>CALNHX010000203.1:0-434383 GCA_940337035.1 Agriotes lineatus
GGACATTTACTACGCCTGGGATATTAGGGACATATGGGACATCTGGGACGTCTGGAACGTTAGGGACATATGGGACATCTGGGACGTCTGGGACGTTAAGGACATATGGGACATCTAGGACATCTGGGACGTCTAGGACGTCTGGGACGTCTGGGACTTTTAGGACATATGGGACATTTAGGACGCCTGTGACATTAGGGACATATGGGACATATGGGACATCAAGGACATATGGGACATCTGGGACGTCTGGGACGTTAAAGACATATGGGACATCTAGAACCTCTGGGACGTCTGTGACGTTAAGGACATATGGGACATCTGGGACGTCAGGGATGCTAGGGACATATGGGACATCTAGGGCGTCTGGGACGTCTGGGACGTTAAGGACATATGGGACATTTAGGACGCCTGGGACATTAGGGACATATGGGACATATGGGACATCTAGGACATATGGGACGATTGGGACGTCAGGGACGTTAAAGACATATGGGACATCTAGGACATCTGGGACGTCTGGGACGTTAAGGACATATGGGACATCTGGGACGTCAGGGATGCTAGGGACATATACGACATCTAGGGCGTCTGGGACGTCTGGGACGTTAAGGACATATGGGACATTTACTACGCCTGGGATATTAGGGACATATGGGACATCTGGGACGTCTGGGACGTTAGGGACAAATGAAACATCTGGGTCGTCTGGGACGTTAAGGACATATGGGACATCTAGCACGTCTGGGACGTCAGGGACTTATGGGACATCTGGGACGTCTGGGACTTTAGGGACATATGGGACAACTGGGACGTTAGGAATATATGGGACATCTAGGACGTCTGTGACGTTAGAGACATATGGGACATCTAGGACATCTCGGACGTCTGGGACGTTAGGGACATACGGGACAGCTGGGACGTCTGGGACGTTATGGACATATGGGACATTTAGGACGCCTGGGATATTAGGGACATATGGGACATGTGGGACATCTGGGACGCCTGGGACATTAGGGACATGTGGGACATATAGGACATCTGGGACGTCTGGGACGTTAAGGACATATGGGACATTTAGGACGCCTGGGACATTAGGGACATATGGGACATATGGGACATCTGGGACGCCTGGGACATTAGGGACATATGGGACATATGGGACATCTGGGACGTCTGGGACGTTAGTTACACATGGGACATCTGGGACGTCTGGGACGTTAAGGACATATGGGACATCTGGGACGTCAGGGATGCTAGGGACATATGGGACATCTGGGACGTCTGGGACGTTAAGAACATATGGGATATCTAGGACGTCTGAGACGTCTGGGACGTTAAGGACATATGAGACATCTAGAGCGTCTGGGACGTCTGGGACGTTAAGGACATATGGGACATCTAGGACGTCTGGGACGTCTGGGACGTTAAGGACATATGGGACATCTAGAGCGTCTGGGACGTCTGGGACGTTAAGGACATATGGGACATTTACTACGCCTGGGATATTAGGGACATATGGGACATCTGGGACGTCTGGAACGTTAGGGACATATGGGACATCTGGGACGTCTGGGACGTTAAGGACATATGGGACATCTAGGACATCTGGGACGTCTAGGACGTCTGGGACGTCTGGGAGTTTTAGGACATATGGGACATTTAGGACGCCTGTGACATTAGGGACTTATGGGACATATGGGACATCAAGGACATATGGGACATCTGGGACGTCTGGGACGTTAAAGACATATGGGACATCTAGAACCTCTGGGACGTCTGTGACGTTAAGGACATATGGGACATCTGGGACGTCAGGGATGCTAGGGACATATGGGACATCTAGGGCGTCTGGGACGTCTGGGACGTTAAGGACATATGGGACATTTAGGACGCCTGGGACATTAGGGACATATGGGACATATGGGACATCTAGGACATATGGGACGTTTGGGACGTCAGGGACGTTAAAGACATATGGGACATCTAGGACATCTGGGACGTCTGGGACGTTAAGGACATATGGGACATCTGGGACGTCAGGGATGCTAGGGACATATACGACATCTAGGGCGTCTGGGACGTCTGGGACGTTAAGGACATATGGGACATTTACTACGCCTGGGATATTAGGGACATATGGGACATCTGGGACGTCTGGGACGTTAGGGACAAATGAAACATCTGGGTCGTCTGGGACGTTAAGGACATATGGGACATCTAGCACGTCTGGGACGTCAGGGACTTATGGGACATCTGGGACGTCTGGGACTTTAGGGACATATGGGACAACTGGGACGTTAGGAATATATGGGACATCTAGGACGTCTGTGACGTTAGAGACATATGGGACATCTAGGACATCTCGGACGTCTGGGACGTTAGGGACATACGGGACAGCTGGGACGTCTGGGACGTTATGGACATATGGGACATTTAGGACGCCTGGGATATTAGGGACATATGGGACATGTGGGACATCTGGGACGCCTGGGACATTAGGGACATGTGGGACATATAGGACATCTGGGACGTCTGGGACGTTAGGGACATATAGGACATCTAAGACGCCTGGGACGTTAGGGACATATGGGACATCTAGGACGTCTGTGTCGTTAGAGACATATGGGACATCTAGGACATCTCGGACGTCTGGGACGTTAGGGACATACGGGACAGCTGGGACGTCTGGGACGTTATGGACATATGGGACATTTAGGACGCCTGGGATATTAGGGACATATGGGACATGTGGGACATCTGGGACGCCTGGGACATTAGGGACATGTGGGACATATAGGACATCTGGGACGTCTGGGACGTTAGGGACATATAGGACATCTAAGACGCCTGGGACGTTAGGGACATACGGGACAGCTGGGACGTCTGGGACGTTAGGCACATATGGCACATTTAGGACGGTTTGGACGTTAGGGACATATGGAACATCTAGGACGCCTGGGACATTAGGGACACCTGGGACATCTAGGACGTCTGGGACGTCAGGGACGTTAGGGACATACGGGACAGCTGGGACGTCTGGGACGTTAGGCACATATGGCATTTAGGACGGTTTGGAAGTTAGGGACATATGGAACATCTAGGACGCCTGGGACATTAGGGACACATAAGACATATAGGACATCTGGGACGTTATGGACATATGGGACATCTAGGACGTCTGGGACATTAGGGACACATATGACATATAGGACATCTGGGACGTTAAGGACATATGGGACATCTAGGACGTCTGGGACGTCTGGGACGTTAGGGACATATGGTACATCTGGGACGTCTGGGACGTTAAGGACATATGGGACATTTAGGACGCCTGGGACATTAGGGACATATGGGATATATGGGACATCTGGGACGCCTGGGACATTAGGGACATATGGGACATATGGGACATCTGGGACGTCTGGGACGTTAGTTACACATGGGACATCTGGGACGTCTGGGACGTTAAGGACATATGGGACATCTGGGACGTCAGGGATGCTAGGGACATATGGGACATCTGGGACGTCTGGGACGTTAAGGACATATGGGATATCTAGGACGTCTGAGACGTCTGGGACGTTAAGGACATATGGGACATCTAGAGCGTCTGGGACGTCTGGGACGTTAAGGACATATGGGACATTTACTACGCCTGGGATATTAGGGACATATGGGACATCTGGGACGTCTGGAACGTTAGGGACATATGGGACATCTGGGACGTCTGGGACGTTAAGGACATATGGGACATCTAGGACATCTGGGACGTCTAGGACGTCTGGCACGTCTGGGACTTTAAGGACATATGGGACATTTAGGACGCCTGTGACATTAGGGACATATGGGGCATATGGGACATCTACGACATATGGGACATCTGGGACGTCTGGGACGTTAAAGACATATGGGACATCTGGGACGTCAGGGATGCTAGGGACATATGGGACGTCTAGGGCGTCTGGGACGTCTGGGACGTTAAGGACATATGGGACATTTACTACGCCTGGGATATTAGGGACATATGGGACATCTGGGACGTCTGGGACGTTAGGGACATATGGAACACCTAGGACGCCTGGGACATTAGGGACACATAAAACATATAGGACATCTGGGACGTTAAGGACATATGGGACATCTAGGACGTCTGGGACATTAGGGACACATAAGACATATAGGACATCTGGGACGTTAAGGACATATGGGACATCTAGCACGTCTGGGACGTCAGGGACTTATGGGACATCTGGGACGTCTGGGACTTTAGGGACATATGGGACATCTGGGACGTTAGGAATATATGGGACATCTAGGACGTCTGTGACGTTAGAGACATATGGGATATCTAGGACATCTCGGACGTCTGGGACGTTAGGGACATACGGGACAGCTGGGACGTCTGGGACGTTATGGACATATGGGACATTTAGGACGCCTGGGATATTAGGGACATATGGGACATATGGGACATCTGGGACGCCTGGGACATTAGGGACATGTGGGACATCTAGGACATCTCGGACGTCTGGGACGTTAGGGACATACGGGACAGCTGGGACGTCTGGGACGTTAAGGACATATGGGACATCTAGGACATCTGGGACGTTTGGGACGTTAAGGACATATGGGACATCTGGGACGTCAGGGATGCTAGGGACATATGGGACATCTAGGGCGTCTGGGACGTCTGGGACGTTAAGGACATATGGGACATTTACTACGCCTGGGATATTAGGAACATATGGGACATCTGGGACGTCTGGGACGTTAGGGACATATGAAACATCTGGGACGTCTGGGACGTTAAGGACATATGAGACATCTAGAGCGTCTGGGACGTCTGGGACGTTAAGGACATATGGGACATCTAGGACGTCTGGGACGTCTGGGACGTTAAGGACATATGGGACATCTAGAGCGTCTGGGACGTCTGGGACGTTAAGGACATATGGGACATTTACTACGCCTGGGATATTAGGGACATATGGGACATCTGGGACGTCTGGAACGTTAGGGACATATGGGACATCTGGGACGTCTGGGACGTTAAGGACATATGGGACATCTAGGACATCTGGGACGTCTAGGACGTCTGGGACGTCTGGGAGTTTTAGGACATATGGGACATTTAGGACGCCTGTGACATTAGGGACATATGGGACATATGGGACATCAAGGACATATGGGACATCTGGGACGTCTGGGACGTTAAAGACATATGGGACATCTAGAACCTCTGGGACGTCTGTGACGTTAAGGACATATGGGACATCTGGGACGTCAGGGATGCTAGGGACATATGGGACATCTAGGGCGTCTGGGACGTCTGGGACGTTAAGGACATATGGACATTTAGGACGCCTGGGACATTAGGGACATATGGGACATATGGGACATCTAGGACATATGGGACGTTTGGGACGTCAGGGACGTTAAAGACATATGGGACATCTAGGACATCTGGGACGTCTGGGACGTTAAGGACATATGGGACATCTGGGACGTCAGGGATGCTAGGGACATATACGACATCTAGGGCGTCTGGGACGTCTGGGACGTTAAGGACATATGGGACATTTACTACGCCTGGGATATTAGGGACATATGGGACATCTGGGACGTCTGGGACGTTAGGGACAAATAAAACATCTGGGTCGTCTGGGACGTTAAGGACATATGGGACATCTAGCACGTCTGGGACGTCAGGGACTTATGGGACATCTGGGACGTCTGGGACTTTAGGGACATATGGGACAACTGGGACGTTAGGAATATATGGGACATCTAGGACGTCTGTGACGTTAGAGACATATGGGACATCTAGGACATCTCGGACGTCTGGGACGTTAGGGACATACGGGACAGCTGGGACGTCTGGGACGTTATGGACATATGGGACATTTAGGACGCCTGGGATATTAGGGACATATGGGACATGTGGGACATCTGGGACGCCTGGGACATTAGGGACATGTGGGACATATAGGACATCTGGGACGTCTGGGACGTTAGGGACATATAGGACATCTAAGACGCCTGGGACGTTAGGGACATATGGGACATCTAGGACGTCTGTGTCGTTAGAGACATATGGGACATCTAGGACATCTCGGACGTCTGGGACGTTAGGGACATACGGGACAGCTGGGACGTCTGGGACGTTATGGACATATGGGACATTTAGGACGCCTGGGATATTAGGGACATATGGGACATGTGGGACATCTGGGACGCCTGGGACATTAGGGACATGTGGGACATATAGGACATCTGGGACGTCTGGGACGTTAGGGACATATAGGACATCTAAGACGCCTGGGACGTTAGGGACATACGGGACAGCTGGGACGTCTGGGACGTTAGGCACATATGGCACATTTAGGACGGTTTGGACGTTAGGGACATATGGAACATCTAGGACGCCTGGGACATTAGGGACACCTGGGACATCTAGGACGTCTGGGACGTCAGGGACGTTAGGGACATACGGGACAGCTGGGACGTCTGGGACGTTAGGCACATATGGCATTTAGGACGGTTTGGAAGTTAGGGACATATGGAACATCTAGGACGCCTGGGACATTAGGGACACATAAGACATATAGGACATCTGGGACGTTATGGACATATGGGACATCTAGGACGTCTGGGACATTAGGGACACATATGACATATAGGACATCTGGGACGTTAAGGACATATGGGACATCTAGGACGTCTGGGACGTCTGGGACGTTAGGGACATATGGTACATCTGGGACGTCTGGGACGTTAAGGACATATGGGACATTTAGGACGCCTGGGACATTAGGGACATATGGGACATATGGGACATCTGGGACGCCTGGGACATTAGGGACATATGGGACATATGGGACATCTGGGACGTCTGGGACGTTAGTTACACATGGGACATCTGGGACGTCTGGGACGTTAAGGACATATGGGACATCTGGGACGTCAGGGATGCTAGGGACATATGGGACATCTGGGACGTCTGGGACGTTAAGGACATATGGGATATCTAGGACGTCTGAGACGTCTGGGACGTTAAGGACATATGGGACATCTAGAGCGTCTGGGACGTCTGGGACGTTAAGGACATATGGGACATTTACTACGCCTGGGATATTAGGGACATATGGGACATCTGGGACGTCTGGAACGTTAGGGACATATGGGACATCTGGGACGTCTGGGACGTTAAGGACATATGGGACATCTAGGACATCTGGGACGTCTAGGACGTCTGGCACGTCTGGGACTTTAAGGACATATGGGACATTTAGGACGCCTGTGACATTAGGGACATATGGGGCATATGGGACATCTACGACATATGGGACATCTGGGACGTCTGGGACGTTAAAGACATATGGGACATCTGGGACGTCAGGGATGCTAGGGACATATGGGACGTCTAGGGCGTCTGGGACGTCTGGGACGTTAAGGACATATGGGACATTTACTACGCCTGGGATATTAGGGACATATGGGACATCTGGGACGTCTGGGACGTTAGGGACATATGGAACACCTAGGACGCCTGGGACATTAGGGACACATAAAACATATAGGACATCTGGGACGTTAAGGACATATGGGACATCTAGGACGTCTGGGACATTAGGGACACATAAGACATATAGGACATCTTGGACGTTAAGGACATATGGGACATCTAGCACGTCTGGGACGTCAGGGACTTATGGGACATCTGGGACGTCTGGGACTTTAGGGACATATGGGACATCTGGGACGTTAGGAATATATGGGACATCTAGGACGTCTGTGACGTTAGAGACATATGGGATATCTAGGACATCTCGGACGTCTGGGACGTTAGGGACATACGGGACAGCTGGGACGTCTGGGACGTTATGGACATATGGGACATTTAGGACGCCTGGGATATTAGGGACATATGGGACATATGGGACATCTGGGACGCCTGGGACATTAGGGACATGTGGGACATCTAGGACATCTCGGACGTCTGGGACGTTAGGGACATACGGGACAGCTGGGACGTCTGGGACGTTAAGGACATATGGGACATCTAGGAAATCTGGGACGTTTGGGACGTTAAGGACATATGGGACATCTGGGACGTCAGGGATGCTAGGGACATATGGGACATCTAGGGCGTCTGGGACGTCTGGGACGTTAAGGACATATGGGACATTTACTACGCCTGGGATATTAGGAACATATGGGACATCTGGGACGTCTGGGACGTTAGGGACATATGAAACATCTGGGACGTCTGGGACGTTAAGGACATATGGGACATCTAGGACGTCTGGGACGTCCGGGACGTTAAGGACATATGGGACATTTAGGACGCCTGGCACATTAGGGACATATGGGACATATGGGACATTTCATACGCCTGGGACATTAGGGATATATAAGACCTTTGGGACATCTGAGACGTCTGGGACGTTAGGGACGTATGGGTCATCTGGGACGTCTGGGACGTTAAGGACATATGGGACATCTAGGACGTCTAGGACGTTAGGGACATATGGGACATCTGGGACGTCTGGGACTTTAGGGACATATTGGACATCTGGGACGTTAGGAACAAGTAGGACATCTAGGAAGTCTGTGACGTTAGAGACATATGGGACATCTAGGACATCTCGGATGTCTGGGACGTTAGAAACATACGGGACAGCTGAGACGTCTGGGACGTTATGGACATATGGGACATTTAGGACCCCTGGGATATTAGGGACACATGGAACATATGCGACATCTGGGACGCCTGCGACATTAGGGACATATGGCACATTTAGGACGGTTTGGACGTTAGGAACATATGGAACATCTAGGACGCCTGGGACATTAGGGACACATGGGACATATGGGACATTTGGGACGTCTGGGACGTTAAGGACATATGGGACATCTAGGACATCTGGGACGTCTGGGACGTTAAGGACATATGGGACATCTGGGACGTCAGGGATGCTAGGGACATATGGGACATCTAGGGCGTCTGGGACGTCTGGGACGTTAAGGACATATGGGACATTTACTACGCCTGGGATATTAGGGACATATGGGACATTTACTACGCCTGGGACGTTAGGGACATATGAAACATCTGGGACGTCTGAAACGTTAAGGACATATGGGACATCTAGCACGTCTGGGACGTCAGGGACTTATGGGACATCTGGGACGTCAATGATGCTAGGGACATATGGGACATCTAGGGCGTCTGGGACGTCTGGGACGTTAAGGACATATGGGACATTTACTACGCCTGGGATATTAGGAACATATGGGACATCTGGGACGTCTGGGACGTTAGGGACATATAAAACATCAGGGACGTCTGGGACGTTAAGGACATATGGGACATCTAGGACGTCTAGGACGTCCGGGACGTTAAGGACATATGGGACATTTAGGACGCCTGGCACATTAGGGACATATGGGACATATGGGACATTTAATACGCCTGGGACATTAGGGATATATAAGACCTTTGGGACATCTGGGACGTCTGGGACGTTAGGGACGTATGGGACATCTAGCACGTCTGGGACGTCAGGGACGTTAAGGACATATGGGACATTTATGACGCCTGGCACATTAGGGACATATGGGACATATGGGACATTTAATACGCCTGGGACATTAGGGATATATAAGACCTTTGGGACATCTGGGACATCTGGGACGTCTGGGACTTTAGGAACATATGGGACATCTGGGACGTCTGGGACTTTAGGGACATATTGGACATCTGGGACGTTAGGAACATATAGGACATCTAGGAAGTCTGTGACGTCTGGGACGTTAGGGACATATGGTACATCTGGGACGTCTGGGACGTTAAGGACATATGGGACATCTAGGACATATGGGACATTTAGGACGCCTGGGACATTAGGGACATATGGGACATATGGGACATCTAGGACATATGGGACGTTTGGGACGTCAGGGACGTTAAAGACATATGGGACATCTAGGACATCTGGGACGTCTGGGACGTTAAGGACATATGGGACATCTGGGACGTCAGGGATGCTAGGGACATATGGGACATCTAGGGCGTCTGGGACGTCTGGGACGTTAAGGACATATGGGACATTTACTACGCCTGGGATATTAGGGACATATGGGACATCTGGGACGTCTGGGACGTTAGGGACAAATGAAATATCTGGGTCGTCTGGGACGTTAAGGACATATGGGACATCTAGCACGTCTGGGACGTCAGGGACTTATGGGACATCTGGGACGTCTGGGACTTTAGGGACATATGGGACAACTGGGACGTTAGGAATATATGGGACATCTAGGACGTCTGTGACGTTAGAGACATATGGGACATCTAGGACATCTCGGACGTCTGGGACGTTAGGGACATACGGGACAGCTGGGACGTCTGGGACGTTATGGACTAATGGGACATTTAGGACGCCTGGGACATTAGGGACATGTGGGACATATAGGACATCTGGGACGTCTGGGACGTTAGGGACATATAGGACATCTAAGACGCCTGGGACGTTAGGGACATATGGGACATCTAGGACGTCTGGGACGTCAGGGACGTTATTGACATACGGGACAGCTGGGACGTCTGGGACGTTAGGCACATATGGCACATTTAGGACGGTTTGGACGTTAGGGACATATGGAACATCTAGGACGCCTGGGACATTAGGGACACCTGGGACATCTAGGACGTCTGGGACGTCAGGGACGTTAGGGACATACGGGACAGCTGGGACGTCTGGGACGTTAGGCACATATGGCATTTAGGACGGTTTGGAAGTTAGGGACATATGGAACATCTAGGACGCCTGGGACATTAGGGACACATAAGACATATAGGACATCTGGGACGTTATGGACATATGGGACATCTAGGACGTCTGGGACATTAGGGACACATATGACATATAGGACATCTGGGACGTTAAGGACATATGGGACATCTAGGACGTCTGGGACGTCTGGGACGTTAGGGACATATGGTACATCTGGGACGTCTGGGACGTTAAGGACATATGGGACATCTAGGACGTCTGGGACGTCTGGGACGTTAAGGACATATGGGACATTTAGGACGCCTGGGACATTATGGACATATGGGACATATGGGACATCTGGGACGCCTGGGACATTAGGGACATATGGGACATATGGGACATCTGGGACGTCTGGGACGTTAGTTACACATGGGACATCTGGGACGTCTGGGACGTTAAGGACATATGGGACATCTGGGACGTCAGGGATGCTAGCTACATATGGGACATCTGGGACGTCTGGGACGTTAAGGACATATGGGATATCTAGGACGTCTGAGACGTCTGGGACGTTAAGGACATATGGGACATCTAGAGCGTCTGGGACGTCTGGGACGTTAAGGACATATGGGACATTTACTACGCCTGGGATATTAGGGACATATGGGACATCTGGGACGTCTGGAACGTTAGGGACATATGGGACATCTGGGACGTCTGGGACGTTAAGGACATATGGGACATCTAGGACATCTGGGACGTCTAGGACGTCTGGCACGTCTGGGACTTTAAGGACATATGGGACATTTAGGACGCCTGTGACATTAGGGACATATGGGGCATATGGGACATCTAGGACATATGGGACATCTGGGACGTCTGGGACGTTAAAGACATATGGGACATCTGGGACGTCAGGGATGCTAGGGACATATGGGACATCTAGGGCGTCTGGGACGTCTGGGACGTTAAGGACATATGGGACATTTATTACGCCTGGTATATTAGGGACATATGGATATCTGGGACGTCTGGGACGTTAGGGACATATGGAACACCTAGGACGCCTGGGACATTAGGGACACATAAAACATATAGGACATCTGGGACGTTAAGGACATATGGGACATCTAGGACGTCTGGGACATTAGGGACACATAAGACATATAGGACATCTGGGACGTTAAGGACATATGGGACATCTAGCACGTCTGGGACGTCAGGGACTTATGGGACATCTGGGACGTCTGGGACTTTAGGGACATATGGGACATCTGGGACGTCTGTGACGTTAGAGACATATGGGATATCTAGGACATCTCGGACGTCTGGGACGTTAGGGACATACGGGACAGCTGGGACGTCTGGGACGTTATGGACATATGGGACATTTAGGACGCCTGGGATATTAGGGACATATGGGACATATGGGACATCTGGGACGCCTGGGACATTAGGGACATGTGGGACATCTAGGACATCTCGGACGTCTGGGACGTTAGGGACATACGGGACAGCTGGGACGTCTGGGACGTTAAGGACATATGGGACATCTAGGACATCTGGAACGTTTGGGACGTTAAGGACATATGGGACATCTGGGACGTCAGGGATGCTAGGGACATATGGGACATCTAGGGCGTCTGGGACGTCTGGGACGTTAAGGACATATGGGACATTTACTACGCCTGGGATATTAGGAACATATGGGACATCTGGGACGTCTGGGACGTTAGGGACATATGAAACATCTGGGACGTCTGGGACGTTAAGGACATATGGGACATCTAGGACGTCTGGGACGTCCGGGACGTTAAGGACATATGGGACATTTAGGACGCCTGGCACATTAGGGACATATGGGACATATGGGACATTTCATACGCCTGGGACATTAGGGATATATAAGACCTTTGGGACATCTGAGACGTCTGGGACGTTAGGGACGTATGGGTCATCTGGGACGTCTGGGACGTTAAGGACATATGGGACATCTAGGACGTCTAGGACGTTAGGGACATATGGGACATCTGGGACGTCTGGGACTTTAGGGACATATTGGACATCTGGGACGTTAGGAACAAGTAGGACATCTAGGAAGTCTGTGACGTTAGAGACATATGGGACATCTAGGACATCTCGGATGTCTGGGACGTTAGAAACATACGGGACAGCTGAGACGTCTGGGACGTTATGGACATATGGGACATTTAGGACCCCTGGGATATTAGGGACACATGGAACATATGCGACATCTGGGACGCCTGCGACATTAGGGACATATGGCACATTTAGGACGGTTTGGACGTTAGGAACATATGGAACATCTAGGATGCCTGGGACATTAGGGACACATGGGACATATGGGACATTTGGGACGTCTGGGACGTTAAGGACATATGGGACATCTAGGACATCTGGGACGTCTGGGACGTTAAGGACATATGGGACATCTGGGACGTCAGGGATGCTAGGGACATATGGGACATCTAGGGCGTCTGGGACGTCTGGGACGTTAAGGACATATGGGACATTTACTACGCCTGGGATATTAGGGACATATGGGACATTTACTACGCCTGGGACGTTAGGGACATATGAAACATCTGGGACGTCTGAAACGTTAAGGACATATGGGACATCTAGCACGTCTGGGACGTCAGGGACTTATGGGACATCTGGGACGTCAATGATGCTAGGGACATATGGGACATCTAGGGCGTCTGGGACGTCTGGGACGTTAAGGACATATGGGACATTTACTACGCCTGGGATATTAGGAACATATGGGACATCTGGGACGTCTGGGACGTTAGGGACATATAAAACATCAGGGCGTCTGGGACGTTAAGGACATATGGGACATCTAGGACGTCTGGGACGTCCGGGACGTTAAGGACATATGGGACATTTAGGACGCCTGGCACATTAGGGACATATGGGACATATTGGACATTTAATACGCCTGGGACATTAGGGATATATAAGACCTTTGGGACATCTGGGACGTCTGGGACGTTAGGGACGTATGGGACATCTAGCACGTCTGGGACGTCAGGGACTTATGGGACATCTGGGACGTCTGGGACTTTAGGGACATATGGGACATCTGGGACGTCTGGGACTTTAGGGACATATTGGACATCTGGGACGTTAGGAACATATAGGACATCTAGGAAGTCTGTGACGTCTGGGACGTTAGGGACATATGGTACATCTGGGACGTCTGGGACGTTAAGGACATATGGGACATCTAGGACATATGGGACATTTAGGACGCCTGGGACATTAGGGACATATGGGACATATGGGACATCTAGGACATATGGGACGTTTGGGACGTCAGGGACGTTAAAGACATATGGGACATCTAGGACATCTGGGACGTCTGGGACGTTAAGGACATATGGGACATCTGGGACGTCAGGGATGCTAGGGACATATGGGACATCTAGGGCGTCTGGGACGTCTGGGACGTTAAGGACATATGGGACATTTACTACGCCTGGGATATTAGGGACATATGGGACATCTGGGACGTCTGGGACGTTAGGGACAAATGAAACATCTGGGTCGTCTGGGACGTTAAGGACATATGGGACATCTAGCACGTCTGGGACGTCAGGGACTTATGGGACATCTGGGACGTCTGGGACTTTAGGGACATATGGGACAACTGGGACGTTAGGAATATATGGGACATCTAGGACGTCTGTGACGTTAGGGCATCTAGGACGGTTTGGAAGTTAGGGACATATGGAACATCTAGGACGCCTGGGACATTAGGGACACATAAGACATATAGGACATCTGGGACGTTATGGACATATGGGACATCTAGGACGTCTGGGACATTAGGGACACATATGACATATAGGACATCTGGGACGTTAAGGACATATGGGACATCTAGGACGTCTGGGACGTCTGGGACGTTAGGGACATATGGTACATCTGGGACGTCTGGGACGTTAAGGACATATGGGACATCTAGGACGTCTGGGACGTCTGGGACGTTAAGGACATATGGGACATTTAGGACGCCTGGGACATTAGGGACATATGGGACATATGGGACATCTGGGACGCCTGGGACATTAGGGACATATGGGACATATGGGACATCTGGGGCGTCTGGGACGTTAGTTACACATGGGACATCTGGGACGTCTGGGACGTTAAGGACATATGGGACATCTGGGACGTCAGGGATGCTAGGGACATATGGGACATCTGGGACGTCTGGGACGTTAAGGACATATGGGATATCTAGGACGTCTGGGACGTCTGGGACGTTAAGGACATATGGGACATCTAGAGCGTCTGGGACGTCTGGGACGTTAAGGACATATGGGACATTTACTACGCCTGGGATATTAGGGACATATGGGACATCTGGGACGTCTGGAACGTTAGGGACATATGGGACATCTGGGACGTCTGGGACGTTAAGGACATATGGGACATCTAGGACATCTGGGACGTCTAGGACGTCTGGGACGTCTGGGACTTTAAGGACATATGGGACATTTAGAACGCCTGTGACATTAGGGACATATGGGGCATATGGGACATCTAGGACATATGGGACATCTGGGACGTCTGGGACGTTAAAGACATATGGGACATCTGGGACGTCAGGGATGCTAGGGACATATGGGACATCTAGGGCGTCTGGGACGTCTGGGACGTTAAGGACATATGGGACATTTACTACGCCTGGGATATTAGGGACATATGGGACATCTGGGACGTCTGGGACGTTAGGGACATATGGAACACCTAGGACGCCTGGGACATTAGGGACACATAAAACATATAGGACATCTGGGACGTTAAGGACATATGGGACATCTAGGACGTCTGGGACATTAGGGACACATAAGACATATAGGACATCTGGGACGTTAAGGACATATGGGACATCTAGCACGTCTGGGACGTCAGGGACTTATGGGACATCTGGGACGTCTGGGACTTTAGGGACATATTGGACATCTGGGACGTTAGGAATATATGGGACATCTAGGACGTCTGTGACGTTAGAGACATATGGGACATCTAGGACATCTCGGACGTCTGGGACGTCTAGGACGTCTGGCACGTCTGGGACTTTAAGGACATATGGGACATTTAGGACGCCTGTGACATTAGGGACATATGGGGCATATGGGACATCTAGGACATATGGGACATCTGGGACGTCTGGGACGTTAAAGACATATGGGACATCTGGGACGTCAGGGATGCTAGGGACATATGGGACATCTAGGGCGTCTGGGACGTCTGGGACGTTAAGGACATATGGGACATTTACTACGCCTGGGATATTAGGGACATATGGGACATCTGGGACGTCTGGGACGTTAGGGACATATGGAACACCTAGGACGCCTGGGACATTAGGGACACATAAAACATATAGGACATCTGGGACGTTAAGGACATATGGGACATCTAGGACGTCTGGGACATTAGGGACACATAAGACATATAGGACATCTGGGACGTTAAGGACATATGGGACATCTAGCACGTCTGGGACGTCAGGGACTTATGGGACATCTGGGACGTCTGGGACTTTAGGGACATATGGGACATCTGGGACGTTAGGAATATATGGGACATCTAGGACGTCTGTGACGTTAGAGACATATGGGATATCTAGGACATCTCGGACGTCTGGGACGTTAGGGACATACGGGACAGCTGGGACGTCTGGGACGTTATGGACATATGGGACATTTAGGACGCCTGGGATATTAGGGACATATGGGACATATGGGACATCTGGGACGCCTGGGACATTAGGGACATGTGGGACATCTAGGACATCTCGGACGTCTGGGACGTTAGGGACATACGGGACAGCTGGGACGTCTGGGACGTTAAGGACATATGGGACATCTAGGACATCTGGGACGTTTGGGACGTTAAGGACATATGGGACATCTGGGACGTCAGGGATGCTAGGGACATATGGGACATCTAGGGCGTCTGGGACGTCTGGGACGTTAAGGACATATGTGACATTTACTACGCCTGGGATATTAGGAACATATGGGACATCTGGGACGTCTGGGACGTTAGGGACATATGAAACATCTGGGACGTCTGGGACGTTAAGGACATATGGGACATCTAGGACGTCTGGGACGTCCGGGACGTTAAGGACATATGGGACATTTAGGACGCCTGGCACATTAGGGACATATGGGACATATGGGACATTTCATACGCCTGGGACATTAGGGATATATAAGACCTTTGGGACATCTGAGACGTCTGGGACGTTAGGGACGTATGGGTCATCTGGGACGTCTGGGACGTTAAGGACATATGGGACATCTAGGACGTCTAGGACGTTAGGGACATATGGGACATCTGGGACGTCTGGGACTTTAGGGACATATTGGACATCTGGGACGTTAGGAACAAGTAGGACATCTAGGAAGTCTGTGACGTTAGAGACATATGGGACATCTAGGACATCTCGGATGTCTGGGACGTTAGAAACATACGGGACAGCTGAGACGTCTGGGACGTTATGGACATATGGGACATTTAGGACCCCTGGGATATTAGGGACACATGGAACATATGCGAAATCTGGGACGCCTGCGACATTAGGGACATATGGCACATTTAGGACGGTTTGGACGTTAGGAACATATGGAACATCTAGGATGCCTGGGACATTAGGGACACATGGGACATATGGGACATTTGGGACGTCTGGGACGTTAAGGACATATGGGACATCTAGGACATCTGGGACGTCTGGGACGTTAAGGACATATGGGACATCTGGGACGTCAGGGATGCTAGGGACATATGGGACATCTAGGGCGTCTGGGACGTCTGGGACGTTAAGGACATATGGGACATTTACTACGCCTGGGATATTAGGGACATATGGGACATTTACTACGCCTGGGACGTTAGGGACATATGAAACATCTGGGACGTCTGAAACGTTAAGGACATATGGGACATCTAGCACGTCTGGGACGTCAGGGACTTATGGGACATCTGGGACGTCAATGATGCTAGGGACATATGGGACATCTAGGGCGTCTGGGACGTCTGGGACGTTAAGGACATATGGGACATTTACTACGCCTGGGATATTAGGAACATATGGGACATCTGGGACGTCTGGGACGTTAGGGACATATAAAACATCAGGGACGTCTGGGACGTTAAGGACATATGGGACATCTAGGACGTCTGGGACGTCCGGGACGTTAAGGACATATGGGACATTTAGGACGCCTGGCACATTAGGGACATATGGGGCATATGGGACATTTAATACGCCTGGGACATTAGGGATATATAAGACCTTTAGGACATCTGGGACGTCTGGGACGTTAGGGACGTATGGGACATCTAGCACGTCTGGGACGTCATTGACTTATGGGACATCTGGGACGTCTGGGACTTTAGGGACATATGGGACATCTGGGACGTCTGGGACTTTAGAGACATATTGGACATCTGGGACGTTAGGAACATATAGGACATCTAGGAAGTCTGTGACGTCTGGGACGTTAGGGACATATGGTACATCTGGGACGTCTGGGACGTTAAGGACATATGGGACATCTAGGACATATGGGACATTTAGGACGCCTGGGACATTAGGGACATATGGGACATATGGGACATCTAGGACATATGGGACGTTTGGGACGTCAGGGACGTTAAAGACATATGGGACATCTAGGACATCTGGGACGTCTGGGACGTTAAGGACATATGGGACATCTGGGACGTCAGGGATGCTAGGGACATATGGGACATCTAGGGCGTCTGGGACGTCTGGGACGTTAAGGACATATGGGACATTTACTACGCCTGGGATATTAGGGACATATGGGACATCTGGGACGTCTGGGACGTTAGGGACAAATGAAACATCTGGGTCGTCTGGGACGTTAAGGACATATGGGACATCTAGCACGTCTGGGACGTCAGGGACTTATGGGACATCTGGGACGTCTGGGACTTTAGGGACATATGGGACAACTGGGACGTTAGGAATATATGGGACATCTAGGACGTCTGTGACGTTAGGGCATCTAGGACGGTTTGGAAGTTAGGGACATATGGAACATCTAGGACGCCTGGGACATTAGGGACACATAAGACATATAGGACATCTGGGACGTTATGGACATATGGGACATCTAGGACGTCTGGGACATTAGGGACACATATGACATATAGGACATCTGGGACGTTAAGGACATATGGGACATCTAGGACGTCTGGGACGTCTGGGACGTTAGGGACATATGGTACATCTGGGACGTCTGGGACGTTAAGGACATATGGGACATCTAGGACGTCTGGGACGTCTGGGACGTTAAGGACATATGGGACATTTAGGACGCCTGGGACATTAGGGACATATGGGACATATGGGACATCTGGGACGCCTGGGACATTAGGGACATATGGGACATATGGGACATCTGGGACGTCTGGGACGTTAGTTACACATGGGACATCTGGGACGTCTGGGACGTTAAGGACATATGGGACATCTGGGACGTCAGGGATGCTAGGGACATATGGGACATCTGGGACGTCTGGGACGTTAAGGACATATGGGATATCTAGGACGTCTGGGACGTCTGGGACGTTAAGGGCATATGGGACATCTAGAGCGTCTGGGACGTCTGGGACGTTAAGGACATATGGGACATTTACTACGCCTGGGATATTAGGGACATATGGGACATCTGGGACGTCTGGAACGTTAGGGACATATGGGACATCTGGGACGTCTGGGACGTTAAGGACATATGGGACATCTAGGACATCTGGGACGTCTAGGACGTCTGGGACGTCTGGGACTTTAAGGACATATGGGACATTTAGGACGCCTGTGACATTAGGGACATATGGGGCATATGGGACATCTAGGACATATGGGACATCTGGGACGTCTGGGACGTTAAAGACATATGGGACATCTGGGACGTCAGGGATGCTAGGGACATATGGGACATCTAGGGCGTCTGGGACGTCTGGGACGTTAAGGACATATGGGACATTTACTACGCCTGGGATATTAGGGACATATGGGACATCTGGGACGTCTGGGACGTTAGGGACATATGGAACACCTAGGACGCCTGGGACATTAGGGACACATAAAACATATAGGACATCTGGGACGTTAAGGACATATGGGACATCTAGGACGTCTGGGACATTAGGGACACATAAGACATATAGGACATCTGGGACGTTAAGGACATATGGGACATCTAGCACGTCTGGGACGTCAGGGACTTATGGGACATCTGGGACGTCTGGGACTTTAGGGACATATTGGACATCTGGGACGTTAGGAATATATGGGACATCTAGGACGTCTGTGACGTTAGAGACATATGGGACATCTAGGACATCTCGGACGTCTGGGACGTTAGGGACATACGGGACAGCTGGGACGTCTGGGACGTTATGGACATATGGGACATTTAGGACGCCTGGGATATTAGGGACATATGGGACATATGGGACATCTGGGACGCCTGGGACATTAGGGACATGTGGGACATCTAGGACATCTCGGACGTCTGGGACGTTAGGGACATACGGGACAGCTGGGACGTCTGGGACGTTAAGGACATATGGGACATCTAGGACATCTGGGACGTCTGGGACGTTAAAGACATATGGGACATCTGGGACGTCAGGGATGCTAGGGACATATGGGACATCTAGGGCGTCTGGGACGTCTGGGACGTTAAGGACATATGGGACATTTACTACGCCTGGGATATTAGGAACATATGGGACATCTGGGACGTCTGGGACGTTAGGGACATATGAAACATCTGGGACGTCTGGGACGTTAAGGACATATGGGACATCTAGGACGTCTGGGACGTCCGGGACGTTAAGGACATATGGGACATTTAGGACGCCTGGCACATTAGGGACATATGGGACATATGGGACATTTCATACGCCTGGGACATTAGGGATATATAAGACCTTTGGGACATCTGAGACGTCTGGGACGTTAGGGACGTATGGGTCATCTGGGACGTCTGGGACGTTAAGGACATATGGGACATCTAGGACGTCTGAGACGTTAGGGACATATGGGACATCTGGGACGTCTGGGACTTTAGGGTTATATTGGACATCTGGGACGTTAGGAACAAGTAGGACATCTAGGAAGTCTGTGACGTTAGAGACATATGGGACATCTAGGACATCTCGGATGTCTGGGACGTTAGAAACATACGGGACAGCTGAGACGTCTGGGACGTTATGGACATATGGGACATTTAGGACCCCTGGGATATTAGGGACACATGGAACATATGCGACATCTGGGACGCCTGCGACATTAGGGACATATGGCACATTTAGGACGGTTTGGACGTTAGGGACATATGGAACATCTAGGACGCCTGGGACATTAGGGACACATGGGACATATGGGACATTTGGGACGTCTGGGACGTTAAGGACATATGGGACATCTAGGACATCTGGGACGTCTGGGACGTTAAGGACATATGGGACATCTGGGACGTCAGGGATGCTAGGGACATATGGGACATCTAGGGCGTCTGGGATGTCTGGGACGTTAAGGACATATGGGACATTTACTACGCTTGGGATATTAGGGACATATGGGACATTTACTACGCCTGGGACGTTAGAGACATATGAAACATCTGGGACGTCTGGGACGTTAAGGACATATGGGACATCTAGCACGTCTGGGACGTCAGGGACTTATGGGACATCTGGGACGTCAATGATGCTAGGGACATATGGGACATCTAGGGCGTCTGGGACGTCTGGGACGTTAAGGACATATGGGACATTTACTACGCCTGGGATATTAGGAACATATGGGACATCTGGGACGTCTGGGACGTTAGGGACATATAAAACATCAGGGACGTCTGGGACGTTAAGGACATATGGGACATCTAGGACGTCTGGGACGTCCGGGACGTTAAGGACATATGGGACATTTAGGACGCCTGGCACATTAGGGACATATGGGACATATGGGACATTTAATACGCCAGGGACATTAGGGATATATAAGACCTTTGGGACATCTGGGACGTCTGGGACGTTAGGGACGTATGGGACATCTAACTCGTCTGGGACGTCAGGGACTTATGGGACATCTGGGACGTCTGGGACTTTAGGGACATATGGGACATCTGGGACGTCTGGGACTTTAGGGACATATTGGACATCTGGGACGTTAGGAACATATAGGACATCTAGGAAATCTGTGACGTCTGGGACGTTAGGGACATATGGTACATCTGGGACGTCTGGGACGTTAAGGACATATGGGACATCTAGGACGTCTGGGACGTCTGGGACGTTAAGGACATATGGGACATTTAGGACGCCTGTGACATTAGGGACATATGGGACATCTGGGACGCCTGGGACATTAGGAACATACAGGACATATGGGACATCTGGGACGTCTGGGACGTTAGTTACACATGGGACATCTGGGACGTCTGGGACGTTAAGGACATATGGGACATCTGGGACGTCAGGGATGCTAGGGACATATGGGACATCTGGGACGTCTGGGACGTTAAGGACATATGGGACATCTAGGACATCTGGGACGTCTGGGACGTTAAGGACATATGGGACATCTGGGACGTCAGGGATGCTAGGGACATATGGGACATCTAGGGCGTCTGGGACGTTAAGGACATATGGGACATTTACTACGCCTGGGATATTAGGGACATATGGGACATCTGGGACGTCTGGGACGTTAGGGACATATGGAACATCTACGACGCCTGGGACATTAGGGACACATAAGACATATAGGACATCTGGGACGTTAAGGACATATGGGACATCTAGGACGTCTGGGACATTAGGGACATATGGGACATTTAGGACGCCTGGGACATTAGGGACATATGGGACATATGGGACATCTAGGACATATGAGACATCTGGGACGTCTGGGACGTTAAAGACATATGGGACATCTAGGACATCTGGGACGTCTGGGACGTTAAGGACATATGGGACATCTGGGACGTCAGGGATGCTAGGGACATATGGGACATCTAGGGCGTCTGGGACGTCTAGAACGTTAAGGACATATGGGACATTTACTACGCCTGGGATATTAGGGACATATGGGACATCTGGGACGTCTGGGACGTTAGGGACATATGGAACATCTACGACGCCTGGGACATTAGGGACACATAAGACATATAGGACATCTGGGACGTTAAGGACATATGGGACATCTAGGACGTCTGGGACATTAGGGACACATAAGACATATAGGACATCTGGGACGTTAAGGACATATGGGACATCTAGCACGTCTGGGACGTCAGGGACTTATGGGAAATCTGGGACGTCTGGGACTTTAGGGACATATGGGACATCTGGGACGTTAGGAATATATGGGACATCTAGGACGTCTGTGACGTTAGAGACATATGGGACATCTAGGACATCTCGGACGTCTGGGACGTTAGGGACATACGGGACAGCTGGGACGTCTGGGACGTTATAGACATATGGGACATTTAGGACGCCCGGGATATTAGGGACATATGGGACATATGGGACATCTGGGACGCCTGGGACATTAGGGACATGTGGGACATCTAGGACATCTCGGACGTCTGCGACGTTAGGGACATACGGGACAGCTGGGACGTCTGGGACGTTAAGGACATATGGGACATCTAGGACATCTGGGACGTCTGGGACGTTAAGGACATATGGGACATCTGGGACGTCAGGGATGCTAGGGACATATGGGACATCTAGGGCGTCTGGGACGTCTGGGACGTTAAGGACATATGGGACATTTACTACGCCTGGGATATTAGGGACATATGGGACATCTGGGACGTCTGGGACGTTAGGGACATATGAGACATCTGGGACGTCTGGGACGTTAAGGACATATGGGACATCTAGCACGTCTGGGACGTCAGGGACTTATGGGACATCTGGGACGTCACGGATGCTAGGGACATATGGGACATCTAGGGCGTCTGGGACGTCTGGGACGTTAAGGACATATGGGACATTTACTACGCCTGGGATATTAATAACATATGGGACATCTGGGACGTCTGGGACGTTAGGGACATATGAAACATCTGGAACGTCTGGGACGTTAAGGACATATGGGACATCTAGGACGTCTGGGACGTCCGGGACGTTAAGGACATATGGGACATTTAGGACGCCTGGCACATTAGGGACATATGGGACATATGGGACATTTAATACGCCTGGGACATTAGGGATATATAAGACCTTTGGGACATCTGGGACGTCTGGGACGTTAGGGACGTATGGGTCATCTGGGACGTCTGGGACGTTAAGGACATATGGGACATCTAGGACGTCTGGGACGTTAGGGACATATGGGACATCTGGGACGTCTGGGACTTTAGGGACATATTGGACATCTGGTACGTTAGGAACATATAGGACATCTAGGAAGTCTGTGACGTTAGAGACATATGGGACATCTAGGACATCTCGGACGTCTGGGACGTTAGAACCATACGGGACAGCTGAGACGTCTGGGACGTTATGGACATATGGGACATTTAGGACGCCTGGGATATTAGGGACACATGGGACATATGCGACATCTGGGACGCCTACGACATTAGGGACATATGGCACATTTAGGACGGTTTGGACGTTAGGAACATATGGAACATCTAGGACGCCTGGGACATTAGGGACACATGGGACATCTGGGACGTTTGGGACGTTAGGGACATATGGGACATCTAGGACATCTGGGACGTCTGGGACATCTAGGACATATGGGACATCTGGGACGTCTGGGACGTTAAAGACATATGGGACATCTAGGACATCTGGGACGTCTGGGACGTTAAGTACATATGGGACATCTGGGACGTCAGGGATGCTAGGGACATATGGGACATCTAGGGCGTCTGGGCCGTCTGGGACGTTAAGGACATATGGGACATTTACTACGCCTGGGATATTAGGGACATATGGGACATCTGGGACGTCTGGGACGTTAGGGACATGTGAAACATCTGGGACGCCTGGGACATTAGGGACACATAAGACATATAGGACATCTGGGACGTTAAGGACATATGGGACATCTAGGACGTCTGGGACATTAGGGACACATAAGACATATAGGACATCTGGGACGTTAAGGACATATGGGACATCTAGCACGTCTGGGACGTCAGGGACTTATGGGACATCTGGGACGTCTGGGACTTTAGGGACATATGGGACATCTGGGACGTTAGGAATATATGGGACATCTAGGACGTCTGTGACGTTAGAGACATATGGGACATCTAGGACATCTCGGACGTCTGGGACGTTAAGGACATATGGGACATCTAGCACGTCTGGGACGTCAGGGACTTATGGGACATCTGGGATGTCTGGGACTTTAGGGACATATGGGACATCTGGGACGTTAGGAATATATGGGACATCTAGGACGTCTGTGACGTTAGAGACATATGGGACATCTAGGACATCTCGAACGTCTGGGACGTTAGGGACATATTGGACATTTAGGACGCCTGGGATATTAGGGACATATGGGACATATGGGACATCTGGGACCTTTGGGACATTAGGGACATGTGAGACATATAGGACATCTGGGACGTCTGGGACGTTAGGGACATATGGGACATCTAGGACGTCTGGGACGTCAGGGACGTTATTGACATACGGGACAGCTGGGACGTCTGGGACGTTAGGCACATATGGCACATTTAGGAGGCCTGGGACATTAGGGACACATGGGACATCTAGGACGTCTGGGACGTCAGGGACGTTAGGGACATACGGGACAGCTGGGACGTCTGGGACGTTAGGCACGTATGGCACATTTAGGACGGTTTGGACGTTAGGGACATATGGAACATCTAGGACGCCTGGGACATTAGGGACACATAAGACATATAGGACATCTGGGACCTTTGGGACATTAGGGACATGTGGGACATATAGGACATCTGGGACGTCTGGGACGTTAGGGACATATGGGACATCTAGGACGTCTGGGACGTCAGGGACGTTATTGACATACGGGACAGCTGGGACGTCTGGGACGTTAGGCACATATGGCACATTTAGGACGGTTTGGACGTTAGGGACATATGGAACATCTAGGACGCCTGGGACATTAGGGACACATAAGACATATAGGACATCTGGGACGTTAAGGACATATGGGACATCTAGGACGTCTGGGACATTAGGGACACATAAGACATATAGGACATCTGGGACGTTAAGTACATATGGGACATCTAGGACGTCTGGGACGTCTGGGACGTTAGGGACAAATGGTACATCTGGGACGTCTGGGACGTTAAGGACATATGGGACATCTAGGACGTCTGGGACGTCTGGGACGTTAAGGACATATGGGACATTTAGGACGCCTGGGACATGAGGGACATATGGGACATATGGGACATCTGGGACGCCTGGGACATTAGGGACATATGGGACATATGGGACATCTGGGACGTCTAGGACGTTAAGGACATATGGGACATCTGGGACGTCTGGGACGTTAAGGACATATGGAACATCTAGGACGTCTGGGACGTTAGGCACATATGGCACATTTAAGACGGTTTGGACGTTAGGGACATATGGAACATCTAGGACGCCTGGGACATTAGGGACACATAAGACATATAAGACATCTGGGACGTTAAGGACATATGGGACATCTAGGACGTCTGGGACGTTAGGGACACATAAGACATATAGGACATCTGGGACGTTAAGGACATATGGGACATCTAGCACGTCTGGGACGTCAGGGACTTATGGGACATCTGGGACGTCTGGGACTTTAGGGACATATGGGACATCTGGGACGTTAGGAATATATGGGACATCTAGGACGTCTGTGACGTTAGAGACATATGGGACATCTAGGACATCTCGGACGCATACATAGAACTACAGGATGGGGCAAAAGAAATAGAACTAATTATAAATAGTCATAAAACAAAGATATTAGTCCAAACAAGAGCAAATATTCCGCTCCAGAACATGACTATCAGAGATGACAATTTAGAAATGGTTGACCATTTCATATACTTAGGGGTAAGCATCACAACAGATGGAAGTGAAGAAAGAGAGATTAGAAGAAGGGTAACTCTCGCGAATAAAGCTTATTTTGCCTTATTGCCAACCTTTAAAACCAAAGACATACATCGCAATACAAAAATAAGGATATATAAGACAGTCATACGACCAATACTATCCTACGGCAGCAAAATCTGGGTATTCAATCAGGCAGCAGTGGAAGCAGTAAATGGGTTCGAGAGGAAAATACTACGAAGAATTTTAGGGCCTATAAACGACAATGGAGTATGGAGAGTACGTTATAATTATGAATTGTATCAACACTTAGGAGAGGCATCAATTGAAACACACATAAGAATAAATAGACTGCGGTGGGCTGGCCATACAATCAGAATGACAAACGAAAGAATCCCTAAGAGAGCATTAATGGGAAAAATGGAAGGTAGAAGACCGGTAGGCAGGCCCAAGAAAAGATGGGAAGATAACGTTGCCGTGGACGCAAAGAAGATCTTAGGTGTCCGAAACTGGAAATCATGCGCAATGGACAGAGATGGATGGAGGAAGAAATTGGAGGAGGCCAAGGCTCGAATCGGGCTGTAGCGCCATAGAAGAAGAAGAAGGACATGTCGGACGTCTGGGACGTTAGGGACATACGGGACAGCTGGGACGTCTGGGACGTTATGGACATATGGGACATTTAGGACGCCTGGGATATTAGGGACATATGGGACATATGGGACATCTGGGACTCCTGGGACATTAGGGACATGTGGGACATCTAGGACATCTCGGACGTCTGGGACGTTAGGGACATACGGGACAGCTGGGACGTCTGGGACGTTATGGACATATGGGACATTTAGGACGCCTGGGATATTAGGGACATATGGGACATATGGGACATCTGGGGCGCCTGGGACATTAGGGACATGTGGGACATATAGGACATCTTGGACGTCTGGGACGTTAGGGACATATAGGACATCTAGGACGCCTGGGACGTTAGGGACATATGGGACATCTAGGACGTCTGGGACGTCAGGGACTTTATTGACATACGGGACAGCTGGGACGTCTGGGACGTTAGGCACATATGGCACATTTAGGACGGTTTGGACGTTAGGGACATATGGAACATCTAGGACGCCTGGGACATTAGGGACACATGGGACATCTAGGACGTCTGGGACGTTAAGGACATATGGGACATCTAGGACATCTGGGACGTCTATGACGTCTGGGACGTCTGGGACTTTATGGACATATGGGACATATGGGACATCTGGGACGTCTGGGACGTTAGTTACACATGGGACATCTGGGACGTCTGGGACGTTAAGGACATATGGGACATCTGGGACGTCAGGGATGCTAGGGACATATGGGACATCTGGGACGTCTGGGACGTTAAGGACATATGGGACATCTAGGACGTCTGGGACGTCTGGGACGTTAAGGACATATTAGACATCTAAGGCGTCTGGGACGTCTGGGACGTTAAGGACATATGGGACATTTACTACGCCTGGGATATTAGGGACATATGGGACATCTGGGACGTCTGGAACGTTAGGGACATATGGGACATCTGGGACGTCTGGGACGTTAAGGACATATGGGACATCTAGGACATCTGGGACGTCTATGACGTCTGGGACGTCTGGGACTTTATGGACATATGGGACATTTAGGACGCCTGGGACATTAGGGACATATGGGACATATGGGACATCTAGGACATATGAGACATCTGGGACGTCTGGGACGTTAAAGACATATGGGACATCTAGGACATCTGGGACGTCTGGGACGTTAAGGACATATGGGACATCTGGGACGTCAGGGATGCTAGGGACATATGGGACATCTAGGGCGTCTGGGACGTCTAGGACGTTAAGGACATATGGGACATTTACTACGCCTGGGATATTAGGGACATATGGGACATCTGGGACGTCTGGGACGTTAGGGACATATGGAACATCTACGACGCCTGGGACATTAGGGACACATAAGACATATAGGACATCTGGGACGTTAAAGACATATGGGACATCTAGGACGTCTGGGACATTAGGGACACATAAGACATATAGGACATCTGGGACGTTAAGGACATATGGGACATCTAGCACGTCTGGGACGTCAGGGACTTATGGGACATCTGGGACGTCTGGGACTTTAGGGACATATGGGACATCTGGGACGTTAGGAATATATGGGACATCTAGGACGTCTGTGACGTTAGAGACATATGGGACATCTAGGACATCTCGGACGTCTGGGACGTTAGGGACATACGGGACAGCTGGGACGTCTGGGACGTTATAGACATATGGGACATTTAGGACGCCCGGGATATTAGGGACATATGGGACATATGGGACATCTGGGACGCCTGGGACATTAGGGACATGTGGGACATCTAGGACATCTCGGACGTCTGGGACGTTAGGGACATACGGGACAGCTGGGACGTCTGGGACGTTAAGGACAAATGGGACATCTAGGACATCTGGGACGTCTGGGACGTTAAGGACATATGGGACATCTGGGACGTCAGGGATGCTAGGGACATATGGGACATCTAGGGCGTCTGGGACGTGTGGGAAGTTAAGGACATATGGGACATTTACTACGCCTGGGATATTAGGAACACATGGGAAATCTGGGACGTCTGGGACGTTAGGGACATATGAAACATCTGGGACGTCTGGGACGTTAAGGACATATGGGACATCTAGGACGTCTGGGACGTCCGGGAAGTTAAGGACATATGGGACATTTAGGACGCCTGGCACATTAGGGACATATGGGACATATGGGACATTTAATACGCCTGGGACATTAGGGATATATAAGACCTTTGGGACATCTGGGACGTCTGGGACGTTAGATACGTATGGGTCATCTGGGACGTCTGGGACGTTAAGGACATATGGGACATCTAGGACGTCTGGGACGTTAGGGACATATGGGACATCTGGGACGTCTGGGACTTTAGGGACATATTGGACATCTGGGACGTTAGGAACATATAGGACATCTCGGACGTCTGAGACGTTAGAAACATACGGGACAGCTGAGACGTCTGGGACGTTATGGACATATGGGACATTTAAGACGCCTGGGATATTAGGGACATATGGGACATATGCGACATCTGGGACGCCTGCGACATTAGGGACATATGGCACATTTAGGACGGTTTGGACGTTAGGAACATATGGAACATCTAGGACGCCTGGGACATTAGGGACACATGGGACATATGGGACATTTGGGACGTTAAGGACATATGGGACATCTAGGACATCTGGGACGTCTGGGACGTTAAGGACATATGGGACATCTGGGACGTCAGGGATGCTAGGGACATATGGGACATCTAGGGCGTCTGGGACGTCTGGGACGTTAAGGACATATGGGACATTTACTACGCCTGGGATATTAGTTACATATGGGACATCTGGGACGTCTGGGACGTTAGGGACATATGAAACATCTGGGACGTCTGGGACGTTAAGAACATATGGGACATCTAGCACGTCTGGGACGTCAGGGACTTATGAGACATCTGGGACGTCAGGGATGCTAGGGACATATGGGACATCTAGGGCGTCTGGGACGTCTGGGACGTTAAGGACATATGGGACATTTACTACGCCTGGGATATTAGTTACATATGGGACATCTGGGACGTCTGGGACGTTAGGGACATATGAAACATCTGGGACGTCTGGGACGTTAAGGACATATGGGACATTTAGGACGCCTGGCACATTAGGGACATATGGGACATATGGGACATTTAATACGCCTGGGACATTAGGGATATATAAGACTTTTGGGACATCTGGGACGTCTGGGACGTTAGGGACGTATGGGTCATCTGGGACGTCTTGGACGTTAAGGACATATGGGACATCTAGGACGTCTGGCACGTTAGGGACATATGGGACATCTGGGACGTCTGGGACTTTAGGGACATATTGGACATCTGGGACGTTAGGAACATATAGAACATCTAGGAAGTCTGTGACGTTAGAGACATATGGGACATCTCGGACATCTCGGACGTCTGGGACGTTAGAAACATACGGGACAGCTGAGACGTCTGGGACGTTATGGACATATGGGACATTTAGGACGCCTGGGATATTAGGGACACATGGGACATATGCGACATCTGGGACGCCTGCGACATTAGGGACATGTGGCACATTTAGGACGGTTTGGACGTTAGAAACATATGGAACATCTAGGACGCCTGGGACCTTAGGGACACATGGGACATCTGGGACGTTTGGGACGTTAGGGACATATGGGACATCTAGAACATTTGGGACGTCTGGGACGTTAAGGACATATGGGACATATGGGACATCTAGGACATATGGGACATCTGGGACGTCTGGGACGTTAAAGACATATGGGACATCTAGGACATCTGGGACGTCTGGGACGTTAAGGACATATGGGACATCTGGGACGTCAGGGATGCTAGGGATATATGGGACATCTAGGGCGTCTGGGACGTCTGGGACGTTAAGGACATATGGGACATTTACTACGCCTGGGATATTAGGGACATATGGGACATCTGGGACGTCTGGGACGTTAGGGACATATGAAACATCTGGGACGTCTGGGACGTTAAGGACATATGGGACATCTAGGACGTCTGGGACGTCCGGGACGTTAAGGACATATGGGACATTTAGGACGCCTGGCATATTAGTTACATATGGGACATATGGGACATTTAATACGCCTGGGACATTAGTGATATATAAGACCTTTGGGACATCTGGGACGTCTGGGACGTTAGGGACGTATGGGTCATCTGGGACGTCTGGGACGTTAAGGACATATGGGACATCTAGGACGTCTGGGACGTTAGGGACATATGGGACATCTAGGACGTCTGGGACGTTACGGACATATGGGACATCTAGGACGTCTGGGACGTTAGGGACATATGAAACATCTGGGACGTCTGGGACGTTAAGGACATATGGGACATCTAGCACGTCTGGGACATTAGGGACACATAAGACATGTAGGACATCTGGGACGTTAAGGACATATGGGACATCTAGGACGTCTGGGACGTCTGGGACGTTAGGGACATATGGTACATCTGGGACGTCTAGGACGTTAAGGACATATGGGACATCTAGGTCGTCTGGGACGTCTGGGACGTTAAGGACATATGGGACATTTAGGACGCCTGGGACATTAGGGACATATGGGACATATGGGACATCTGGGACGCCTGGGACATTAGGGACATATGGGACATATGGGACATCTGGGACGTCTGGGACGTTAGTTTCACATGGGACATATGGGACGTCTGGGACGTTAAGGACATATGGGACATCTGGGACGTCAGGGATGCTAGGGACATATGGGACATCTGGGACGTCTGGGACGTTAAGGACATATGGGACATCTAGGACGTCTGGGACGTCTGGGACGTTAAGGACATATTAGACATCTAAGGCGTCTGGGACGTCTGGGACGTTAAGGACATATGGGACATTTACTACGCCTGGGATATTAGGGACATATGGGACATCTGGGACGTCTGGAACGTTAGGGACATATGGGACATCTGGGACGTCTGGGACGTTAAGGACATATGGGACATCTAGGACATCTGGGACGTCTATGACGTCTGGGACGTCTGGGACTTTATGGACATATGGGACATTTAGGACGCCTGGGACATTAGGGACATATGGGACATATGGGACATCTAGGACATATGAGACATCTGGGACGTCTGGGACGTTAAAGACATATGGGACATCTAGGACATCTGGGACGTCTGGGACGTTAAGGACATATGGGACATCTGGGACGTCAGGGATGCTAGGGACATATGGGACATCTAGGGCGTCTGGGACGTCTAGGACGTTAAGGACATATGGGACATTTACTACGCCTGGGATATTAGGGACATATGGGACATCTGGGACGTCTGGGACGTTAGGGACATATGGAACATCTACGACGCCTGGGACATTAGGGACACATAAGACATATAGGACATCTGGGACGTTAAGGACATATGGGACATCTAGGACGTCTGGGACATTAGGGACACATAAGACATATAGGACATCTGGGACGTTAAGGACATATGGGACATCTAGCACGTCTGGGACGTCAGGGACTTATGGGACATCTGGGACGTCTGGGACTTTAGGGACATATGGGACATCTGGGACGTTAGGAATATATGGGACATCTAGGACGTCTGTGACGTTAGAGACATATGGGACATCTAGGACATCTCGGACGTCTGGGACGTTAGGGACATACGGGACAGCTGGGACGTCTGGGACGTTATAGACATATGGGACATTTAGGACGCCCGGGATATTAGGGACATATGGGACATATGGGACATCTGGGACGCCTGGGACATTAGGGACATGTGGGACATCTAGGACATCTCGGACGTCTGGGACGTTAGGGACATACGGGACAGCTGGGACGTCTGGGACGTTAAGGACAAATGGGACATCTAGGACATCTGGGACGTCTGGGACGTTAAGGACATATGGGACATCTGGGACGTCAGGGATGCTAGGGACATATGGGACATCTAGGGCGTCTGGGACGTGTGGGAAGTTAAGGACATATGGGACATTTACTACGCCTGGGATATTAGGAACACATGGGAAATCTGGGACGTCTGGGACGTTAGGGACATATGAAACATCTGGGACGTCTGGGACGTTAAGGACATATGGGACATCTAGGACGTCTGGGACGTCCGGGAAGTTAAGGACATATGGGACATTTAGGACGCCTGGCACATTAGGGACATATGGGACATATGGGACATTTAATACGCCTGGGACATTAGGGATATATAAGACCTTTGGGACATCTGGGACGTCTGGGACGTTAGATACGTATGGGTCATCTGGGACGTCTGGGACGTTAAGGACATATGGGACATCTAGGACGTCTGGGACGTTAGGGACATATGGGACATCTGGGACGTCTGGGACTTTAGGGACATATTGGACATCTGGGACGTTAGGAACATATAGGACATCTCGGACGTCTGAGACGTTAGAAACATACGGGACAGCTGAGACGTCTGGGACGTTATGGACATATGGGACATTTAAGACGCCTGGGATATTAGGGACATATGGGACATATGCGACATCTGGGACGCCTGCGACATTAGGGACATATGGCACATTTAGGACGGTTTGGACGTTAGGAACATATGGAACATCTAGGACGCCTGGGACATTAGGGACACATGGGACATATGGGACATTTGGGACGTTAAGGACATATGGGACATCTAGGACATCTGGGACGTCTGGGACGTTAAGGACATATGGGACATCTGGGACGTCAGGGATGCTAGGGACATATGGGACATCTAGGGCGTCTGGGACGTCTGGGACGTTAAGGACATATGGGACATTTACTACGCCTGGGATATTAGTTACATATGGGACATCTGGGACGTCTGGGACGTTAGGGACATATGAAACATCTGGGACGTCTGGGACGTTAAGAACATATGGGACATCTAGCACGTCTGGGACGTCAGGGACTTATGAGACATCTGGGACGTCAGGGATGCTAGGGACATATGGGACATCTAGGGCGTCTGGGACGTCTGGGACGTTAAGGACATATGGGACATTTACTACGCCTGGGATATTAGTTACATATGGGACATCTGGGACGTCTGGGACGTTAGGGACATATGAAACATCTGGGACGTCTGGGACGTTAAGGACATATGGGACATTTAGGACGCCTGGCACATTAGGGACATATGGGACATATGGGACATTTAATACGCCTGGGACATTAGGGATATATAAGACTTTTGGGACATCTGGGACGTCTGGGACGTTAGGGACGTATGGGTCATCTGGGACGTCTTGGACGTTAAGGACATATGGGACATCTAGGACGTCTGGCACGTTAGGGACATATGGGACATCTGGGACGTCTGGGACTTTAGGGACATATTGGACATCTGGGACGTTAGGAACATATAGAACATCTAGGAAGTCTGTGACGTTAGAGACATATGGGACATCTCGGACATCTCGGACGTCTGGGACGTTAGAAACATACGGGACAGCTGAGACGTCTGGGACGTTATGGACATATGGGACATTTAGGACGCCTGGGATATTAGGGACACATGGGACATATGCGACATCTGGGACGCCTGCGACATTAGGGACATGTGGCACATTTAGGACGGTTTGGACGTTAGAAACATATGGAACATCTAGGACGCCTGGGACCTTAGGGACACATGGGACATCTGGGACGTTTGGGACGTTAGGGACATATGGGACATCTAGAACATTTGGGACGTCTGGGACGTTAAGGACATATGGGACATATGGGACATCTAGGACATATGGGACATCTGGGACGTCTGGGACGTTAAAGACATATGGGACATCTAGGACATCTGGGACGTCTGGGACGTTAAGGACATATGGGACATCTGGGACGTCAGGGATGCTAGGGATATATGGGACATCTAGGGCGTCTGGGACGTCTGGGACGTTAAGGACATATGGGACATTTACTACGCCTGGGATATTAGGGACATATGGGACATCTGGGACGTCTGGGACGTTAGGGACATATGAAACATCTGGGACGTCTGGGACGTTAAGGACATATGGGACATCTAGGACGTCTGGGACGTCCGGGACGTTAAGGACATATGGGACATTTAGGACGCCTGGCATATTAGTTACATATGGGACATATGGGACATTTAATACGCCTGGGACATTAGTGATATATAAGACCTTTGGGACATCTGGGACGTCTGGGACGTTAGGGACGTATGGGTCATCTGGGACGTCTGGGACGTTAAGGACATATGGGACATCTAGGACGTCTGGGACGTTAGGGACATATGGGACATCTAGGACGTCTGGGACGTTACGGACATATGGGACATCTAGGACGTCTGGGACGTTAGGGACATATGAAACATCTGGGACGTCTGGGACGTTAAGGACATATGGGACATCTAGCACGTCTGGGACATTAGGGACACATAAGACATATAGGACATCTGGGACGTTAAGGACATATGGGACATCTAGGACGTCTGGGACGTCTGGGACGTTAGGGACATATGGTACATCTGGGACGTCTAGGACGTTAAGGACATATGGGACATCTAGGTCGTCTGGGACGTCTGGGACGTTAAGGACATATGGGACATTTAGGACGCCTGGGACATTAGGGACATATGGGACATATGGGACATCTGGGACGCCTGGGACATTAGGGACATATGGGACATATGGGACATCTGGGACGTCTGGGACGTTAGTTTCACATGGGACATATGGGACGTCTGGGACGTTAAGGACATATGGGACATCTGGGACGTCAGGGATGCTAGGGACATATGGGACATCTGGGACGTCTGGGACGTTAAGGACATATGGGACATCTAGGACGTCTGGGACGTCTGGGACGTTAAGGACATATGGGACATCTAGGGCGTCTGGGATATTAGGGACATATGGGACATCTGGGACGTCTGGAACGTTAGGGATATATGGGACATCTGGGACGTCTGGGACGTTAAGGACATATGGGACATCGAGGACATCTGCGACGTCTGGAACGTTAGAGACATATGGGACATCTGGGACGTCTGGGACTTTAAGGACATATGGGACATTTAGGACGCCTGGGACATTAGGGACATATGGGACATATGGGACATCTAGGACATATGGGACATCTGGAAAGTCTGGGACGTTAAAGACATATGGGACATCTAGGACATCTGGGACGTCTGGGACGTTAAGGACATATGGGACATCTGGGACGTCAGGGATGCTAGGGACATATGGGAGATCTAGGGCGTCTGGGACGTCTGGGACGTTAAGGACATATGGGACATTTACTACGCCTGGGATATGAGGGACATATGGGACATCTAGGACGTCTGGGACGTTAGGGACATATGAAACATCTGCGACGTCTGGGACGTTAAGGACATATGGGACATCTAGCACGTCTGGGACGTCAGGGACTTATGGGACATCTGGGACGTCTGGGACTTTAGGGACATATGGGACATCTGGGACGTTAGGAATATATGGGACATTTAGGACGTCTGTGACGTTAGAGACATATAGGACATCTAGGACTACTCGGACGTCTAGGACGTTAGGGACATACGGGACAGCTGGGACGTCTGGGACGTTATGGACATATGGGACATTTAGGACGCCTGGGATATTAGGGACATATGGGACATATGGGACATCTGGGACGCCTGGGACATTAGGGACCTGTGGGACATATAGGACATCTGGGACATCTGGGACGTTAGGGACATATAGGACATCTAGGACGCCTGGGACGTTAGGGACATATGGGACATCTAGGACGTCTGGGACGTCAGGGACGTTATTGACATACGGGACAGCTGGGACGTCTGGGACGTTAGGCACATATGGCACATTTAGGACGGTTTGGACGTTAGGGACATATGGAACAGCTAGGACGCCTGGGACATTAGGGACACATAGGACATCTAGGACGTCTGGGCCGTCAGGGACGTTAGGGACATACGGGACAGCTGGGACGTCTGGGACGTTAGGCACATATGGCACATTTAGGACGGTTTGGACGTTAGGGACATATAAAACATCTAGGACGCCTGGGACATTAGGGACACATAAGACATATAGGACATCTGGGACGTTAAGGACATATGGGACATCTAGGACGTCTGGGACGTCTGGGACGTTAGGGACATATGGTACATCTGGGACGTCTGGTACGTTAAGGACATATAGGACATCTAGGACGTCTGGGACGTCTGGGACGTTAAGGACATATGGGACATTTAGGACGCCTGGGACATTAAGGACATATGGGACATCTGGGACGCCTGGGATATTAGGGACATATGGGATATATGGGACATCTGGGACGTCTGGGACGTTAGTTACACATGGGACATCTGGCACGTCTGGGACGTTAAGGACATATGGGACATCTGGGACGTCAGGGATGCTAGGGACATATGGGACATCTGGGACGTCTGGGACGTTAAGGACATATGGGACATCTAGGATGTCTGGGACGTCTGGGACGTTAAGGACATATGGGACATCTAGGGCGTTTGGGACGTCTGGGACGTTAAGGACATATGGGACATTTACTACGCCTGGGATATTAGGGACATATGAGACATCTGGGACGTCTGGAACGTTAGGGACATATGGGACATCTGGGACGTCTGGGACGTTAAGGTCATATGGGACATCTAGGACATCTGGGACGTCTAGGACGTCTGGGACGTCTGGGACTTTAAGGACATATGGGACATTTAGGACGCCTGGGACATTAAGGACATATGGGACATCTAGGAAATATGGGACATCTGGGACGTCAGGGATGCTAGCTACATATGGGACATCTAGGGCGTCTGGGACGTCTGGGACGTTAAGGACATATGGAACATTTACTACGCCTGGGATATTAGGAACATATGGGACATCTGGGACGTCTGGGACGTTAGGGACATATGAAACATCTGGGACGTCTGAGACATTAAGGACATATGGGACATCTAGGACGTCTGGGACGTCCGGGACGTTAAGGACATATGGGACATTTAGGACGCCTGGCACATTAGGGACATATGGGACATATGGGACATTTAATACGCCTGGGACATTAGGGATATACAGTGAAAATTCATGAACTGCGAACACGAGTAAATCAAGGCGAATTTACGATTGCCCAAAAAGACGCCAGTTGATGGACAGTTGATCTAAGGTACTCTGATATTAATCCACGGGTCGTCTGCGTTGATTGTTTAACGCAGACGAGGCATCTACGCCTAGTGTAATTTTTGGTAATTATTATATCACAGATAGAATGTATGAGGTACTGTTGTATTCTGTGATTAATTCAGGTGATAAATTCAGAGTTGAAAAACAGAATTTTTAGAGATTAACAGTAGAAGAAGGTAGTTCACAAAGTAAATCGCATTCTGAAGAAAGAAATAATTTCTTCCGAACAAACTAACTCATAATAAAGAAAAGATGTAAACAAAAATAAAACTATTTTTATTTCAAACAACAAAATTCGAGAAGTTTAAATTAGCTCCTGTTGAAAGAGCCTGCCTTCTTGCGCTAAACAATATCCTAAGCGATCATAGAAACTTCGCACATTAGCCGACGTATTAGTGCTGGTCTGCTAGTACTCTGAACAACCCTTTTATTTTTTAAACGCAATTCTTCAAATCGTTAGTTGTAGTAAAAACGACTTTCCAGAGGAAGTTTTCGGCATTTCTGTCACAGTTTCACAAAATTCCATACTTCTGAAATGGCCAACGGGATGAATATCGCAGCTAAATCTACTAATTCTGCAATTTATTTAAATGCATAATCTGGATAGTCATTAGCGGTAATACAAACCTCTTTTAAATTCCTGTCTTTGTTGGGAACATTAGGCCTTTTGTGCTTTTGGGGAGAAACACATCCAAAGTTTCCAAAATTTGAAATAATTCCATGTAACGTTGATAACGATGATGATTGCCTATTTCCAAATGTTGTGAAAGAATTTTGAATTTCCCGGACCTTTGGATCCTGATAATACCATTTTACAATTTGCACTGTTCCGTTGCTTCGTAGTTATCGATTTTAAGATACAAATGACAGCAGATATTATCTACTCACAAAATACCCGAACTGTCAAAGTCAAATTTTCGGCATTTGTAAATTCGACATATCATCTGCTATGTTCGTAGTAAAGAAAATCTCTCTGTATAAGACCTTTGGGACATCTGGGACGTCTGGGACGTTAGGGACGTATGGGTCATCTGGGACGTCTGGGACGTTAAGGACATATGGGACATCTAGGACGTCTGGGACGTTAGGGACATATGGGACATCTGGGACGTCTGGGACTTTAGGGACATATTGGACATCTGGGACGTTAGGAACATATAGGACATCTAGGAAGTCTGTGACGTTAGAGACATATGGGACATCTAGGACATCTCGAACGTCTGGGACGTTAGAAACATACGGGACAGCTGAGACGTCTGGGACGTTATGGACATATGGGACATTTAGGACGCCTGGGATATTAGGGACACATGGGATATATGCGACATCTGAGACGTCTGGGACGTTAAGGACATATGGGACATCTAGGACGTCTGGGACGTCTGGGACGTAAGGACATATGGGACATTTAGGACGCCTGAGACATTAGGGACATTTGGGACATATGGGAGATCTGGGACGCCTGGGACATTAGGGACAGATGGGACATATAGGACATCTGGGACGTCTGGGTCGTTAGGGACATATGGGACATCTGGGACGTCTGGGACGTTAAGGATATAAGGGACATCTAGGACGTCTGGGACGTTAGGGACATATGGGAGATCTGGGACGTCTGGGACGTTAGGGATATATGGGACATCTAGAACGTCTGGGACGTTAGGGACATATGGGACATTTGGGACATCTGGGACGTTATTGAGATATAGGACATATGGGATATCTGGGACGTCTGGGACGTTAAGGATATATGGGACATCTAGGACGTCTGGGACGTTAGGGACATATGGGACATTTGGGACGCCTCGGACATTAAGGACATATGGGACATAATAGACATATGGGACGTCTGGGACGTTAGTGACATATGGGATATCTGAGACGTCTAGGACGTTAAGGACATATGTCACATCTAGGACGTCTGGGACGTCTGGGACGTTAAGGACATATGGGACATATGGGACATCTGGGACGTCTGGGACGTTAAGGACATATGGGACATCTAGGACGTCTGGGACGTCTGAAACTTTAAGTACATATGGGACATTTAAAACGTCTGGGACATTAGGGACATATGGGACATATGGGACATCTGGGACGCCTGGAACATAAGGGACATATGAGACATATGGGACATCTGGGACGTCTGGGTCGTTAAGGACATATGGGACATCTGGGACGTCTGAGACGTTAGGGACATATAGGACATCTAGGACGTCTGAGACGTCTGGGACGTTAGGGACATATGGAACATCTAGGACGTCTGGGACATTAGGAACATATGGGACATTAAGGACGTCTGAGACGTCTGGGACGTTAGGGACATATAGGACATCTAGGTCGTCTGAGACGTCTGGGACGTTAGGGACATATGGGACATTTAGGACGTCTGGGACGTCTGGGACGTTAAGGACATATGGGACGTCTGGGACGTTAGGCACATATGGAATTTCTAGGACGCCTGGGACATTAGGGACATTTGGGACATATGGGACATCTGGGACGTCTGGGACGTTAGGGACATATGGGACATCTGGGACGTCTGGGACGTTAAGGACATATGGAACATCTAGGACATCTGGGACGTCTGGGACGTTAAGGACATATGGGACATCTAGGACATCTGGGACGTCTAGGACGTCTGGGACGTCTGGGACTTTAAGGACATATGGGACATTTAGGACGCCTGGGACATTAGGGACATATGGGACATATGGGACATCTAGGACATATGGGACATCTGGGACGTCTGGGACGTTAAAGACATATGGGACATCTAGGACATCTGGGACGTCTGGGACGTTAAGGACATATGGGACATCTGGGACGTCAGGGATGCTAGGGACATATGGGACATCTAGGGCGTCTGGGACGTCTGGGACGTTAAGGACATATGGGACATTTACTACGCCTGGGATATGAGGGACATATGGGACATCTGGGACGTCTGGGACGTTAGGGACATATGAAACATCTGGGACGTCTGGGACGTTAAGGACATATGGGACATCTAGCACGTCTGGGACGTCAGGGACTTATGGGACATCTGGGACGTCTGGGACTTTAGGGACATATGGGACATCTGGGACGTTAGGAATATATGGGACATCTAGGACGTCTGTGACGTTAGAGACATATAGGACATCTATAACTACTCGGACGTCTAGGACGTTAGGGACATACGGGACAGCTGGGACGTCTGGGACGTTATGGACATATGGGACATTTAGGACGCCTGGGATATTAGGGACATATGGGACATATGGGACATCTGGGACGCCTAGGACATTAGGGACATGTGGGACATATAGGACATCTGGGACATCTGGGACGTTAGGGACATATAGGACATCTAGGACGCCTGAGACGTTAGGGACATATGGGACATCTAGGACGTCTGGGACGTCAGGGACGTTATTGACATACGGGACAGCTGGGACGTCTGGGACGTTAGGCACATATGGCACATTTAGGACGGTTTGGACGTTAGGGACATATGGAACATCTAGGACGCCTGGGACATTAGGGACACATAGGACATCTAGGACGTCTGGGCCGTCAGGGACGTTAGGGACATACGGGACAGCTGGGACGTCTGGGACGTTAGGCACATATGGCACATTTAGGACGGTTTGGACGTTAGGGACATATAAAACATCTAGGACGCCTGGGACATTAGGGACACATAAGACATATAAGACATCTGGGACGTTAAGGACATATGGGACATCTAGGACGTCTGGGACGTCTGGGACGTTAGGGACATATGGTACATCTGGGACGTCTGGGACGTTAAGGACATATAGGACATCTAGGACGTCTGGGACGTCTGGGACGTTAAGGACATATGGGACATTTAGGACGCCTGGGACATTAGGGACATATGGGACATATGGGACAATTGGGACGCCTGGGACATTAGGGACATATGGGATATATGGGACATCTGGGACGTCTGGGACGTTAGTTACACATGGGACATCTGGCACGTCTGGGACGTTAAGGACATATGGGACATCTGGGACGTCAGGGATGCTAGGGACATATGGGACATCTGGGACGTCTGGGACGTTAAGGACATATGGGACATCTAGGACGTCTGGGACGTCTGGGACGTTAAGGACATATGGGACATCTAGGGCGTCTGGGACGTCTGGGACGTTAAGGACATATGGGACATTTACTACGCCTGGGATATTAGGGACATATGAGACATCTGGGACGTCTGGAACGTTAGGGACATATGGGACATCTGGGACGTCTGGGACGTTAAGGACATATGGGACATCTAGGACATCTGGGACGTCTAGGACGTCTGGGACGTCTGGGACTTTAAGGACATATGGGACATTTAGGACGCCTGGGACATTAAGGACATATGGGACATCTAGGAAATATGGGACATCTGGGACGTCAGGGATGCTAGGGACATATGGGACATCTAGGGCGTCTGGGACGTCTGGGACGTTAAGGACATATGGAACATTTACTACGCCTGGGATATTAGGAACATATGGGACATCTGGGACGTTAGGGACATATGAAACATCTGGGACGTCTGAGACATTAAGGACATATGGGACATCTAGGACGTCTGGGACGTCCGGGACGTTAAGGACATATGGGACATTTAGGACGCCTGGCACATTAGGGACATATGGGAAATATGGGACATTTAATACGCCTGGGACATTAAGGATATATAAGACCTTTGGGACATCTGGGACGTCTGGGACGTTAGGGACGTATGGGTCATCTGGGACGTCTGGGACGTTAAGGACATATGGGACATCTAGGACGTCTGGGACGTTAGGGACATATGGGACATCTGGGACGTCTGGGACTTTAGGGACATATTGGACATCTGGGACGTTAGGAACATATAGGACATCTAGGAAGTCTGTGACGTTAGAGACATATGGGACATCTAGGACATCTCGAACGTCTGGGACGTTAGAAACATACGGGACGGCTGAGACGTCTGGGACGTTATGGACATATGGGACATTTAGGACGCCTGGGATATTAGGGACACATGGGACATATGCGACATCTGGGACGCCTGCGACATTAGGGACATATGGCACATTTAGGACGGTTTGGACGTTAGGAACATATGGAACATCTAGGACGCCTGGGACATTAGGGACACATGGGACATATGGGACATTTGATACGTCTGGGACGTTAAGGACATATGGGACATCTAGGACGTCTGGGACGTCTGGGACGTAAGGACATATGGGACATTTAGAACGCCTGAGACATTAGGGACATTTGGGACATATGGGAGATCTGGGACGCCTGGGACATTAGGGACAGATGGGACATATAGGACATCTGAAACGTCTGGGTCGTTAGGGACATATGGGACATCTGGGACGTCTGGGACGTTAAGGATATAAGGGACATCTAGGACGTCTGGGACGTTAGGGACATATGGGAGATCTGGGACGTCTGGGACGTTAGGGATATATGGGACATCTAGAACGTCTGGGACGTTAGGGACATATGGGACATTTGGGACATCTGGGACGTTATTGAGATATAGGACATATGGGATATCTGGGACGTCTGGGACGTTAAGGATATATGGGACATCTAGGACGTCTGGGACATTAAGGACATATGGGACATAATAGACATATGGGACGTCTGGGACGTTAGTGACATATAGGACATCTGAGACGTCTGGGACGTTAAGGACATATGTCACAACTAGGACGTCTGGGACGTCTGGGACGTTAAGGACATATGGGTCATATGGGACATCTGGGACGTCTGGGACGTTAAGGACATATGGGACATCTAGGACGTCTGGGACGTCTGAAACTTTAAGTACATATGGGACATTTAAAACGTCTGGGACATTAGGGACATATGGGACATATGGGACATCTGGGACGCCTGGAACATAAGGGACATATGAGACATATGGGACATCTGGGACGTCTGGGTCGTTAAGGACATATGGGACATCTGGGACGTCTGAGACATTAGGGACATATGGGACATCTGGGACGTTTGGGACGTTAGGGACATATAGGACATCTAGGACGTCTGAGACGTCTGAGACGTTAGGGACATATGGAACATCTAGGACGTCTGGGACATTAGGAACATATGGGACATTAAGGACGTCTGAGACGTCTGGGACGTTAGGGACATATAGGACATCTAGGACGTCTGAGACGTCTGGGACGTTAGGGACATATGGGACATTTAGGACGTCTGGGACGTCTGGGACGTTAAGGACATATGGGACGTCTGGGACGTTAGGGACATATGGAATTTCTAGGACGCCTGGGACATTAGGGACATTTGGGACATATTCGACATCTGGGACGTCTGGGACGTTAGGGACATATGGGACATCTGGGACGTCTGGGACGTTAAGGACATATGGAACATCTAGGACGTCTGGGACGTCCGGGACGTTAAAGGCATATGGGACATTTAGGACGCCTGGCACATTAGGGACATATGGGACATATGGGACATCTAATACGCCTGGGACATTAAGGATATATAAGACATTTGGGACATCTGGGACGTCTGGGACGTTACGGACAAATGGCTCATCTGGGACGTCTGGGACGTTAAGGACATATGGGACATCTAGCACGTCTGGGACGTTAGGGACTTATGGGACATCTGGGACGTCTGGGACTTTAGGGACATATGGGACATCTGGGACGTTAGGAATATATGGGACATCTAGGATATCTCGGACGTCTGGGACGTTAGGGACATACGGGACAGCTGGGACGTCTGGAACGTTAGAGACATATGGGACATCTGGGACGTCTGGGACTTTAAGGACATATGGGACATTTAGGACGCCTGGGACATTAGGGACATATGGGACATATGGGACATCTAGGACATATGGGACATCTGGAACGTCTGGGACGTTAAAGACATATGGGACATCTAGGACATCTGGGACGTCTGGGACGTTAAGGACATATGGGACATCTGGGACGTCAGGGATGCTAGGGACATATGGGAGATCTAGGGCGTCTGGGACGTCTGGGACGTTAAGGACATATGGGACATTTACTACGCCTGGGATATGAGGGACATATGGGACATCTGGGACGTCTGGGACGTTAAGGACATATGAAACATCTGGGACGTCTGGGACGTTAAGGACATATGGGACATCTGGGACGTCTGGGACTTTAGGGACATATGGGACATCTGGGACGTTAGGAATATATGGGACATTTAGGACGTCTGTGACGTTAGAGACATATAGGACATCTAGGACTACTCGGACGTCTAGGACGTTAGGGACATACGGGACAGCTGGGACGTCTGGGACGTTATGGACATATGGGACATTTAGGACGCCTGGGATATTAGGGACATATGGGACATATGGGACATCTGGGACGCCTGGGACATTAGGGACCTGTGGGACATATAGGACATCTGGGACATCTGGGACGTTAGGGACATATAGGACATCTAGGACGCCTGGGACGTTAGGGACATATGGGACATCTAGGACGTCTGGGACGTCAGGGACGTTATTGACATACGGGACAGCTGGGACGTCTGGGACGTTAGGCACATATGGCACATTTAGGACGGTTTGGACGTTAGGGACATATGGAACAGCTAGGACGCCTGGGACATTAGGGACACATAGGACATCTAGGACGTCTGGGCCGTCAGGGACGTTAGGGACATACGGGACAGCTGGGACGTCTGGGACGTTAGGCACATATGGCACATTTAGGACGGTTTGGACGTTAGGGACATATAAAACATCTAGGACGCCTGGGACATTAGGGACACATAAGACATATAGGACATCTGGGACGTTAAGGACATATGGGACATCTAGGACGTCTGGGACGTCTGGGACGTTAGGGACATATGGTACATCTGGGACGTCTGGGACGTTAAGGACATATAGGACATGTAGGACGTCTGGGACGTCTGGGACGTTAAGGACATATGGGACATTTAGGACGCCTGGGACATTAAGGACATATGGGACATATGGGACATCTGGGACGCCTGGGATATTAGGGACATATGGGATATATGGGACATCTGGGACGTCTGGGACGTTAGTTACACATGGGACATCTGGGACGTCTGGGACGTTAAGGACATATGGGACATCTAGGATGTCTGGGACGTCTGGGACGTTAAGGACATATGGGACATCTAGGGCGTTTGGGACGTCTGGGACGTTAAGGACATATGGGACATTTACTACGCCTGGGATATTAGGGACATATGAGACATCTGGGACGTCTGGAACGTTAGGGACATATGGGACATCTGGGACGTCTGGGACGTTAAGGTCATATGGGACATCTAGGACATCTGGGACGTCTAGGACGTCTGGGACGTGTGGGACTTTAAGGACATATGGGACATTTAGGACGCCTGGGACATTAAGGACATATGGGACATCTAGGAAATATGGGACATCTGGGACGTTAGGGATGCTAGCTACATATGGGACATCTAGGGCGTCTGGGACGTCTGGGACGTTAAGGACATATGGAACATTTACTACGCCTGGGATATTAGGAACATATGGGACATCTGGGACGTCTGGGACGTTAGGGACATATGAAACATCTGGGACGTCTGAGACATTAAGGACATATGGGACATCTAGGACGTCTGGGACGTCCGGGACGTTAAGGACATATGGGACATTTAGGACGCCTGGCACATTAGGGACATATGGGACATATGGGACATTTAATACGCCTGGGACATTAGGGATATACAGTGAAAATTCATGAACTGCGAACACGAGTAAATCAAGGCGAATTTACGATTGCCCAAAAAGACGCCAGTTGATGGACAGTTGATCTAAGGTACTCTGATATTAATCCACGGGTCGTCTGCGTTGATTGTTTAACGCAGACGAGGCATCTACGCCTAGTGTAATTTTTGGTAATTATTATATCACAGATAGAATGTATGAGGTACTGTTGTATTCTGTGATTAATTCAGGTGATAAATTCAGAGTTGAAAAACAGAATTTTTAGAGATTAACAGTAGAAGAAGGTAGTTCACAAAGTAAATCGCATTCTGAAGAAAGAAATAATTTCTTCCGAACAAACTAACTCATAATAAAGAAAAGATGTAAACAAAAATAAAACTCTTTTTATTTCAAACAACAAAATTCGAGAAGTTTAAATTAGCTCCTGTTGAAAGAGCCTGCCTTCTTGCGCTAAACAATATCCTAAGCGATCATAGAAACTTCGCACATTAGCCGACGTATTAGTGCTGGTGTGCTAGTACTCTGAACAACCCTTTTATTTTTTAAACGCAATTCTTCAAATCGTTAGTTGTAGTAAAAACGACTTTCCAGAGGAAGTTTTCGGCATTTCTGTCACAGTTTCACAAAATTCCATACTTCTGAAATGGCCAACGGGATGAATATCGCAGCTAAATCTACTAATTCTGCAATTTATTTAAATGCATAATCTGGATAGTCATTAGCGGTAATACAAACCTCTTTTAAATTCCTGTCTTTGTTGGGAACATTAGGCCTTTTGTGCTTTTGGGGAGAAACACATCCAAAGTTTCCAAAATTTGAAATAATTCCATGTAACGTTGATAACGATGATGAATGCCTATTTCCAAATGTTGTGAAAGAATTTTGAATTTCCCGGACCTTTGGATCCTGATAATACCATTTTACAATTTGCACTGTTCCGTTGCTTCGTAGTTATCGATTTTAAGATACAAATGACAGCAGATATTATCTACTCACAAAATACCCGAACTGTCAAAGTCAAATGTTCGGCATTTGTAAATTCGACATATCATCTGCTATGTTCGTAGTAAAGAAAATCTCTCTGTATAAGACCTTTGGGACATCTGGGACGTCTGGGACGTTAGGGACGTATGGGTCATCTGGGACGTCTGGGACGTTAAGGACATATGGGACATCTAGGACGTCTGGGACGTTAGGGACATATGGGACATCTGGGACGTCTGGGACTTTAGGGACATATTGGACATCTGGGACGTTAGGAACATATAGGACATCTAGGAAGTCTGTGACGTTAGAGACATATGGGACATCTAGGACATCTCGAACGTCTGGGACGTTAGAAACATACGGGACAGCTGAGACGTCTGGGACGTTATGGACATATGGGACATTTAGGACGCCTGGGATATTAGGGACACATGGGATATATGCGACATCTGAGACGTCTGGGACGTTAAGGACATATGGGACATCTAGGACGTCTGGGACGTCTGGGACGTAAGGACATATGGGACATTTAGGACGCCTGAGACATTAGGGACATTTGGGACATATGGGAGATCTGGGACGCCTGGGACATTAGGGACAGATGGGACATATAGGACATCTGGGACGTCTGGGTCGTTAGGGACATATGGGACATCTGGGACGTCTGGGACGTTAAGGATATAAGGGACATCTAGGACGTCTGGGACGTTAGGGACATATGGGAGATCTGGGACGTCTGGGACGTTAGGGATATATGGGACATCTAGAACGTCTGGGACGTTAGGGACATATGGGACATTTGGGACATCTGGGACGTTATTGAGATATAGGACATATGGGATATCTGGGACGTCTGGGACGTTAAGGATATATGGGACATCTAGGACGTCTGGGACGTTAGGGACATATGGGACATTTGGGACGCCTCGGACATTAAGGACATATGGGACATAATAGACATATGGGACGTCTGGGACGTTAGTGACATATGGGATATCTGAGACGTCTAGGACGTTAAGGACATATGTCACATCTAGGACGTCTGGGACGTCTGGGACGTTAAGGACATATGGGACATATGGGACATCTGGGACGTCTGGGACGTTAAGGACATATGGGACATCTAGGACGTCTGGGACGTCTGAAACTTTAAGTACATATGGGACATTTAAAACGTCTGGGACATTAGGGACATATGGGACATATGGGACATCTGGGACGCCTGGAACATAAGGGACATATGAGACATATGGGACATCTGGGACGTCTGGGTCGTTAAGGACATATGGGACATCTGGGACGTCTGAGACGTTAGGGACATATAGGACATCTAGGACGTCTGAGACGTCTGGGACGTTAGGGACATATGCAACATCTAGGACGTCTGGGACATTAGGAACATATGGGACATTAAGGACGTCTGAGACGTCTGGGACGTTAGGGACATATAGGACATCTAGGACGTCTGAGACGTCTGGGACGTTAGGGACATATGGGACATTTAGGACGTCTGGGACGTCTGGGACGTTAAGGACATATGGGACGTCTGGGACGTTAGGCACATATGGAATTTCTAGGACGCCTGGGACATTAGGGACATTTGGGACATATGGGACATCTGGGACGTCTGGGACGTTAGGGACATATGGGACATCTGGGACGTCTGGGACGTAATGTATAATATGTAATGTAGAATATGTAAATTGTGGACATGCGCGGCATGTTATACCTGTATAATATTAATATAATAAACGAGTCTGCATATATCTGTCGTAGCACCTGCATATAGTTCATGTGGCGACGAGGATAAATTTAACGTGTGCGATGGCTTCAATTGGAAAGGTTTCCGAATTTCAAGTGCATAAGGAAAATTGGAATAATTATGTGGAAAGGTTGGAGCAGTACTTCGTGGCGAACGAGATTGCTGAACAAAAAAAGAAAGCTATTTTGTTAACAGTGATCGGGAGCGAATGCTACGACTTGCTAAAGGATTTATGCGTACCATTAAAACCGGCGGATAAAAACTATGCGGATCTAACAAAAATTTTGTCGGATCACTTAACTCCAAAAATATCAGTTATTGCCGAAAGGTACAAATTACGTCAGCGCAGACAAGGAGAGGGTGAGTCCGTTGTCGAGTACATGGCGTCTCTGAAAAAATTAGCTTCCACGTGTCAATATGGGACAAATTTGGAAGAGAGCTTACGGGACCAGTTCGTATGGGGATTACGTGACGACTCCATTAAGCAGCGTTTGTTCACAGAATCCGAATTAACTTTTAAAAAAGCGCTAGATTTAGCGGTCGGTATAGAAGCAGCTGAAAAAAATGTTCGAATCACAGAATTTCCGGAGCCCAGTCAAGTTCACCGGGTATCAGTTCAAACAACCGGAGCTTGTCGCGCTTGTGGAAGGCGTAATCATCAAACGAAGGAGTGCAGGTATAGGAATTCGGTGTGTTTTGTGTGCAACGTGAAAGGTCATTTAGCGAGTGTTTGTGAGGAAAAAATGCGCAAGAAGAAAACTTCGATGCAAGGGAAACGAGTCCCTCAAAATTATGTAAACAAAGAAAGCGATTCTGAATTTGAAGTGCCTTTGTTATCAGATAATGTCAAAGCGAAGTTAGATGTAGATTGCACTTCAGATACAGATGTTGACTTTTTTGCTATAAAACGGTCAGCACCAGAGGAAAGGCCGATTTTTCTAGATGTTATTATTGAAAACATAAGCGTTAAAATGGAACTTGATACAGGCTCAGCCATTAGTGCCATTTCAAAAGATTTTTATGAAAGAAAATTTAAAAATATACCTTTAATGAGCTCCGATTTAACGCTTAGAACATATACTCATCAAACAATTCGTCCAGAGGGTTTCATTAATGTAAATGTTAAGTTACGTAATAGCTCTAATTGTTTATTTTTGAAACTGTATGTAATCAATAATGGTGGCTCTCCTTTAATGGGTCGTAGTTGGTTAAGCAAATTGGATATCCAAATTAGTACCTGTAACTTTTTGTTGGATGATGCGAAAAATCAACTAGATTCGTTATTGGCGGATTACCATAATTTATTTTCTAATGAAATTGGTACTTTTAATAAGGGTTCAGCGACATTGCATTTTCGTGATTCAGTAACACCGGTATTTGTCAAAGCAAGGCCTCTGCCATTCGCGTTAAGATCTAAGGTTGAAAAAGAACTCGATGATCTGGTCGAGAGAGGTGTTTTGACACCAGTTGAGATAAGCGCATGGGGGACGCCAATTGTAGCGGTGTTGAAATCAGATTCCCAAATACGTATTTGCGGAGATTACAAAATTACCGTCAACCCCTTGTTAAAGATAGATAAATATCCCGTACCAAGGATAGAGGATTTAATTGGTAATTTAGGTGGAGCTAAATATTTTAGTAAAATTGATTTGAAATTAGCATATTTACAAGTACCTCTAGATGAAGAATCTAAAGAATGCTTAACCATTTCGACACATAAGGGTTTATTTAGACCAAATAGGCTCCCATATGGGGTTGCTTCGGCGCCAGGAATTTTTCAAAGATATATGGACCAATTACTAGCAAAAATACCCGGGGTATTTGTGTTTTTAGATGATGTATTAGTGACCGGAATTTCGGAAAATAATCATTTGCAAACTCTAAAATTAGTTTTAGAAAAACTTAGTAGTGCGGGTTTAAAGGTTAAAAAGGAAAAATGTATTTTCTTTAAGAAGTCAGTTTCCTATTTGGGGTTTGTTATTGATAAAGAGGGAATTCGACCGGATTATACAAAGATAGAAGCCATTACGAGGGTTCCTGCTCCAAATAATGTGTCTGATTTAAGAAGGTTTTTAGGGCTGATCAATTACTACGGAAAATTTCTGGGAAATTTAAGTACAAAATTAGCGCCGTTGCACGAATTATTAAAAAAGAATAAAAAGTTTATATGGAGCAGTAACTGTCAGAGGGCTTTTGAAGTAATCAAGGAAGCTTTAGGGTCAAGTAAATTACTTGTACACTTTAATGACAAGTTGCCATTGATTTTATCATGCGATGCATCACCGTACGGTGTTGCAGGTGTGTTGTCGCATAAATTTCCAAATGGTGATATCAAACCAATTGCATTTGTGTCGCGGAGTTTAAATGATACCGAGAAAAATTATTCGCAATTGGACAGAGAAGCATTGGCTTTGGTATTTTCTGTAAAGAAGTTACATCAATATCTATACGCAAGAAGATTTACTTTATTAACGGATAATAAAGCGTTATCCTATATTTTTGGGAATAAACGAGGCATTCCAACTATGGCAGCTTCCCGTCTGCAACGTTGGGCGGTCTTGTTATCGGGATATAATTTTGAAATTTCACACATAAAATCTACAGAAAATATTCCAGCAGATGTACTCTCGCGATTGCCTTTGCCGGATAAAGCCGTTGAAAAAGGAAATTATTCATATTTAAAATTTATCGAGGACAGCACACCCATATCGCATCACGACATTCGTCAACGTACAAGCCGCGATAAAATTTTGAGCCAAGTTTATAATTGTGTTTTAAACGGATGGCACAAAACGGTTGAAATAGCTCAATTGAAACCTTATTTTAATCGACGTAACGAATTATACATCGATCAGGGTTGTATCATGTGGGGGTACCGGGTTGTTATACCGGAGGCTCTCCGGAAGCAAGTTTTATACGAACTGCACGAATCACATTCTGGCATAGTTAAAACGAAAGAAATTGCCAGATCTTACGTGTGGTGGCCTTCGTTAAATGATGATATCGAGACTTTGTGCAAATCGTGTGATTCTTGCTTAAAGGAAAGCTCAAATCCGCCACATGCAACAATGCATGCATGGGCTTGGCCAACGAAACCTTGGATTAGAGTTCACGCCGATTTTTTGGGGCCGTTTTGTGGGCACATGTTTTTAATTGTGATAGATTCGCATTCTAAATGGTTAGAAGTGGTACAAATGAAGAAAATAACGGCTGACTGCACTATTAAAGCACTCCGTTATATTTTTGCGCGTTTTGGATATCCTTTACATTTTGTAACGGATAACGGGCCAACGTTTCAATCAAATGAATTTCGAATGTATATGAAAAATAACGGAATTAAACAAATTTTTACCGCGCCTTTTCATGCCTCCAGCAACGGTCTTGTAGAAAATGCCGTAAAACAATTTAAACGAGCAGTTAAAAAAGCACTGCACGATAACAAAAATTTAGAGCAAGCGGTTACGCAATTTCTATTTAATTACCGAAATACTACGCATGGTACGACAGGAAGTAGCCCAGCTATGTTAATGCTAAATAGGCCATTGAGATCGCGATTAGATTTATTGAAACCAAATAACGAAAATAATGTTCTGAATTCCCAACAGAATCAAATAGTGAACCGGGGAGGGTTGGATAGAGATAATTTTGGAATAGGCGATAAGGTGTTTGCAAGAGATTATAGAACTCCGAAACCGTCTTGGACAGAGGCAACTGTTGTTCAACAAACAGGCCCTGTTTCGTATGTAGTAGAGCCTAAGCCTAATTGTAGTTGGCGTCGACATTCTGATCAAATTATTAAAAGAAATTCTATGATTCTGCATCCAGATGTAAAGATCACGGAAAATTCTAACGAAGCACCGACAGCTGACAATGTCGACAATGATGCTGTCGATGATGCTGTCGATTTAGGAAATGAGAATAATCCTCCATCGCATGATACGGGGTCACATCGGTATCCTACACGCCAAAATGTAAGACCACCAGAACGATTAGAGTATGCTCACGATTAGAAGTAGATTTGTATGTACACTTTCGTAGGGTGTTGTTAGGGTTATGCATGCAATTGCATGATTGTATGTACCTGCTAATTATTGGGTTTTATATATGCTTGCCAATTAAGTAGGGGAGTATGTAATGTATAATATGTAATGTAGAATATGTAAATTGTGGACATGCGCGGCATGTTATACCTGTATAATATTAATATAATAAACGAGTCTGCATATATCTGTCGTAGCACCTGCATATAGTTCAAAGGACATATGGAACATCTAGGACATCTGGGACGTCTGGGACGTTAAGGACATATGGGACATCTAGGACATCTGGGACGTCTAGGACGTCTGGGACGTCTGGGACTTTAAGGACATATGGGACATTTAGGACGCCTGGGACATTAGGGACATATGGGACATATGGGACATCTAGGACATATGGGACATCTGGGACGTCTGGGACGTTAAAGACATATGGGACATCTAGGACATCTGGGACGTCTGGGACGTTAAGGACATATGGGACATCTGGGACGTCAGGGATGCTAGGGACATATGGGACATCTGGGACGTCTGGGACGTTAGGGACATATGAAACATCTGGGACGTCTGGGACGTTAAGGACATATGGGACATCTAGCACGTCTGGGACGTCAGGGACTTATGGGACATCTGGGACGTCTGGGACTTTAGGGACATATGGGACATCTGGGACGTTAGGAATATATGGGACATCTAGGACGTCTGTGACGTTAGAGACATATAGGACATCTAGGACTACTCGGACGTCTAGGACGTTAGGGACATACGGGACAGCTGGGACGTCTGGGACGTTATGGACATATGGGACATTTAGGACGCCTGGGATATTAGGGACATATGGGACATATGGGACATCTGGGACGCCTGGGACATTAGGGACATGTGGGACATATAGGACATCTGGGACATCTGGGACGTTAGGGACATATAGGACATCTAGGACGCCTGAGACGTTAGGGACATATGGGACATCTAGGACGTCTGGGACGTCAGGGACGTTATTGACATACGGGACAGCTGGGACGTCTGGGACGTTAGGCACATATGGCACATTTAGGACGGTTTGGACGTTAGGGACATATGGAACATCTAGGACGCCTGGGACATTAGGGACACATAGGACATCTAGGACGTCTGGGCCGTCAGGGACGTTAGGGACATACGGGACACCTGGGACGTCTGGGACGTTAGGCACATATGGCACATTTAGGACGGTTTGGACGTTAGGGACATATAAAACATCTAGGACGCCTGGGACATTAGGGACACATAAGACATATAAGACATCTGGGACGTTAAGGACATATGGGACATCTAGGACGTCTGGGACGTCTGGGACGTTAGGGACATATGGTACATCTGGGACGTCTGGGACGTTAAGGACATATAGGACATCTAGGACGTCTGGGACGTCTGGGACGTTAAGGACATATGGGACATTTAGGACGCCTGGGACATTAGGGACATATGGGACATATGGGACATCTGGGACGCCTGGGACATTAGGGACATATGGGATATATGGGACATCTGGGACGTCTGGGACGTTAGTTACACATGGGACATCTGGCACGTCTGGGACGTTAAGGACATATGGGACATCTGGGACGTCAGGGATGCTAGGGACATATGGGACATCTGGGACGTCTGGGACGTTAAGGACATATGGGACATCTAGGACGTCTGGGACGTCTGGGACGTTAAGGACATATGGGACATCTAGGGCGTCTGGGACGTCTGGGACGTTAAGGACATATGGGACATTTACTACGCCTGGGATATTAGGGACATATGAGACATCTGGGACGTCTGGAACGTTAGGGACATATGGGACATCTGGGACGTCTGGGACGTTAAGGACATATGGGACATCTAGGACATCTGGGACGTCTAGGACGTCTGGGACGTCTGGGACTTTAAGGACATATGGGACATTTAGGACGCCTGGGACATTAAGGACATATGGGACATCTAGGAAATATGGGACATCTGGGACGTCAGGGATGCTAGGGACATATGGGACATCTAGGGCGTCTGGGACGTCTGGGACGTTAAGGACATATGGAACATTTACTACGCCTGGGATATTAGGAACATATGGGACATCTGGGACGTTAGGGACATATGAAACATCTGGGACGTCTGAGACATTAAGGACATATGGGACATCTAGGACGTCTGGGACGTCCGGGACGTTAAGGACATATGGGACATTTAGGACGCCTGGCACATTAGGGACATATGGGAAATATGGGACATTTAATACGCCTGGGACATTAGGGATATATAAGACCTTTGGGACATCTGGGACGTCTGGGACGTTAGGGACGTATGGGTCATCTGGGACGTCTGGGACGTTAAGGACATATGGGACATCTAGGACGTCTGGGACGTTAGGGACATATGGGACATCTGGGACGTCTGGGACTTTAGGGACATATTGGACATCTGGGACGTTAGGAACATATAGGACATCTAGGAAGTCTGTGACGTTAGAGACATATGGGACATCTAGGACATCTCGAACGTCTGGGACGTTAGAAACATACGGGACGGCTGAGACGTCTGGGACGTTATGGACATATGGGACATTTAGGACGCCTGGGATATTAGGGACACATGGGACATATGCGACATCTGGGACGCCTGCGACATTAGGGACATATGGCACATTTAGGACGGTTTGGACGTTAGGAACATATGGGACATTTGGGACATCTGGGACGTTATTGAGATATAGGACATATGGGATATCTGGGACGTCTGGGACGTTAAGGATATATGGGACATCTAGGACGTCTGGGACGTTAGGGACATATGGGACATTTGGGACGCCTGGGACATTAAGGACATATGGGACATAATAGACATATGGGACGTCTGGGACGTTAGTGACATATGGGACATCTGAGACGTCTGGGACGTTAAGGACATATGTCACAACTAGGACGTCTGGGACGTCTGGGACGTTAAGGACATATGGGACATCTAGGACGTCTGGGACGTCTGAAACTTTAAGTACATATGGGACATTTAAAACGTCTGGGACATTAGGGACATATGGGACATATGGGACATCTGGGACGCCTGGAACATAAGGGACATATGAGACATATGGGACATCTGGGACGTCTGGGTCGTTAAGGACATATGGGACATCTGGGACGTCTGAGACATTAGGGACATATGGGACATCTGGGACGTTTGGGACGTTAGGGACATATAGGACATCTAGGACGTCTGAGACGTCTGAGACGTTAGGGACATATGGAACATCTAGGACGTCTGGGACATTAGGAACATATGGGACATTAAGGACGTCTGAGACGTCTGGGACGTTAGGGACATATAGGACATCTAGGACGTCTGAGACGTTTGGGACGTTAGGGACATATGGGACATTTAGGACGTCTGGGACGTCTGGGACGTTAAGGACATATGGGACGTCTGGGACGTTAGGGACATATGGAATTTCTAGGACGCCTGGGACATTAGGGACATTTGGGACATATTCGACATCTGGGACGTCTGGGACGTTAGGGACATATGGGACATCTGGGACGTTAAGGACATATGGAACATCTAGGACGTCTGGGACGTCCGGGACGTTAAAGGCATATGGGACATTTAGGACGCCTGGCACATTAGGGACATATGGGACATATGGGACATCTAATACGCCTGGGACATTAAGGATATATAAGACCTTTGGGACATCTGGGACGTCTGGGACGTTACGGACAAATGGCTCATCTGGGACGTCTGGGACGTTAAGGACATATGGGACATCTAGCACGTCTGGGACGTTAGGGACTTATGGGACATCTGGGACGTCTGGGACTTTAGGGACATATGGGACATCTGGGACGTTAGGAATATATGGGACATCTAGGATATCTCGGACGTCTGGGACGTTAGGGACATACGGGACATCTGGGACGTCTGGGACGTTATGGACATATGGGACATTTAGGACGCCTGGGATATTAGGGAAATATGGGACATATGGGACATCTGGGACGCCTGGGACATTAGGGACATGTGGGACATATAGGACATCTGGGACGTCTGGGACGTTAGAGACATATAGGACATCTAGGACGCCTGGGACATTAGGGACATATGGGACATCTAGGACGTCTGGGACGTCAGGGACGTTAGGGACATACGGGACAGCTGGGACGTTTGGGACGTTAGGCACATATGGCACATTTAGGACGGTTTGGACGTTAGGGACATATGGAACATCTAGGACGCCTGGGATATTAGGGACACATGGGACATCTAGGACGTCTGGGACGTCAGGGACGTTAGGGACATACGGGACAGCTGGGACGTCTGGGACGTTAGGCACATATGGCACATTTAGGACGGTTTGGACGTTAGGGACATATGGAACATCTAGGACGTCTGGGACGTCTGGGACATTAGGGACACATGGGACATATAGGACATCTGGGACGTTAAGGACATATGGGACATCTAGGACGTCTGGGACGTCTGGGACGTTAGGGACATATGGTACATATGGGACGTCTGGGACGTTAAGGACATATGGGACATCTAGGATGTTTGGGACGTCTGGGACGTTAAGGACATATGGGACATTTAGGACGCCTGGGACATTAGGGACATATGGGACATATGGGACATCTGGGACGCCTGGGACATTAGGGCCATATGGGACATATGGGTCATCTGGGACGTCTGGGACGTTAGTTACATATGGGACATCTGGGACGTCTGGGACGTTAAGGACATATGGGACATCTGGGACGTCAGGGATGCTAGGGACATATGGGACATCTGGGACGTCTGGGAAGTTAAGGACATATGGGACATCTAGGACGTCTGGGACGTCTGGGACGTTAAGGACATATGGGACATCTAGGGCGTCTGGGACGTCTGGGACGTTAAGGACATATGGGACATTTACTACGCCTGGGATATTAGGGACATATGGGACATCTGGGACGTCTGGGACGTTAGGAACATATGGGACATCTGGGACGTCTGGGACGTTAAGGACATATGGGACATCTAGGACATCTGGGACGTCTGGGACGTTAGGGACATATGGAACATCTAGGACGCCTGGGACATTAGAAACATATGAAACATATGGGACATCTGGGACGTCTGGGACGTTAAGGACATTTGGGACATCTAGGACGTCCGGGACGTCTGGGATGTTAAGGAGATATGGGACATTGAGGACGCCCTGGACATTAGGGACATATGGGACATATGGGATAACTGGGTTGTCTGGGACGTTAAGGCTATATGGGACATCTAAAACGTCTGGGACGTCTGGGACGTTAAGGACATATGGGACATTTAGGACGCCCTGGACATTAGGGACATATGGGACATATGGGAGGTCTGGGACGCCTGGAACATTAGGGACATATGGGACATATAGGACATCTGGGACGTCTGGGACGTTATTGACATATGGGACGTCTGGGAAGTTAGGGACATATGGAATTTCTAGGACGCCTGGGACATTAGGGACATTTGGGACATATTCGACATCTGGGACGTCTGGGACGTTAAGGACATATGGAACATCTAGGACATCTGGGACGTCTGGGACGTTAAGGACATATGGGACATCTAGGACATCTGGGACGTCTAGGACGTCTGGGACGTCTGGGACTTTAAGGACATATGGGACATTTAGGACGCCTGGGACATTAGGGACATATGGGACATATGGGACATCTAGGACATATGGGACATCTGGGACGTCTGGGACGTTAAAGACATATGGGACATCTAGGACATCTGGGACGTCTGGGACGTTAAGGACATATGGGACATCTGGGACGTCAGGGATGCTAGGGACATATGGGACATCTAGGGCGTCTGGGACGTCTGGGACGTTAAGGACATATGGGACATTTACTACGCCTGGGATATGAGGGACATATGGGACATCTGGGACGTCTGGGACGTTAGGGACATATGAAACATCTGGGACGTCTGGGACGTTAAGGACATATGGGACATCTAGCACGTCTGGGACGTCAGGGACTTATGGGACATCTGGGACGTCTGGGACTTTAGGGACATATGGGACATCTGGGACGTTAGGAATATATGGACATCTAGGACGTCTGTGACGTTAGAGACATATAGGACATCTAGGGCTACTCGGACGTCTAGAACGTTAGGGACATACGGGACAGCTGGGACGTCTGGGACGTTATGGACATATGGGACATTTAGGACGCCTGGGATATTAGGGACATATGGGTCATATGGGACATCTGGGACGCCTGGGACATTAGAGACATGTGGGACATATAGGACATCTGGGACATCTGGGACGTTAGGGACATATAGGACATCTAGGACGCCTGAGACGTTAGGGACATATGGGACATCTAGGACGTCTGGGACGTCAGGGACGTTATTGACATACGGGACAGCTGGGACGTCTGGGACGTTAGGCACATATGGCACATTTAGGACGGTTTGGACGTTAGGGACATATGGAACATCTAGGACGCCTGGGACATTAGGGACACATAGGACATCTAGGACGTCTGGGCCGTCAGGGACGTTAGGGACATACGGGACAGCTGGGACGTCTGGGACGTTAGGCACATATGGCACATTTAGGACGGTTTGGACGTTAGGGACATATAAAACATCTAGGACGCCTGGGACATTAGGGACACATAAGACATATAAGACATCTGGGACGTTAAGGACATATGGGACATCTAGGACGTCTGGGACGTCTGGGACGTTAGGGACATATGGTACATCTGGGACGTCTGGGACGTTAAGGACATATAGGACATCTAGGACGTCTGGGACGTCTGGGACGTTACAGACATATGGGACATTTAGGACGCCTGGGACATTAGGGACATATGGGACATATGGGACATCTGGGACGCCTGGGACATTAGGGACATATGGGATATATGGGACATCTGGGACGTCTGGGACGTTAGTTACACATGGGACATCTGGCACGTCTGGGACGTTAAGGACATATGGGACATCAGGGACGTCAGGGATGCTAGGGACATATGGGACATCTGGGACGTCTGGGACGTTAAGGACATATGGGACATCTAGGACGTCTGGGACGTCTGGGACGTTAAGGACATATGGGACATCTAGGGCGTCTGGGACGTCTGGGACGTTAAGGACATATGGGACATTTACTACGCCTGGGATATTAGGGACATATGAGACATCTGGGACGTCTGGAACGTTAGGGACATATGGGACATCTGGGACGTCTGGGACGTTAAGGACATATGGGACATCTAGGACATCTGGGACGTCTAGGACGTCTGGGACGTCTGGGACTTTAAGGACATATGGGACATTTAGGACGCCTGGGACATTAAGGACATATGGGACATCTAGGAAATATGGGACATCTGGGACGTCAGGGATGCTAGGGACATATGGGACATCTAGGGCGTCTGGGACGTCTGGGACGTTAAGGACATATGGAACATTTACTACGCCTGGGATATTAGGAACATATGGGACATCTGGGACGTTAGGGACATATGAAACATCTGGGACGTCTGAGACATTAAGGACATATGGGACATCTAGGACGTCTGGGACGTCCGGGACGTTAAGGACATATGGGACATTTAGGACGCCTGGCACATTAGGGACATATGGGAAATATGGGACATTTAATACGCCTGGGACATTAGGGATATATAAGACCTTTGGGACATCTGGGACGTCTGGGACGTTAGTGACGTATGGGTCATCTGGGACGTCTGGGACGTTAAGGACATATGGGACATCTAGGACGTCTGGGACGTTAGGGACATATGGGACATCTGGGACGTCTGGGACTTTAGGGACATATTGGACATCTGGGACGTTAGGAACATATAGGACATCTAGGAAGTCTGTGACGTTAGAGACATATGGGACATCTAGGACATCTCGAACGTCTGGGACGTTAGAAACATACGGGACGGCTGAGACGTCTGGGACGTTATGGACATATGGGACATTTAAGACGCCTGGGATATTAGGGACACATGGGACATATGCGACATCTGGGACGCCTGCGACATTAGGGACATATGGCACATTTAGGACGGTTTGGACGTTAGGAACATATGGAACATCTAGGACGCCTGGGACATTAGGGACACATGGGACATATGGGACATTTGATACGTCTGGGACGTTAAGGACATATGGGACATCTAGGACGTCTGGGACGTCTGGGACGTAAGGACATATGGGACATTTAGAACGCCTGAGACATTAGGGACATTTGGGACATATGGGAGATCTGGGACGCCTGGGACATTAGGGACAGATGGGACATATAGGACATCTGAAACGTCTGGGTCGTTAGGGACATATGGGACATCTGGGACGTCTGGGACGTTAAGGATATAAGGGACATCTAGGACGTCTGGGACGTTAGGGACATATGGGAGATCTGGGACGTCTGGGACGTTAGGGATATATGGGACATCTAGAACGTCTGGGACGTTAGGGACATATGGGACATTTGGGACATCTGGGACGTTATTGAGATATAGGACATATGGGATATCTGGGACGTCTGGGACGTTAAGGATATATGGGACATCTAGGACGTCTGGGACGTTAGGGACATATGGGACATTTGGGACGCCTGGGACATTAAGGACATATGGGACATAATAGACATATGGGACGTCTGGGACGTTAGTGACATATGGGACATCTGAGACGTCTGGGACGTTAAGGACATATGTCACAACTAGGACGTCTGGGACGTCTGGGACGTTAAGGACATATGGGTCATATGGGACATCTGGGACGTCTGGGACGTTAAGGACATATGGGACATCTAGGACGTCTGGGACGTCTGAAACTTTAAGTACATATGGGACATTTAAAACGTCTGGGACATTAGGGACATATGGGACATATGGGACATTTGGGACGCCTGGAACATAAGGGACATATGAGACATATGGGACATCTGGGACGTCTGGGTCGTTAAGGACATATGGGACATCTGGGACGTCTGAGACATTAGGGACATATGGGACATCTGGGACGTTTGGGACGTTAGGGACATATAGGACATCTAGGACGTCTGAGACGTCTGAGACGTTAGGGACATATGGAACATCTAGGACGTCTGGGACATTAGGAACATATGGGACATTAAGGACGTCTGAGACGTCTGGGACGTTAGGGACATATAGGACATCTAGGACGTCTGAGACGTCTGGGACGTTAGGGACATATGGGACATTTAGGACGTCTGGGACGTCTGGGACGTTAAGGACATATGGGACGTCTGGGACGTTAGGGACATATGGAATTTCTAGGACGCCTGGGACATTAGGGACATTTGGGACATATTCGACATCTGGGACGTCAGGGACGTTAGGGACATATGGGACATCTGGGACGTCTGGGACGTTAAGGACATATGGAACATCTAGGACGTCTGGGACGTCCGGGACGTTAAAGGCATATGGGACATTTAGGACGCCTGGCACATTAGGGACATATGGGACATATGGGACATCTAATACGCCTGGGACATTAAGGATATATAAGACCTTTGGGACATCTGGGACGTCTGGGACGTTACGGACAAATGGCTCATCTGGGACGTCTGGGACGTTAAGGACATATGGGACATCTAGCACGTCTGGGACGTTAGGGACTTATGGGACATCTGGGACGTCTGGGACTTTAGGGACATATGGGACATCTGGGACGTTAGGAATATATGGGACATCTAGGATATCTCGGACGTCTGGGACGTTAGGGACATACGGGACAGCTGGGACGTCTGGGACGTTATGGACATATGGGACATTTAGGACGCCTGGGATATTAGGGAAATATGGGACATATGGGACATCTGGGACGCCTGGGACATTAGGGACATGTGGGACATATAGGACATCTGGGACGTCTGGGACGTTAGAGACATATAGGACATCTAGGACGCCTGGGACATTAGGGACATATGGGACATCTAGGACGTCTGGGACGTCAGGGACGTTAGGGACATACGGGACAGCTGGGACGTTTGGGACGTTAGGCACATATGGCACATGGAGGACGGTTTGGACGTTAGGGACATATGGAACATCTAGGACGCCTGGGATATTAGGGACACATGGGACATCTAGGACGTCTGGGACGTCAGGGACGTTAGGGACATACGGGACAGCTGGGACGTCTGGGACGTTAGGCACATATGGCACATTTAGGACGGTTTGGACGTTAGGGACATATGGAACATCTAGGACGTCTGGGACGTCAGGGACATTAGGGACACATGGGACATATAGGACATCTGGGACGTTAAGGACATATGGGACATCTAGGACGTCTGGGACGTCTGGGACGTTAGGGACATATGGTACATATGGGACGTCTGGGACGTTAAGGACATATGGGACATCTAGGATGTTTGGGACGTCTGGGACGTTAAGGACATATGGGACATTTAGGACGCCTGGGACATTAGGGACATATGGGACATATGGGACATCTGGGACGCCTGGGACATTAGGGACATATGGGACATATGGGTCATCTGGGACGTCTGGGACGTTAGTTACATATGGGACATCTGGGACGTCTGGGACGTTAAGGACATATGGGACATCTGGGACGTCAGGGATGCTAGGGACATATGGGACATCTGGGACGTCTGGGAAGTTAAGGACATATGGGACATCTAGGACGTCTGGGACGTCTGGGACGTTAAGGACATATGGGACATCTAGGGCGTCTGGGACGTCTGGGACGTTAAGGACATATGGGACATTTACTACGCATGGGATATTAGGGACATATGGGACATCTGGGACGTCTGGGACGTTAGGAACATATGGGACATCTGGGACGTCTGGGACGTTAAGGACATATGGGACATCTAGGACATCTGGGACGTCTGGGACGTTAGGGACATATGGAACATCTAGGACGCCTGGGACATTAGAAACATATGAAACATATGGGACATCTGGGACGTCTGGGACGTTAAGGACATTTGGGACATCTAGGACGTCCGGGACGTCTGGGATGTTAAGGAGATATGGGACATTGAGGACGCCCTGGACATTAGGGACATATGGGACATATGGGATAACTGGGTTGTCTGGGACGTTAAGGCCATATGGGACATCTAAAACGTCTGGGACGTCTGGGACGTTAAGGACATATGGGACATTTAGGACGCCCTGGACATTAGGGACATATGGGACATATGGGAGGTCTGGGACGCCTGGAACATTAGGGACATATGGGACATATAGGACATCTGGGACGTCTGGGACGTTATTGACATATGGGACATCTGGGACGTCTGGGACGTTAAGGATATAAGGGACATCTAGGACGTCTGGGACGTTAGGGACATATGGGAGATCTGGGACGTCTGGGACGTTAGGAGCATATAAGACATCTAGGACGTCTGGGACGTCAGGGACATATGGGACATTTAGGACGTCTTGGACGTTAGGGACATATGGAACATCTAGGACGCCTGGGTCGTTAGGGACACATGGGACATATGGGACATCTTTGACGTCTTAAACTTTAAGGACATATGGGACATCTAGGACGTCTGGGACGTCTGGGACGTTAAGGACATATGGAACATCTGGGACGTCTGGGACGTCTGGGACGTTAGGGACATATGGAACATTTAGGACGCCTGGGACATTAGAAACATATGGGACATATGGGACATCTGGGACGTCTGGAACGTTAAGGACATTTGGGACATCTAGGACGTCTGGGACGTCTGGAACGTTAAGGACATATTCGACATTTAGGACGCCTGGGACATTAGGGACATTTGGGACATATGGGACATCTGGGACGTCTGGGACGTTACGGACATATGGGACATCTGGGACGCCTGGGACGTTAAGGACATATGGGACATTTAGGAGGCCTGGGACATTAGCGACATATGGGACATATGGGATATCTGGGACGTCTGGGACGTTAAGGACATATGGGACATCTAGGACGTCTGGGACGTCTGGGACGTTAAGACATATGGGACATTTAGGACGCCCTGGACATTAGGAACATATGGGACATATAGGACATCTGGGACATATGGGACATATGGGACGTCTAGAACGCCTGGGACATTAGGGACATATGAGACATATGGGACATCTAATACGCCTGGGACATTAGGGATTTATAAGACCTTTGGGAAATCTGGGACGTCTGGGACGTTAGGGACATATGGGTCATCTGGGACGTCTGGGACGTGAAGTACATATGGGACATCTAGGACGTCTGGGACGTTAGGGACATATGGGGCATCTGGGACGTCTGGGACTTTAGGGACATATGGGACATCTAGGACATCTCGGACGTCTGGGACGTTAGGGACATACGGGACAGCTGAGACGTCTGGGACGTTAGAGACATATGCGACATTTAGGACGTCCGGGACGTCAGGGACGTTAAGGACATATGGGACATTTAGGACGCCAAGGACGTTAGGGACATATGGGACATATGGGACATCTGAGACGCCTGGGACATTAGGGACATATGGAACATATGGGACATTTGGGACGTCTGGGACGTCTGGGACGTTAAGGGCATATGGGACATCTAGGGCGTCTGGGACGTCTGGGACGTTATGGACATATGGGACATTTAGGACGCCTGGGACATTAGGGACATATGGGGCATATGCGACATCTGGGACGCCTGGGACATTAGGGACATGTGGGACATATGAAACGTTAGGGACATATGGGAAATCTAGGACGTTTGGGACCTCAGGGACGTTAGGGACATACGGGACAGCTGGGACGTCTGGGACGTTAGGGACATATGAGACATTTAGGACTTCTTGGACGTTAAGGACATATGGAACATCTAGGACGCCTGGGTCATTAGGGACACATGGGACATATGAGACATCTGGGACGTCTGGGACTTTAAGGACATATGGGACATCTAGGACGTCTGGGACGTCTGGGACGTTAAGGACATATGGGACATTTAGGATGCCTGGGACATTAGGGACATATGGGACATATGGGACATCTGGGACGCCTCGGACATTAGGGACATAAGGGACATATGGGACATCTGGACGTCTGGGACGTTAGGGACATATGGGACATTTGGGACGTCCGGGACGTTAATGACATATGGGATATCTAGGGCGTCTGGGACGTCTGGGACGTTAAGGACATATGGGACATTTAGACGCCTGGGATATTAGGGACATATGGGACATCTGGGACGTCTGGGACGTTAAGGAAATATGGGACATCTGGGACGTCTGGGACGTTAAGGACATATGGGACATCTAGGACGACTGGGACGTCTGAAACGTTAAGGACATATGGGACATTTAAAACGTCTGGGACATTAGGGACATATGGGACATATGGGACATCTGGGACGCCTGGGACATTAGGGACATATGAGACACATGGGACATCTGGGACGTCTGGGACGTTAGGGAAATATAGGACATCTAGGACGTCTGCGACGTCGGAGACGTTAGGGAAATATGGGACATCTAGGACGTCTGGGACGTTAGGGACATATGGGACATCTAAGACGTCTGAGACGTCTGGGACGTTAGGGACATATAGGACATCTAGGACGCCTGGGACGTTAGGGACATATGGGACATCTGGGACGTCTGGGACGTCAGGGACGTTAGGGACATACGGGACAGCTGGGACGTCTGGAACGTTAGGCACATATGGCACATTTATGACGGTTTGGACGTTAGGGACCTATGGAACATCTAGGACGCCTGGGACATTAGGGACACATGGGACATATGGGACATCTGGGACGTTAAGGACATACGGGACATCTAGGACGTCTGGGACCTCTGGGACGGTAAGGACATATGGGACATCTATGACGTCTGGGACGCCTGGGACATAAGGGACATATGGGACAAATGAGAAATCTGGGACGTCTGGGACATTAGGGACATATGGGACATATGGGACATCTGGGACGTCTGGGACGTTAAGGACATATGGGACATCTAGGACGTCTGGGACGTCTGGGACGTTAAGGACATATGGGACATTTAGGACGCCTGGGACATTAGGGACATATGGGACGCCTGGGACATCTGGGACTCCTGGGACATTAGGGACATATGGGACATATGGGACATCTGGGACGTCTGGGACGTTAATTACATATGGGACATCTGGGACGTCTGGGACGTTAAGGACATATGGGATATCTGGGACGTCTGGGATGCTAGAGACATATTGGACATCTGGGACGTCTGGGACGTTAAGGACATATGGGACATCTAGGACGTCTGGGACGTTAAGGACATATGGGACATCTAGGGCGTCTGGGACGTCTGGGACGTTAAGGACATATGGGATATTTACTACGCCTGGGATATTAGGGACATATGGGACATCTGGGACGTCTGGGTCGTTAAGGACATATGGGACATCTAGGACATCTGGGACGTCTGGGACGTTAGGGACATATGGAACATCTAGAACGCCTGGGACATTAGAAACATATGAAACATATGGGACATCTGGGACGTCTTAGACGTTAAGGACATTTGGGACATCTAAAACGTCTGGGACGTTAAGGACATATGGGACATTTAGGACGCCCTGGACATTAGGGACATATGGGACATATGGGAGGTCTGGGACGCCTGGGACATTAGGGACATATGGGACATATAGGACATCTGGGACGTCTGGGACGGTATTGACATATGGGACATCTGGGACGTCTGGGACGTTAAGGATATAAGGGACATCTAGGACGTCTGGGACGTTAGGGACATACGGGAGTTCTGGGACGTCTGGGACGTTAGGGACATATGGGACATCTGGGACGTCTGGGACTTTAGGGACATATTGGACATCTGGGAGGTTAATTACATATAGGACATCTAGGACGTCTGTGACGTTAGAGACATATGGGACATCTAGGACATCTCGGACGTCTGGGACGTTAGGGACATACGGGACAGCTGGGACGTCTGGGACGTTATGGACATATGGGACATTTAGGACGCCAGGGATATTAGGGACATATGGGACATCTGGGACGTCTGGGACGTTAGGGAAATATGGGACATCTGGACGCCTGAGACATTAAGGACATATGAAACATATGATACATATGGGACGTCTGGGACGTTAGAGACATATGGGACATCTGGGATGTCTAGGACGTTAAGGACATATGGGACATCTAGGACATCTGGGACGTCTGGGACGTTAGAGACATATGGAACATCCAGGACGCCTGGGACATTAGAAACATATGAAACATATGGGACATCTGGGACGCCTGGGACATTAGGGACATATGGGATATATGGGACATCTGGGACGTCTGGGACGTTAGTTACACATGGGACATCTGGGACGTCTGGGACGTTAAGGACATATGGGACATCTGGGACGTCAGGGATGCTAGGGACATATGGGACATCTGGGACGTCTGGGACGTTAAGGACATATGGGACATCTAGGACGTCTGGGACGTCTGGGACGTTAAGGACATATAGGACATCTAGGGCGTCTGGGACGTCTGGGACGTTAGTTACACATGGGACATCTGGCACGTCTGGGACGTTAAGGACATATGGGACATCTGGGACGTCAGGGATGCTAGGGACATATGGGACATCTGGGACGTCTGGGACGTTAAGGACATATGGGACATCTAGGACGTCTGGGACGTCTGGGACGTTAAGGACATATAGGACATCTAGGGCGTCTGGGACGTCTGGAACGTTAGGGACATATGGGACATCTGGGACGTCTGGGACGTTAAGGACATATGGGACATCTAGGACATCTGGGACGTCTAGGACGTCTGGGACTTCTGGGACTTTAAGGACATATGGGACATTTAGGACGCCTGGGACATTAAGGACATATGGGACATCTAGGAAATATGGGACATCTGGGACGTCAGGGATGCTAGGGACATATGGGACATCTAGGGCGTCTGGGACGTCTGGGACGTTAAGGACATATGGAACATTTACTACGCCTGGGATATTAGGAACATATGGGACATCTGGGACGTTAGGGACATATGAAACATCTGGGACGTCTGAGACATTAAGGACATATGGGACATCTAGGACGTCTGGGACGTCCGGGAAGTTAAGGACATATGGGACATTTAGGACGCCTGGCACATTAGGGACATATGGGAAATATGGGACATTTAATACGCCTGGGACATTAGGGATATATAAGACCTTTGGGACATCTGGGACGTTAGGGACGTATGGGTCATCTGGGACGTCTGGGACGTTAAGGACATATGGGACATGTAGGACGTCTGGGACGTTAGGGACATATGGGACATCTGGGACGTCTGGGACTTTAGGGACATATTGGACATCTGGGACGTTAGGAACATATAGGACATCTAGGAAGTCTGTGACGTTAGAGACATATGGGACATCTAGGACATCTCGAACGTCTGGGACGTTAGAAACATACGGGACGGCTGAGACGTCTGGGACGTTATGGACATATGGGACATTTAGGACGCCTGGGATATTAGGGACACATGGGACATATGCGACATCTGGGACGCCTGCGACATTAGGGACATATGGCACATTTAGGACGGTTTGGACGTTAGGAACATATGGAACATCTAGGACGCCTGGGACATTAGGGACACATGGGACATATGGGACATTTGATACGTCTGGGACGTTAAGGACATATGGGACATCTAGGACGTCTGGGACGTCTGGGACGTAAGGACATATGGGACATTTAGAACGCCTGAGACATTAGGGACATTTGGGACATATGGGAGATCTGGGACGCCTGGGACATTAGGGACAGATGGGACGCCTGGGACATCTGGGACATTTGGGACATATGGGACATCTGAAACGTCTGGGTCGTTAGGGACATATGGGACATCTGGGACGTCTGGGACGTTAAGGATATAAGGGACATCTAGGACGTCTGGGACGTTAGGGACATATAGGAGATCTGGGACGTCTGGGACGTTAGGGATATATGGGACATCTAGAACGTCTGGGACGTTAGGGACATATGGGACATTTGGGACATCTGGGACGTTATTGAGATATAGGACATATGGGATATCTGGGACGTCTGGGACGTTAAGGATATATGGGACATCTAGGACGTCTGGGACGTTAGGGACATATGGGACATTTGGGACGCCTGGGACATTAAGGACATATGGGACATAATAGACATATGGGACGTCTGGGACGTTAGTGACATATGGGACATCTGAGACGTCTGGGACGTTAAGGACATATGTCACATCTAGGACGTCTGGGACGTCTGGGACGTTAAGGACATATGGGACATATGGGACATCTGGGACGTCTGGGACGTTAAGGACATATGGGACATCTAGGACGTCTGGGACGTCTGAAACTTTAAGTACATATGGGACATTTAAAACGTCTGGGACATTAGGGACATATGGGACATATGGGACATCTGGGACGCCTGGAACATAAGGGACATATGAGACATATGGGACATCTGGGACGTCTGGGTCGTTAAGGACATATGGGACATCTGGGACGTCTGATACATTAGGGACATATGGGACATCTGGGACGTTTGGGACGTTAGGGACATATAGGACATCTAGGACGTCTGAGACGTCTGAGACGTTAGGGACATATGGAACATCTAGGACGTCTGGGACATTAGGAACATATGGGACATTAAGGACGTCTGAGACGTCTGGGACGTTAGGGTCATATAGGACATCTAGGACGTCTGAGACGTCTGGGACGTTAGGGACATATGGGACATTTAGGACGTCTGGGACGTCTGGGACGTTAAGGACATATGGGACGTCTGGGACGTTAGGGACATATGGAATTTCTAGGACGCCTGGGACATTAGGGACATTTGGGACATATTCGACATCTGGGACGTCTGGGACGTTAGGGACATATGGGACATCTGGGACGTCTGGGACGTTAAGGACATATGGAACATCTAGGACGTCTGGGACGTCCGGGACGTTAAAGGCATATGGGACATTTAGGACGCCTGGCACATTAGGGACATATGGGACATATGGGACATCTAATACGCCTGGGACATTAAGGATATATAAGACCTTTGGGACATCTGGGACGTCTGGGACGTTACGGACATATGGCTCATCTGGGACGTCTGGGACGTTAAGGACATATGGGACATCTAGCACGTCTGGGACGTTAGGGACTTATGGGACATCTGGGACGTCTGGGACTTTAGGGACATATGGGACATCTGGGACGTTAGGAATATATGGGACATCTAGGATATCTCGGACGTCTGGGACGTTAGGGACATACGGGACAGCTGGGACGTCTGGGACGTTATGGACATATGGGACATTTAGGACGCCTGGGATATTAGGGAAATATGGGACATATGGGACATCTGGGACGCCTGGGACATTAGGGACATGTGGGACATATAGGACATCTGGGACGTCTGGGACGTTAGAGACATATAGGACATCTAGGACGCCTGGGACATTAGGGACATATGGGACATCTAGGACGTCTGGGACGTCAGGGACGTTAGGGACATACGGGACAGCTGGGACGTTTGGGACGTTAGGCACATATGGCACATTTAGGACGGTTTGGACGTTAGGGACATATGGAACATCTAGGACGCCTGGGATATTAGGGACACATGGGACATCTAGGACGTCTGGGACGTCAGGGACGTTAGGGACATACGGGACAGCTGGGACGTCTGGGACGTTAGGCACATATGGCACATTTAGGACGGTTTGGACGTTAGGGACATATGGAACATCTAGGACGTCTGGGACGTCTGGGACATTAGGGACACATGGGACATATAGGACATCTGGGACGTTAAGGACATATGGGACATCTAGGACGTCTGGGACGTCTGGGACGTTAGGGACATATGGTACATATGGGACGTCTGGGACGTTAAGGACATATGGGACATCTAGGATGTTTGGGACGTCTGGGACGTTAAGGACATATGGGACATTTAGGACGCCTGGGACATTAGGGACATATGGGACATATGGGACATCTGGGACGCCTGGGACATTAGGGACATATGGGACATATGGGTCATCTGGGACGTCTGGGACGTTAGTTACATATGGGACATCTGGGACGTCTGGGACGTTAAGGACATATGGGGCATCTGGGACGTCAGGGATGCTAGGGACATATGGGACATCTGGGACGTCTGGGAAGTTAAGGACATATGGGACATCTAGGACGTCTGGGACGTCTGGGACGTTAAGGACATATGGGACATCTAGGGCGTCTGGGACGTCTGGGACGTTAAGGACATATGGGACATTTACTACGCCTGGGATATTAGGGACATATGGGACATCTGGGACGTCTGGGACGTTAGGAACATATGGGACATCTGGGACGTCTGGGACGTTAAGGACATATGGGACATCTAGGACATCTGGGACGTCTGGGACGTTAGGGACATATGGAACATCTAGGACGCCTGGGACATTAGAAACATATGAAACATATGGGACATCTGGGACGTCTGGGACGTTAAGGACATTTGGGACATCTAGGACGTCCGGGACGTCTGGGATGTTAAGGAGATATGGGACATTGAGGACGCCCTGGACATTAGGGACATATGGGACATATGGGATAACTGGGTTGTCTGGGACGTTAAGGCCATATGGGACATCTAAAACGTCTGGGACGTCTGGGACGTTAAGGACATATGGGACATTTAGGACGCCCTGGACATTAGGGACATATGGGACATATGGGAGGTCTGGGACGCCTGGAACATTAGGGACATATGGGACATATAGGACTTCTGGGACGTCTGGGACGTTATTGACATATGGGACATCTGGGACGTCTGGGACGTTAAGGATATAAGGGACATCTAGGACGTCTGGGACGTTAGGGACATATGGGAGATCTGGGACGTCTGGGACGTTAGGAGCATATAAGACATCTAGGACGTCTGGGACGTCAGGGACATATGGGACATTTAGGACGTCTTGGACGTTAGGGACATATGGAACATCTAGGACGCCTGGGTCATTAGGGACACATGGGACATATGGGACATCTTTGACGTCTTAAACTTTAAGGACATATGGGACATCTAGGACGTCTGGGACGTCTGGGACGTTAAGGACATATGGGACATTTAGGACGCCTGGACATTAGGGACATATGTGACATATGGGACATCTGGGACGCCTCGGACATTAGGGACATATGGGACATATGGGACATCTGGGACGTCTGGGACGTTAGGGACATATGGGACATCTAGGACGTCCGAGACGTTAAGGACATATGGAACATTTAGGACGCCTGGGACATTAAGGACATATGGGACATCTGGGACGTCTGGGACGTTAAGGACATATGGAACATCTGGGACGTCTGGGACTTCTGGGACGTTAGGGACATATGGAACATTTAGGACGCCTGGGACATTAGAAACATATGGGACATATGGGACATCTGGGACGTCTGGAACGTTAATGACATTTGGGACATCTAGGACGTCTGGGACGTCTGGAACGTTAAGGACATATTCGACATTTAGGACGCCTGGGACATTAGGGACATTTGGGACATATGGGACATCTGGGACGTCTGGGACGTTACGGACATATGGGACATCTGGGACGCCTGGGACGTTAAGGACATATGGGACATTTAGGAGGCCTGGGACATTAGCGACATATGGGACATATGGGATATCTGGGACGTCTGGGACGTTAAGGACATATGGGACATCTAGGACGTCTGGGACGTCTGGGACGTTAAGACATATGGGACATTTAGGACGCCCTGGACATTAGGAACATATGGGACATATAGGACATCTGGGACGTATGGGACATATGGGACGTCTAGAACGCCTGGGACATTAGAGACATATGAGACATATGGGACATCTAATACGCCTGGGACATTAGGGATTTATAAGACCTTTGGGAAATCTGGGACGTCTGGGACGTTAGGGACATATGGGTCATCTGGGACGTCTGGGACGTGAAGTACATATGGGACATCTAGGACGTCTGGGACGTTAGGGACATATGGGGCATCTGGGACGTCTGGGACTTTAGGGACATATGGGACATCTAGGACATCTCGGACGTCTGGGACGTTAGGGACATACGGGACAGCTGAGACGTCTGGGACGTTAGAGACATATGCGACATTTAGGACGTCCGGGACGTCAGGGACGTTAAGGACATATGGGACATTTAGGACGCCAAGGACGTTAGGGACATATGGGACATATGGGACATCTGAGACGCCTGGGACATTAGGGACATATGGAACATATGGGACATTTGGGACGTCTGGGACGTCTGGGACGTTAAGGGCATATGGGACATCTAGGGCGTCTGGGACGTCTGGGACGTTATGGACATATGGGACATTTAGGACGCCTGGGACATTAGGGACATATGGGGCATATGCGACATCTGGGACGCCTGGGACATTAGGGACATGTGGGACATATGAAACGTTAGGGACATATGGGAAATCTAGGACGTTTGGGACCTCAGGGACGTTAGGGACATACGGGACAGCTGGGACGTCTGGGACGTTAGGGACATATGACACATTTAGGACGTCTTGGACGTTAAGGACATATGGAACATCTAGGACGCCTGGGTCATTAGGGACACATGGGACATATGAGACATCTGGGACGTCTGGGACTTTAAGGACATATGGGACATCTAGGACGTCTGGGACGTCTGGGACGTTAAGGACATATGGGACATTTAGGATGCCTGGGACATTAGGGACATATGGGACATATGGGACATCTGGGACGCCTCGGACATTAGGGACATAAGGGACATATGGGACATCTGGGACGTCTGGGACGTTAGGGACATATGGGACATTTGGGACGTCCGGGACGTTAATGACATATGGGACATCTAGGGCGTCTGGGACGTCTGGGACGTTAAGGATATATGGGACATTTAGACGCCTGGGATATTAGGGACATATGGGACATCTGGGACGTCTGGGACGTTAAGGAAATATGGGACATCTGGGACGTCTGGGACGTTAAGGACATATGGGACATCTAGGACGACTGGGACGTCTGAAACGTTAAGGACATATGGGACATTTAAAACGTCTGGGACATTAGGGACATATGGGACATATGGGGCATCTGGGACGTCAGGGATGCTAGGGACATATGGGACATCTGGGACGTCTGGGAAGTTAAGGACATATGGGACATCTAGGACGTCTGGGACGTCTGGGACGTTAAGGACATATGGGACATCTAGGGCGTCTGGGACGTCTGGGACGTTAAGGACATATGGGACATTTACTACGCCTGGGATATTAGGGACATATGGGACATCTGGGACGTCTGGGACGTTAGGAACATATGGGACATCTGGGACGTCTGGGACGTTAAGGACATATGGGACATCTAGGACATCTGGGACGTCTGGGACGTTAGGGACATATGGAACATCTAGGACGCCTGGGACATTAGAAACATATGAAACATATGGGACATCTGGGACGTCTGGGACGTTAAGGACATTTGGGACATCTAGGACGTCCGGGACGTCTGGGATGTTAAGGAGATATGGGACATTGAGGACGCCCTGGACATTAGGGACATATGGGACATATGGGATAACTGGGTTGTCTGGGACGTTAAGGCCATATGGGACATCTAAAACGTCTGGGACGTCTGGGACGTTAAGGACATATGGGACATTTAGGACGCCCTGGACATTAGGGACATATGGGACATATGGGAGGTCTGGGACGCCTGGAACATTAGGGACATATGGGTCATATAGGACATCTGGGACGTCTGGGACGTTATTGACATATGGGACATCTGGGACGTCTGGGACGTTAAGGATATAAGGGACATCTAGGACGTCTGGGACGTTAGGGACATATGGGAGATCTGGGACGTCTGGGACGTTAGGAGCATATAAGACATCTAGGACGTCTGGGACGTCAGGGACATATGGGACATTTAGGACGTCTTGGACGTTAGGGACATATGGAACATCTAGGACGCCTGGGTCATTAGGGACACATGGGACATATGGGACATCTTTGACGTCTTAAACTTTAAGGACATATGGGACATCTAGGACGTCTGGGACGTCTGGGACGTTAAGGACATATGGGACATTTAGGACGCCTGGACATTAGGGACATATGTGACATATGGGACATCTGGGACGCCTCGGACATTAGGGACATATGGGACATATGGGACATCTGGGACGTCTGGGACGTTAGGGACATATGGGACATCTAGGACGTCCGAGACGTTAAGGACATATGGAACATTTAGGACGCCTGGGACATTAGGGACATATGGGACATCTGGGACGTCTGGGACGTTAAGGACATATGGAACATCTGGGACGTCTGGGACTTCTGGGACGTTAGGGACATATGGAACATTTAGGACGCCTGGGACATTAGAAACATATGGGACATATGGGACATCTGGGACGTCTGGGACGTTAAGGACATTTGGGACATCTAGGACGTCTGGGACGTCTGGAACGTTAAGGACATATTCGACATTTAGGACGCCTGGGACATTAGGGACATTTGGGACATATGGGACATCTGGGACGTCTGGGACGTTACGGACATATGGGACATCTGGGACGCCTGGGACGTTAAGGACATATGGGACATTTAGGAGGCCTGGGACATTAGCGACATATGGGACATATGGGATATCTGGGACGTCTGGGACGTTAAGGACATATGGGACATCTAGGACGTCTGGGACGTCTGGGACGTTAAGACATATGGGACATTTAGGACGCCCTGGACATTAGGAACATATGGGACATATAGGACATCTGGGACGTATGGGACATATGGGACGTCTAGAACGCCTGGGACATTAGAGACATATGAGACATATGGGACATCTAATACGCCTGGGACATTAGGGATTTATAAGACCTTTGGGAAATCTGGGACGTCTGGGACGTTAGGGACATATGGGTCATCTGGGACGTCTGGGACGTGAAGTACATATGGGACATCTAGGACGTCTGGGACGTTAGGGACATATGGGGCATCTGGGACGTCTGGGACTTTAGGGACATATGGGACATCTAGGACATCTCGGACGTCTGGGACGTTAGGGACATACGGGACAGCTGAGACGTCTGGGACGTTAGAGACATATGCGACATTTAGGACGTCCGGGACGTCAGGGACGTTAAGGACATATGGGACATTTAGGACGCCAAGGACGTTAGGGACATATGGGACATATGGGACATCTGAGACGCCTGGGACATTAGGGACATATGGAACATATGGGACATTTGGGACGTCTGGGACGTCTGGGACGTTAAGGGCATATGGGACATCTAGGGCGTCTGGGACGTCTGGGACGTTATGGACATATGGGACATTTAGGACGCCTGGGACATTAGGGACATATGGGGCATATGCGACATCTGGGACGCCTGGGACATTAGGGACATGTGGGACATATGAAACGTTAGGGACATATGGGAAATCTAGGACGTTTGGGACCTCAGGGACGTTAGGGACATACGGGACAGCTGGGACGTCTGGGACGTTAGGGACATATGACACATTTAGGACGTCTTGGACGTTAAGGACATATGGAACATCTAGGACGCCTGGGTCATTAGGGACACATGGGACATATGAGACATCTGGGACGTCTGGGACTTTAAGGACATATGGGACATCTAGGACGTCTGGGACGTCTGGGACGTTAAGGACATATGGGACATTTAGGATGCCTGGGACATTAGGGACATATGGGACATATGGGACATCAGGGACGCCTCGGACATTAGGGACATAAGGGACATATGGGACATCTGGGACGTCTGGGACGTTAGGGACATATGGGACATTTGGGACGTCCGGGACGTTAATGACATATGGGACATCTAGGGCGTCTGGGACGTCTGGGACGTTAAGGATATATGGGACATTTAGACGCCTGGGATATTAGGGACATATGGGACATCTGGGACGTCTGGGACGTTAAGGAAATATGGGACATCTGGGACGTCTGGGACGTTAAGGACATATGGGACATCTAGGACGACTGGGACGTCTGAAACGTTAAGGACATATGGGACATTTAAAACGTCTGGGACATTAGGGACATATGGGACATATGGGACATCTGGGACGCCTGGGACATTAGGGACATATGAGACATATGGGACATCTGGGACGTCTGGGACGTTAAGGACATATGGGACATCTGGGACGTTTGAGACGTTAGAAACATATGGGACATCTGGGACGTCTGGGACGTTAGGGACATATAGGACATCTAGGACGTCTGCGACGTCGGAGACGTTAGGGAAATATGGGACATCTAGGACGTCTGGGACGTTAGGGACATATGGGACATCTAAGACGTCTGAGACGTCTGGGACGTTAGGGACATATAGGACATCTAGGACGCCTGGGACGTTAGGGACATATGGGACATCTGGGACGTCTGGGACGTCAGGGACGTTAGGGACATACGGGACAGCTGGGACGTCTGGGACGTTAGGCACATATGGCACATTTATGACGGTTTGGACGTTAGGGACCTATGGAACATCTAGGACGCCTGGGACATTAGGGACACATGGGACATATGGGACATCTGGGACGTTAAGGACATACGGGACATCTAGGACGTCTGGGACGTCTGGGACATAAGGGACATATGGGACAAATGAGAAATCTGGGACGTCTGGGACGTTAGGGACATATGGGACATCTGGGACGTCTGGGACGTCAGGGACGTTAGGGACATACGGGACAGCTGGGACGTCTGGGACGTTAGGCACATATGGCACATTTATGACGGTTTGGACGTTAGGGACCTATGGAACATCTAGGACGCCTGGGACATTAGGGACACATGGGACATATGGGACATCTGGGACGTTAAGGACATATGGGACATCTATGACGTCTGGGACGCCTGGGACATAAGGGACATATGGGACAAATGAGAAATCTGGGACGTCTGGGACATTAGGGACATATGGGACATATGGGACATCTGGGACGTCTGGGACGTTAAGGACATATGGGACATCTAGGACGTCTGGGACGTCTGGGACGTTAAGGACATATGGGACATTTAGGACGCCTGGGACATTAGGGACATATGGGACGCCTGGGACATCTGGGACTCCTGGGACATTAGGGACATATGGGACATATGGGACATCTGGGACGTCTGGGACGTTAATTACATATGGGACATCTGGGACGTCTGGGACGTTAAGGACATATGGGATATCTGGGACGTCTGGGATGCTAGAGACATATTGGACATCTGGGACGTCTGGGACGTTAAGGACATATGGGACATCTAGGACGTCTGGGACGTTAAGGACATATGGGACATCTAGGGCGTCTGGGACGTCTGGACGTTAAGGACATATGGGATATTTACTACGCCTGGGATATTAGGGACATATGGGACATCTGGGACGTCTGGGTCGTTAAGGACATATGGGACATCTAGGACATCTGGGACGTCTGGGACGTTAGGGACATATGGAACATCTAGAACGCCTGGGACATTAGAAACATATGAAGCATATGGGACATCTGGGACGTCTTAGACGTTAATTACATTTGGGACATCTAAAACGTCTGGGACGTTAAGGACATATGGGACATTTAGGACGCCCTGGACATTAGGGACATATGGGACATATGGGAGGTCTGGGACGCCTGGGACATTAGGGACATATGGGACATATAGGACATCTGGGACGTCTGGGACGGTATTGACATATGGGACATCTGGGACGTCTGGGACGTTAAGGATATAAGGGACATCTAGGACGTCTGGGACGTTAGGGACATACGGGAGTTCTGGGACGTCTGGGACGTTAGGGACATATGGGACATCTGGGACGTCTGGGACTTTAGGGACATATTGGACATCTGGGAGGTTAAGTACATATAGGACATCTAGGACGTCTGTGACGTTAGAGACATATGGGACATCTAGGACATCTCGGACGTCTGGGACGTTAGGGACATACGGGACAGCTGGGACGTCTGGGACGTTATGGACATATGGGACATTTAGGACGCCAGGGATATTAGGGACATGTGGGACATCTGGGACGTCTGGGACGTTAGGGAAATATGGGACATCTGGGACGCCTGAGACATTAAGGACATATGAAACATATGATACATATGGGACGTCTGGGACGTTAGAGACATATGGGACATCTGGGATGTCTAGGACGTTAAGGACATATGGGACATCTAGGACATCTGGGACGTCTGGGACGTTAGAGACATATGGAACATCCAGGACGCCTGGGACATTAGAAACATATGAAACATATGGGACATCTGGGACGTCTGGGACGCTAAGGACATTTGGGACATCTAGGACGGCTGGGAGGTCTGGGACGTTAAGGAAATATGGGACATTTAGGACGCCTGCGACATTAGGGACATTTGGGACATATGGGAGATCTGGGACGCCTGGGACATTAGGGATATATGGGACATATAGGACATCTGGGACGTCTGGGACGTTAGGGACATATGGGACATCTGGGACGTCTGGGACGTTAGGGACATATAGGACATCTAGGACGTCTGGGACGTTAGGGACATATGAAACATCTGTAACGTTAGGGACATATGGGACATCTGGGACGTCTTTGACGTTATTGAGATATAGGACATATGGGATATCTGGGACGTCTGGGACGTTAAGGATATATGGGACATCTAGGACGTCTGGGACGTTAGGGACATATGGGGCATTTGGGACGCCTGGGACATTAAGCACATATGGGACTTATGGGACAAATGGAACGTCTGGGACGTTAGAGACATATGGGACATCTGGGACGTCTGGGACGTTAAGTACACATGTCACATCTAGGACGTCTGGAACGTCTGGGACGTTAAGGACATATGGGACATTTAGGGCGCCTGGGACATTAGGGACATGTGGGACATCTGGGACGTCTGGGACGTTAAGGACATATGGGACATCTAGGACGTCTGGGGTATTAGGGTCATATGGGACATCTGGGACGTCTGGGACTTTAGGGAAATATGGGACATCTGGGACGCCTGGGACATTAAGGACATATGAAACATATGATACATATGGGACGTCTGGGACGTTAGAGACATATGGGACATCTGGGACGTCTAGGACGTTAAGGACATATGTCACATCTAGGACGTCTGGGACGTCTGGAACTTTAAGGACATATGGGACATTTAAAACGTCTGGGACATTAGGGACATATGGGACATATGGGACATCTGGGACGCCTGGAACATTAAAGACATATGAGACATATGGGACATCTGGGACGTCTGGGACGTTAAGGACATATGGGACATCTGGGACGTCTGAGACGTTAGGGACATATGGGACATCTGGGACGTCTGGGACGTTAGGGACATATAGGACATCTAGGACGTCTGAGACGTTTGGGACGTTAGGGACATATGGGACATCTAGGACGTATGGGACATTAGGGACATATGGGACATTTAGGACGTCTGGGACGTCTGGGACGTTAAGGACATATGGGACGTCTGGGACGTTAGGGACATATGGGACATTTAGGACGTCTGAGACGTCTGGGACGTTAGGGACATATAGGACATCTAGGATGTCTGAGACGTCTGGGACGTTAGGGACATATGGGACATTTAGGACGTCTGGGACGTCTGGGACGTCTGGGACGTCTGGGACGTTAAGGACATATGGGACGTCTGGGACGTTAGGGACATATGGGACATTTAGGACGTCTGAGACGTCTGGGACGTTAGGGACATATAAGACATCTAGGACGTCTGAGACGTCTGGGACGTTAGGGACATATCGGACATTTATTACGTCTGGGACGTCTGGGACGTTAAGGACATATGGAATTTCTAGGACGCCTGGGACATTAGGGACATATGGGACATATGGGACATCTGGGACGTCTGGGACGTTAGGGACATATGGCTCATCTGGGACGTCTGGGACGTTAAGGACATATAGGACATCTAGGACGTCTGGGACGTCAGGGGCTTTAGGGACATACGGGACAGCTGGGACGTCTGGGACGTTAGGGACATTTGGGACATTTAGGACGTCTTGGACGTTAGGGACATATGGAACATCTAGGACGCCTGGGTCATTAGGGACACATGGGACATATGGGACATCTGGGACGTCTGGGACTTTAAGGACATATTGGACATCTAGGACGTCTGGGACGTCTGGGACTTTAAGGACATATGGGACATTTAGGACGCCTGGGACATTAGGGACATATGGGACATATGGGACATCTGGGACGCCTCGGACATTAGGGACATATAAGACATATGGGACATCTGGGACGTCTGGGACGTTAGGGACATATGGGACATCTGGGACGTCCGGGACGTTAATGACATATGGGACATCTAGGGCGTCTGGGACGTCTGGGACGTTAAGGACATATGGGACATTTAGGACGCCTGGGACATTAGGGACATATGGAACATTTGGGACGTCTGGGACGTTAAGGACATATGGGACATCTGGGACGTCTGGGACGTTAAGGACATATGGGACATATAGGACATCTGGGACGTCTGGGACGTTAGGGACATATGGAACATCTAGGACGCCTGGGACATTAGAAACATATGGGACATATGGGACATCTGGGACGTCTGGGACGTTAAGGACATATGGAACATCTGGGACGTCTGGGACGTCTGGGACGTTAGGGACATATGGAACATTTAGGATGCCTGGGACATTAGAAACATATGGGACATATGGGACATCTGGGACGTCTGGAACGTTAAGGACATTTGGGACATCTAGGACGTCTGGGACGTCTGGAACGTTAAGGACATATTCGACATTTAGGACGCCTGGGACATTAGGGACATTTGGGACATATGGGACATCTGGACGTCTGGGACGTTACGGACATATGGGACATCTGGGACGCCTGGGACGTTAAGGACATATGGGACATTTAGGAGGCCTGGGACATTAGGGACATATGGGACATATGGGATATCTGGGACGTCTGGGACGTTAAGGACATATGGGACATCTAGGACGTCTGGGACGTCTGGGACGTTAAGACATATGGGACATTTAGGACGCCCTGGACATTAGGAACATATGGGACATATAGGACATCTGGGACATATGGGACATATGGGAGGTCTGGAACGCCTGGGACATTAGGGACATATGAGACATATGGGACATCTAATACGCCTGGGACATTAGGGATTTATAAGACCTTTGGGAAATCTGGGACGTCTGGGACGTTAGGGACATATGGGTCATCTGGGACGTCTGGGACGTGAAGTACATATGGGACATCTAGGACGTCTGGGACGTTAGGGACATATGGGGCATCTGGGACGTCTGGGACTTTAGGGACATATGGGACATCTGGGACGTTAGAAATATATAGGACATCTAAGACGTCTGTGACGTTAGAGACATATGGGACATCTAGGACATCTCGGACGTCTGGGACGTTAGGGACATACGGGACAGCTGAGACGTCTGGGACGTTAGAGACATATGCGACATTTAGGACGTCCGGGACGTCAGGGACGTTAAGGACATATGGGACATTTAGGACGCCAAGGACGTTAGGGACATATGGGACATATGGGACATCTGAGACGCCTGGGACATTAGGGACATATGGAACATATGGGACATTTGGGACGTCTGGGACGTCTGGGACGTTAAGGGCATATGGGACATCTAGGGCGTCTGGGACGTCTGGGACGTTATGGACATATGGGACATTTAGGACGCCTGGGACATTAGGGACATATGGGGCATATGCGACATCTGGGACGCCTGGGACATTAGGGACATGTGGGACATATGAGACGTTAGGGACATATGGGAAATCTAGGACGTTTGTAACCTCAGGGACGTTAGGGACATACGGGACAGCTGGGACGTCTGGGACGTTAGGGACATATGAGACATTTAGGACGTCTTGGACGTTAGGGACATATGAAACATCTAGGACGCCTGGGTCATTAGGGACACATGGGACATATGAGACATCTGGGACGTCTGGGACTTTAAGGACATATGGGACATCTAGGACGTCTGGGACGTCTGGGACGTTAAGGACATATGGGACATTTAGGATGCCTGGGACATTAGGGACATATGGGACATATGGGACATCTGGGACGCCTCGGACATTAGGGACATAAGGGACATATGGGACATCTGGGACGTCTGGGACGTTAGGGACATATGGGACATTTGGGACGTCCGGGACGTTAATGACATATGGGACATCTAGGGCGTCTGGGACGTCTGGGACGTTAAGGACATATGGGACATTTAGACGCCTGGGATATTAGGGACATATGGGACATCTGGGACGTCTGGGACGTTAAGGAAATATGGGACATCTGGGACGTCTGGGACGTTAAGGACATATGGGACATCTAGGACGACTGGGACGTCTGAAACGTTAAGGACATATGGGACATATGGGACATCTGGGACGCCTGGGACATTAGGGACATATGAGACATATGGGACATCTGGGACGCCTGGGACGTTAAGGACATATGGGACATCTGGGACGTTTGAGACGTTAGAAACATATGGGACATCTGGGACGTCTGGGACGTTAGGGACATATAGGACATCTAAGACGTCTGCGACGTCTGGGACGTTAGGGACATATAGGTCATCTAGGACGCCTGGGACGTTAGGGACATATGGGACATCTGGGACGTCTGGGACGTCAGGGACGTTAGGGACATACGGGACAGCTGGGACGTCTGGGACGTTAGGCACATATGGCACATTTATGACGGTTTGGACGTTAGGGACCTATGGAACATCTAGGACGCCTGGGACATTAGGGACACATGGGACATATGGGACATCTGGGACGTTAAGGACATACGGGACATCTAGGACGTCTGGGACGTCTGGGACGGTAAGGACATATGGGACATCTATGACGTCTGGGACGCCTGGGACATAAGGGACATATGGGACAAATGAGAAATCTGGGACGTCTGGGACATTAGGGACATATGGGACATATGGGACATCTGGGACGTCTGGGACGTTAAGGACATATGGGACATCTAGGACGTCTGGGACGTCTGGGACGTTAAGGACATATGGGACATTTAGGACGCCTGGGACATTAGGGACATATGGGACGCCTGGGACATCTGGGACTCCTGGGACATTAGGGACATATGGGACATATGGGACATCTGGGACGTCTGGGACGTTAGTTACATATCGGACATCTGGGACGTCTGGGACGTTAAGGAAATATGGGATATCTGGGACGTCTGGGATGCTAGAGACATATTGGACATCTGGGACGTCTGGGACGTTAAGGACATATGAGACATCTAGGACGTCTGGGACGTTAAGGACATATGGGACATCTAGGGCGTCTGGGACGTCTGGGACGTTAAGGACATATGGGATATTTACTACGCCTTGGATATTAGGGACATATGGGACATCTGGGACGTCTGGGTCGTTAAGGACATATGGGACATCTAGGACATCTGGGACGTCTGGGACGTTAGGGACATATGGAACATCTAGAACGCCTGGGACATTAGAAACATATGAAACATATGGGACATCTGGGACGTCTTAGACGTTAAGGACATTTGGGACATCTAAAACGTCTGGGACGTTAAGGACATATGGGACATTTAGGACGCCCTGGACATTAGGGACATATAGGACATCTGGGACGTCTGGGACGGTATTGACATATGGGACATCTGGGACGTCTGGGACGTTAAGGATATAAGGGACATCTAGGACGTCTGGGACGTTAGGGACATACGGGAGTTCTGGGACGTCTGGGACGTTAGGGACATATGGGACATCTGGGACGTCAGGGACTTTAGGGACATATTGGACATCTGGGACGTTAAGTACATATAGGACATCTAGGACGTCTGTGACGTTAGAGACATATGGGACATCTAGGACATCTCGGACGTCTGGGACGTTAGGGACATACGGGACAGCTGGGACGTCTGGGACGTTATGGACATATGGGACATTTAGGACGCCAGGGATATTAGGGACATATGGGACATCTGGGACGTCTGAGACGTTAGGGAAATATGGGACATCTGGGACGCCTGAGACATTAAGGACATATGAAACATATGATACATATGGGACGTCTGGGACGTTAGAGACATATGGGACATCTGGGATGTCTAGGACGTTAAGGACATATGGGACATCTAGGACATCTGGGACGTCTGGGACGTTAGAGACATATGGAACATCCAGGACGCCTGGGACATTAGAAACATATGAAACATATGGGACATCTGGGACGTCTGGGACGTTAAGGACATTTGGGACATCTAGGACGGCTGGGAGGTCTGGGACGTTAAGGAAATATGGGACATTTAGGACGCCTGCGACATTAGGGACATTTGGGACATATGGGAGATCTGGGACGCCTGGGACATTAGGGATATATGGGACATATAGGACATCTGGGACGTCTGGGACGTTAGGGACATATGGGACATCTGGGACGTCTGGGACGTTAGGGACATATAGGACATCTAGGACGTCTGGGACGTTAGGGACATATGGAACATCTGTAACGTTAGGGACATATGGGACATCTGGGACGTCTTTGACGTTATTGAGATATAGGACATATGGGATATCTGGGACGTCTGGGACGTTAAGGATATATGGGACATCTAGGACGTCTGGGACGTTAGGGACATATGGGGCATTTGGGACGCCTGGGACATTAAGCACATATGGGACTTATGGGACAAATGGGACGTCTGGGACGTTAGAGACATATGGGACATCTGGGACGTCTGGGACGTTAAGTACACATGTCACATCTAGGACGTCTGGAACGTCTGGGACGTTAAGGACATATGGGACATTTAGGGCGCCTGGGACATTAGGGACATGTGGGACATCTGGGACGTCTGGGACGTTAAGGACATATGGGACATCTAGGACGTCTGGAATATTAGGGACATATGGGACATCTGGGACGTCTGGGACGTTAGGGAAATATGGGACATCTGGGACGCCCGGGACATTAAGGACATATGAAACATATGATACATATGGGACGTCTGGGACGTTAGAGACATATGGGACATCTGGGACGTCTAGGACGTTAAGGACATATGGGACATCTAGGACATCTGGGACATCTGGGACGTCTGGGACGTTAAGGACACATGTCACATCTAGGACGTCTGGGACGTCTGGAACTTTAAGGACATATGGGACATTTAAAACGTCTGGGACATTAGGGACATATGGGACATATGGGACATCTGGGACGCCTGGAACATTAAGGACATATGAGACATATGGGACATCTGGGACGTCTGGGACGTTAAGGACATATGGGACATCTGGGACGTCTGAGACGTTAGGGACATATGGGAAATCTGGGACGTCTGGGACGTTAGGGACATATAGGACATCTAGGACGTCTGAGACGTTTGGGACGTTAGGGACATATGGGACATCTAGGACGTATGGGACATTAGGGACATATGGGACATTTAGGACGTCTGGGACGTCTGGGACGTTAAGGACATATGGGACGTCTGGGACGTTAGGGACATATGGGACATTTAGGACGTCTGAGACGTCTGGGACGTTAGGGACATATAGGACATCTAGGACGTCTGAGACATCTGGGACGTTAGGGACATATGGGACATTTGGGACGTCTGGGACGTCTGGGACGTTAAGGACATATGGGACGTCTGGGACGTTAGGGACATATGGGACATTTAGGACGTCTGAGACGTCTGGGACGTTAGGGACATATAAGACATCTAGGACGTCTGAGACGTCTGGGACGTTAGGGACATATCGGACATTTATTACGTCTGGGACGTCTGGGACGTTAAGGACATATGGAATTTCTAGGACGCCTGGGACATTAGGGACATATGGGACATATGGGACATCTGGGACGTCTGGGACGTTAGGGACATATAGGACATCTGGGACGTCTGGGACGTTAAGGACATATGGGACATCTAGGACGTCTGGGACGTCCGGGACGTTAAAGACATATTGGCCATTTAGGACGCCTGGCACATTAGGGACATATGGGACATATGGGACATCTAATACGCCTGGGACATTAAGGATATATAAGACCTTTGGGACATCTGGGACGTCTGGGACGTTAGGGACATATGGCTCATCTGGGACGTCTGGGACGTTAAGGACATATAGGACATCTAGGACGTCTGGGACGTCAGGGGCTTTAGTGACATACGGGACAGCTGGGACGTCTGGGACGTTAGGGACATTTGGGACATTTAGGACGTCTTGGACGTTAGGGACATATGGAACATCTAGGACGCCTGGGTCATTAGGGACACATGGGACATATGGGACATCTGGGACGTCTGGGACTTTAAGGACATATGGGACATCTAGGACGTCTGGGACGTCTGGGACTTTAAGGACATATGGGACATTTAGGACGCCTGGGACATTAGGGACATATGGGACATATGGGACATCTGGGACGACTCGGACATTAGGGACATATAAGACATATGGGACATCTGGGACGTCTGGGACGTTAGGGACATATGGGACATCTGGGACGTCCGGGACGTTAATGACATATGGGACATCTGGGACGTCCGGGACGTTAATGACATATGGGACATCTAGGGCGTCTGGGACGTCTGGGACGTTAAGGACATATGGGACATTTAGGACGCCTGGGACATTAGGGACATATGGAACATTTGGGACGTCTGGGACGTTAAGGACATATGGGACATCTGGGACGTCTGGGACGTTAAGGACATATGGGACATTTAGACGCCTGGGATATTAGGGACATATGGGACATCTGGGACGTCTGGGACGTTAAGGAAATATGGGACATCTGGGACGTCTGGGACGTTAAGGACATATGGGACATCTAGGACGACTGGGACGTCTGAAACGTTAAGGACATATGGGACATATGGGACATCTGGGACGCCTGGGACATTAGGGACATATGAGACATATGGGACATCTGGGACGCCTGGGACGTTAAGGACATATGGGACATCTGGGACGTTTGAGACGTTAGAAACATATGGGACATCTGGGACGTCTGGGACGTTAGGGACATATAGGACATCTAAGACGTCTGCGACGTCGGAGACGTTAGGGAAATATGGGACATCTAGGACGTCTGGGACGTTAGGGACATATGGGACATCTAAGACGTCTGAGACGTCTGGGACGTTAGGGACATATAGGACATCTAGGACGCCTGGAACGTTAGGGACAAATGGGACATCTGGGACGTCTGGGACGTCAGGGACGTTAGGGACATACGGGACAGCTGGGACGTCTGGGACGTTAGGCACATATGGCACATTTATGACGGTTTGGACGTTAGGGACCTATGGAACATCTAGGACGCCTGGGACATTAGGGACACATGGGACATATGGGACATCTGGGACGTTAAGGACATACGGGACATCTAGGACGTCTGGGACGTCTGGGACGGTAAGGACATATGGGACATCTATGACGTGTGGGACGCCTGGGACATAAGGGACATATGGGACAAATGAGAAATCTGGGACGTCTGGGACATTAGGGACATATGGGACATATGGGACATCTGGGACGTCTGGGACGTTAAGGACATATGGGACATCTAGGACGTCTGGGACGTCTGGGACGTTAAGGACATATGGGACATTTAGGACGCCTGGGACATTAGGGACATATGGGACGCCTGGGACATCTGGGACTCCTGGGACATTAGGGACATATGGGACATATGGGACATCTGGGACGTCTGGGACGTTAGTTACATATGGGACATCTGGGACGTCTGGGACGTTAAGGACATATGGGATATCTGGGACGTCTGGGATGCTAGAGACATATTGGACATCTAGGACGTCTGGGACGTTAAGGACATATGGGACATCTAGGGCGTCTGGGACGTCTGGGACGTTAAGGACATATGGGATATTTACTACGCCTTGGATATTAGGGACATATGGGACATCTGGGACGTCTGGGTCGTTAAGGACATATGGGACATCTAGGACATCTGGGACGTCTGGGACGTTAGGGACATATGGAACATCTAGAACGCCTGGGACATTAGAAACATATGAAACATATGGGACATCTGGGACGTCTTAGACGTTAAGGACATTTGGGACATCTAAAACGTCTGGGACGTTAAGGACATATGGGACATTTAGGACGCCCTGGACATTAGGGACATATAGGACATCTGGGACGTCTGGGACGGTATTGACATATGGGACATCTGGGACGTCTGGGACGTTAAGGATATAAGGGACATCTAGGACGTCTGGGACGTTAGGGACATACGGGAGTTCTGGGACGTCTGGGACGTTAGGGACATATGGGACATCTGGGACGTCAGGGACTTTAGGGACATATTGGACATCTGGGACGTTAAGTACATATAGGACATCTAGGACGTCTGTGACGTTAGAGACATATGGGACATCTAGGACATCTCGGACGTCTGGGACGTTAGGGACATACGGGACAGCTGGGACGTCTGGGACGTTATGGACATATGGGACATTTAGGACGCCAGGGATATTAGGGACATATGGGACATCTGGGACGTCTGAGATGTTAGGGAAATATGGGACATCTGGGACGCCTGAGACATTAAGGACATATGAAACATATGATACATATGGGACGTCTGGGACGTTAGAGACATATGGGACATCTGGGATGTCTAGGACGTTAAGGACATATGGGACATCTAGGACATCTGGGACGTCTGGGACGTTAGAGACATATGGAACATCCAGGACGCCTGGGACATTAGAAACATATGAAACATATGGGACATCTGGGACGTCTGGGACGTTAAGGACATTTGGGACATCTAGGACGGCTGGGAGGTCTGGGACGTTAAGGAAATATGGGACATTTAGGACGCCTGCGACATTAGGGACATTTGGGACATATGGGAGATCTGGGACGCCTGGGACATTAGGGATATATGGGACATATAGGACATCTGGGACGTCTGGGACGTTAGGGACATATGGGACATCTGGGACGTCTGGGACGTTAGGGACATATAGGACATCTAGGACGTCTGGGACGTTAGGGACATATGGAACATCTGTAACGTTAGGGACATATGGGACATCTGGGACGTCTTTGACGTTATTGAGATATAGGACATATGGGATATCTGGGACGTCTGGGACGTTAAGGATATATGGGACATCTAGGACGTCTGGGACGTTAGGGACATATGGGGCATTTGGGACGCCTGGGACATTAAGCACATATGGGACTTATGGGACAAATGGGACGTCTGGGACGTTAGAGACATATGGGACATCTGGGACGTCTGGGACGTTAAGTACACATGTCACATCTAGGACGTCTGGAACGTCTGGGACGTTAAGGACATATGGGACATTTAGGGCGCCTGGGACATTAGGGACATGTGGGACATCTGGGACGTCTGGGACGTTAAGGACATATGGGACATCTAGGACGTCTGGGGTATTAGGGACATATGGGACATCTGGGACGTCTGGGACGTTAGGGAAATATGGGACATCTGGGACGCCTGGGACATTAAGGACATATGAAACATATGATACATATGGGACGTCTGGGACGTTAGAGACATATGGGACATCTGGGACGTCTAGGACGTTAAGGACATATGGGGCATCTAGGACATCTGGGACATCTGGGACGTCTGGGACGTTAAGGACACATGTCACATCTAGGACGTCTGGGACGTCTGGAACTTTAAGGACATATGGGACATTTAAAACGTCTGGGACATTAGGGACATATGGGACATCTGGGACGCCTGGAACATTAAGGACATATGAGACATATGGGACATCTGGGACGTCTGGGACGTTAAGGACATATGGGACATCTGGGACGTCTGAGACGTTAGGGACATATGGGACATCTGGGACGTCTGGGACGTTAGGGACATATAGGACATCTAGGACGTCTGAGACGTTTGGGACGTTAGGGACATATGGGACATCTAGGACGTATGGGACATTAGGGACATATGGGACATTTAGGACGTCTGGGACGTCTGGGACGTTAAGGACATATGGGACGTCTGGGACGTTAGGGACATATGGGACATTTAGGACGTCTGAGACGTCTGGGACGTTAGGGACATATAGGACATCTAGGACGTCTGAGACATCTGGGACGTTAGGGACATATTGGACATTTGGGACGTCTGGGACGTCTGGGACGTTAAGGACATATGGGACGTCTGGGACGTTAGGGACATATGGGACATTTAGGACGTCTGAGACGTCTGGGACGTTAGGGACATATAAGACATCTAGGACGTCTGAGACGTCTGGGACGTTAGGGACATATCGGACATTTATTACGTCTGGGACGTCTGGGACGTTAAGGACATATGGAATTTCTAGGACGCCTGGGACATTAGGGACATATGGGACATATGGGACATCTGGAACGTCTGGGACGTTAGGGACATATGGGACATCTGGGACGTCTGGGACGTTAAGGACATATGGGACATCTAGGACGTCTGGGACGTCCGGGACGTTAAAGACATATTGGCCATTTAGGACGCCTGGCACATTAGGGACATATGGGACATATGGGACATCTAATACGCCTGGGACATTAAGGATATATAAGACCTTTGGGACATCTGGGACGTAAGGGACGTTAGGGACATATGGCTCATCTGGGACGTCTGGGACGTTAAGGACATATAGGACATCTAGGACGTCTGGGACGTCAGGGGCTTTAGGGACATACGGGACAGCTGGGACGTCTGGGACGTTAGGGACATTTGGGACATTTAGGACGTCTTGGACGTTAGGGACATATGGAACATCTAGGACGCCTGGGTCATTAGGGACACATGGGACATATGGGACATCTGGGACGTCTGGGACTTTAAGGACATATGGGACATCTAGGACGTCTGGGACGTCTGGGACTTTAAGGACATATGGGACATTTAGGACGCCTGGGACATTAGGGACATATGGGACATATGGGACATCTGGGACGCCTCGGACATTAGGGACATATAAGACATATGGGACATCTGGGACGTCTGGGACGTTAGGGACATATGGGACATCTGGGACGTCCGGGACGTTAATGACATATGGGACATCTGGGACGTCCGGGACGTTAATGACATATGGGACATCTAGGGCGTCTGGGACGTCTGGGACGTTAAGGACATATGGGACATTTAGGACGTCTGGGACATTAGGGACATATGGAACATTTGGGACGTCTGGGACGTTAAGGACATATGGGACATCTGGGACGTCTGGGACGTTAAGGACATATGGGACATATAGGACATCTAGGGCGTCTGGGACGTCTGGGACGTTAAGGACATATGGGACATTTAGACGCCTGGGATATTAGGGACATATGGGACATCTGGGACGTCTGGGACGTTAAGGAAATATGGGACATCTGGGACGTCTGGGACGTTAAGGACATATGGGACATCTAGGACGACTGGGACGTCTGAAACGTTAAGGACATATGGGACATATGGGACATCTGGGACGCCTGGGACATTAGGGACATATGAGACATATGGGACATCTGGGACGCCTGGGACGTTAAGGACATATGGGACATCTGGGACGTTTGAGACGTTAGAAACATATGGGACATCTGGGACGTCTGGGACGTTAGGGACATATAGGACATCTAAGACGTCTGCGACGTCGGAGACGTTAGGGAAATATGGGACATCTAGGACGTCTGGGACGTTAGGGACATATGGGACATCTAAGACGTCTGAGACGTCTGGGACGTTAGGGACATATAGGACATCTAGGACGCCTGGGACGTTAGGGACATATGGGACATCTGGGACGTCTGGGACGTTAGGGACATACGGGACAGCTGGGACGTCTGGGACGTTAGGCACATATGGCACATTTATGACGGTTTGGACGTTAGGGACCTATGGAACATCTAGGACGCCTGGGACATTAGGGACACATGGGACATATGGGACATCTGGTACGTTAAGGACATACGGGACATCTAGGACGTCTGGGACGTCTGGGACGGTAAGGACATATGGGACATCTATGACGTCTGGGACGCCTGGGACATAAGGGACATATGGTACAAATGAGAAATCTAGGACGTCTGGGACATTAGGGACATATGGGACATATGGGACATCTGGGACGTCTGGGACGTTAAGGACATATGGGACATCTAGGACGTCTGGGACGTCTGGGACGTTAAGGACATATGGGACATTTAGGACGCCTGGGACATTAGGGACATATGGGACGCCTGGGACATCTGGGACTCCTGGGACATTAGGGACATATGGGACATATGGGACATCTGGGACGTCTGGGACGTTAGTTACATATGGGACATCTGGGACGTCTGGGACGTTAAGGACATATGGGATATCTGGGACGTCTGGGATGCTAGAGACATATTGGACATCTGGGACGTCTGGGACGTTAAGGACATATGGGACATCTAGGACGTCTGGGACGTTAAGGACATATGGGACATCTAGGGCGTCTGGGACGTCTGCCGTTAAGGACATATGGGATATTAACTACGCCTTGGATATTAGGGACATATGGGACATCTGGGACGTCTGGGTCGTTAAGGACATATGGGACATCTAGGACATCTGGGACGTCTGGGACGTTAGGGACATATGGAACATCTAGAACGCCTGGGACATTAGAAACATATGAAACATATGGGACATCTGGGACGTCTTAGACGTTAAGGACATTTGGGACATCTAAAACGTCTGGGACGTTAAGGACATATGGGACATTTAGGACGCCCTGGACATTAGGGACATATAGGACATCTGGGACGTCTGGGACGGTATTGACATATGGGACATCTGGGACGTCTGGGACGTTAAGGATATAAGGGACATCTAGGACGTCTGGGACGTTAGGGACATACGGGAGTTCTGGGACGTCTGGGACGTTAGGGACATATGGGACATCTGGGACGTCTGGGACTTTAGGGACATATTGGACATCTGGGACGTTAAGTACATATAGGACATCTAGGACGTCTGTGACGTTAGAGACATATGGGACATCTAGGAGATCTCGGACGTCTGGGACGTTAGGGACATACGGGACAGCTGGGACGTCTGGGACGTTATGGACATATGGGACATTTAGGGCGCCTGGGACATTAGGGACATGTGGGACATCTGGGACGTCTGGGACGTCTGGGACGTTAAGGACATATGGGACATCTAGGACGTCTGGGGTATTAGGGACATATGGGACATCTAGGACGTCTGGGACGTCTGGGACGTTAAGGACATATGGGACATTTAGGGCGCCTGGGACATTAGGGACATGTGGGACATCTGGGACGTCTGGGACGTTAAGGACATATGGGACATCTAGGACGTCTGGGGTATTAGGGACATATGGGACATCTGGGACGTCTGGGACGTTAGGGAAATATGGGACATCTGGGACGCCTGGGACATTAAGGACATATGAAACATATGATACATATGGGACGTCTGGGACGTTAGAGACATATGGGACATCTGGGACGTCTAGGACGTTAAGGACATATGGGACATCTAGGATATCTGGGACATCTGGGACGTCTGGGACGTTAAGGAAACATGTCACATCTAGGACGTCTGGGACGTCTGGAACTTTAAGGACATATGGGACATTTAAAACGTCTGGGACATTAGGGACATATGGGACATATGGGACATCTGGGACGCCTGGAACATTAAGGACATATGAGACATATGGGACATCTGGGACGTCTGGGACGTTAAGGACATATGGGACATCTGGGACGTCTGAGACGTTAGGGACATATGGGACATCTGGGACGTCTGGGACGTTAGGGACATATAGGACATCTAGGACGTCTGAGACGTTTGGGACGTTAGGGACATATGAGACATCTAGGACGTATGGGACATTAGGGACATATGGGACATATAGGACATCTGGGACGTCTGGGACGTTATTGGCATATGGGACATCTGAGACGTCTGGGGCGTTAAGGATATAAGGGACATCTAGCACGTCTGGGACGTTAGGGACATATGGGAGATTTGGGACGTCTGGGACGTTAGGGACATATAAGACATCTAGGACGTCTGGGACTTTAGGGACATATGGAACATCTGGGACGTTAGGGACATACGGTACATCTGGGACGTCTGGGACGTTAGGGAGGTATAGGCCATATGGGATATACTGGGACGTCTGGGACGTTAAGGATATATGTGTCATCTAGGACGTCTGGGACATTAGGGACATATGGGACATATGGGACATATGGGACATCTGGGACGTCTGGGACGTTAGGGACACATGGTAAATCTGGGACGTCTGGGACGTTAAGGACATATGGGACATCTAGGACGTCTGGGACGTCTGGGACGTTAAGGACATATGGGACATTTAGGTCGCCTGGGACATTAGGGACATATGGGACATATGGGACATCTGGGACGCCTGGGACATTAGGGACATATGGGACCAATAGGACATCTGGGACGTCTGGGACGTTAGTTACATATGGGACATCTGGGACGTCTGGGACGTTAAGGACATATGGGACATCTAGGACATCTGGGACGTCTGGGACGTTAGGGACATATGGGACATCTGGGACGGCTGGGACGTTAAGGACATATGGGACATCTAGGACGTCTGGGACGTCTGGGACGTTAAGGACATATGGGACATCTAGGGCGTCTGGGACGTCTGGGACGTTAAGGACATATGGGACATTTACTACGCCTGGGATATTAGGGACATATGGGACATCTGGGACGTCTGGGACGTTAGGGACATATGGGACATCTGGGACGTCTGGGACGTTAAGGACATATGGGACATCTAGGACATCTGGGACGTCTGGGTCGTTAGGGACATATGGAACATCTAGGACGCCTGGGACATTAGAAACATATGGGACATCTGGGACGTCTCGGACGTTAGGGACATATGGGACATCTGGGACGTCTGGGACGTTAAGGACATATGGGACATCTGGGACGTCTGGGATATTAGGGACATATGGGACATCTGGGACGTCTGGGACGTTAGGGACATATGGGACATCTGGGACGTCTGGGACGTTAAGGACATATGGTACATCTAGGACATCTGGGACGTCTGGGACGTTAGGGACGTATGGGACATCTGGGACGTCTGGGACGTTAGGGACATATTGGACATCTGGAACGTTAGGAACATATAGGACATCTAGGACGTCTGTGACGTTAGAGACATATGGGACATCTAGGACATCTGGGACGTCTGGGACGTTAGGGACATATGGGACATCTGGGACGTCTGGGACGTTAGGGACATATGGGACATCTGGTACGTCTGGGACGTTAAGGACATATTGGACATCTAGGACATCTGGGACGTCTGGGACGTTAGGGACATATGGGACATCTGGGACGTCTGGGACGTTAGGGACATCTAGGACATCTGGGACGTCTGGGACGTTAAGGACATATGGGACATCTAGGACGTCTGGGACGTCTGGGACGTTAAGGACATATGGGACATTTAGGACGCCCTGGACATTAGGGACATATGGGACATATGGGAGGTCTGGGATGCCTGGGACATTAGGGACATATGGGACATATAGGACATCTGGAACGTCTGGGACGTTATTGACATATGGGACATCTGGGACGTCTGGGACATTAAGGATATAAGGGACACCTAGGACGTCTGGGACGTTAGGGACATATGGGAGATCTGGGACGTCTGGGACGTCTGGGACGGTAAGGACATATGGGACATCTATGACGTCTGGGACGCCTGGGACATAAGGGACATATGGTACAAATGAGAAATCTAGGACGTCTGGGACATTAGGGACATATGGGACATATGGGACATCTGGGACGTCTGGGACGTTAAGGACATATGGGACATCTAGGACGTCTGGGACGTCTGGGACGTTAAGGACATATGGGACATTTAGGACGCCTGGGACATTAGGGACATATGGGACGCCTGGGACATCTGGGACTCCTGGGACATTAGGGACATATGGGACATATGGGACATCTGGGACGTCTGGGACGTTAGTTACATATGGGACATCTGGGACGTCTGGGACGTTAAGGACATATGGGATATCTGGGACGTCTGGGATGCTAGAGACATATTGGACATCTGGGACGTCTGGGACGTTAAGGACATATGGGACATCTAGGACGTCTGGGACGTTAAGGACATATGGGACATCTAGGGCGTCTGGGACGTCTGCCGTTAAGGACATATGGGATATTAACTACGCCTTGGATATTAGGGACATATGGGACATCTGGGACGTCTGGGTCGTTAAGGACATATGGGACATCTAGGACATCTGGGACGTCTGGGACGTTAGGGACATATGGAACATCTAGAACGCCTGGGACATTAGAAACATATGAAACATATGGGACATCTGGGACGTCTTAGACGTTAAGGACATTTGGGACATCTAAAACGTCTGGGACGTTAAGGACATATGGGACATTTAGGACGCCCTGGACATTAGGGACATATAGGACATCTGGGACGTCTGGGACGGTATTGACATATGGGACATCTGGGACGTCTGGGACGTTAAGGATATAAGGGACATCTAGGACGTCTGGGACGTTAGGGACATACGGGAGTTCTGGGACGTCTGGGACGTTAGGGACATATGGGACATCTGGGACGTCTGGGACTTTAGGGACATATTGGACATCTGGGACGTTAAGTACATATAGGACATCTAGGACGTCTGTGACGTTAGAGACATATGGGACATCTAGGACATCTCGGACGTCTGGGACGTTAGGGACATACGGGACAGCTGGGACGTCTGGGACGTTATGGACATATGGGACATTTAGGGCGCCTGGGACATTAGGGACATGTGGGACATCTGGGACGTCTGGGACGTCTGGGACGTTAAGGACATATGGGACATCTAGGACGTCTGGGGTATTAGGGACATATGGGACATCTAGGACGTCTGGGACGTCTGGGACGTTAAGGACATATGGGACATTTAGAGCGCCTGGGACATTAGGGACATGTGGGACATCTGGGACGTCTGGGACGTTAAGGACATATGGGACATCTAGGACGTCTGGGGTATTAGGGACATATGGGACATCTGGGACGTCTGGGACGTTAGGGAAATATGGGACATCTGGGACGCCTGGGACATTAAGGACATATGAAACATATGATACATATGGGACGTCTGGGACGTTAGAGACATATGGGACATCTGGGACGTCTAGGACGTTAAGGACATATGGGACATCTAGGACATCTGGGACATCTGGGACGTCTGGGACGTTAAGGAAACATGTCACATCTAGGACGTCTGGGACGTCTGGAACTTTAAGGACATATGGGACATTTAAAACGTCTGGGACATTAGAGACATATGGGACATCTGGGACGTCTAGGACGTTAAGGACATATGGGACATCTAGGACATATGGGACATCTGGGACGCCTGGAACATTAAGGACATATGAGACATATGGGACATCTGGGACGTCTGGGACGTTAAGGACATATGGGACATCTGGGACGTCTGAGACGTTAGGGACATATGGGACATCTGGGACGTCTGGGACGTTAGGGACATATAGGACATCTAGGACGTCTGAGACGTTTGGGACGTTAGGGACATATGAGACATCTAGGACGTATGGGACATTAGGGACATATGGGACATATAGGACATCTGGGACGTCTGGGACGTTATTGGCATATGGGACATCTGAGACGTCTGGGGCGTTAAGGATATAAGGGACATCTAGCACGTCTGGGACGTTAGGGACATATGGGAGATTTGGGACGTCTGGGACGTTAGGGACATATAAGACATCTAGGACGTCTGGGACTTTAGGGACATATGGAACATCTGGGACGTTAGGGACATACGGTACATCTGGGACGTCTGGGACGTTAGGGAGGTATAGGCCATATGGGATATACTGGGACGTCTGGGACGTTAAGGATATATGTGTCATCTAGGACGTCTGGGACATTAGGGACATATGGGACATATGGGACATCTGGGACGTCTGGGACGTTAGGGACACATGGTAAATCTGGGACGTCTGGGACGTTAAGGACATATGGGACATCTAGGACGTCTGGGACGTCTGGGACGTTAAGGACATATGGGACATTTAGGTCGCCTGGGACATTAGGGACATATGGGACATATGGGACATCTGGGACGCCTGGGACATTAGGGACATATGGGACCAATGGGACATCTGGGACGTCTGGGACGTTAGTTACATATGGGACATCTGGGACGTCTGGGACGTTAAGGACATATGGGACATCTAGGACATCTGGGACGTCTGGGACGTTAGGGACATATGGGACATCTGGGACGGCTGGGACGTTAAGGACATATGGGACATCTAGGACGTCTGGGACGTCTGGGACGTTAAGGACATATGGGACATCTAGGGCGTCTGGGACGTCTGGGACGTTAAGGACATATGGGACATTTACTACGCCTGGGATATTAGGGACATATGGGACATCTGGGACGTCTGGGACGTTAGGGACATATGGGACATCTGGGACGTCTGGGACGTTAAGGACATATGGGACATCTAGGACATCTGGGACGTCTGGGTCGTTAGGGACATATGGAACATCTAGGACGCCTGGGACATTAGAAACATATGGGACATCTGGGACGTCTCGGACGTTAGGGACATATGGGACATCTGGGACGTCTGGGACGTTAAGGACATATGGGACATCTGGGACGTCTGGGATATTAGGGACATATGGGACATCTGGGACGTCTGGGACGTTAGGGACATATGGGACATCTGGGACGTCTGGGACGTTAAGGACATATGGTACATCTAGGACATCTGGGACGTCTGGGACGTTAGGGACGTATGGGACATCTGGGACGTCTGGGACGTTAGGGACATATTGGACATCTGGAACGTTAGGAACATATAGGACATCTAGGACGTCTGTGACGTTAGAGACATATGGGACATCTAGGACATCTGGGACGTCTGGGACGTTAGGGACATATGGGACATCTGGGACGTCTGGGACGTTAGGGACATATGGGACATCTGGTACGTCTGGGACGTTAAGGACATATTGGACATCTAGGACATCTGGGACGTCTGGGACGTTAGGGACATATGGGACATCTGGGACGTCTGGGACGTTAGGGACATCTAGGACATCTGGGACGTCTGGGACGTTAAGGACATATGGGACATCTAGGACGTCTGGGACGTCTGGGACGTTAAGGACATATGGGACATTTAGGACGCCCTGGACATTAGGGACGTATGGGACATATGGGAGGTCTGGGATGCCTGGGACATTAGGGACATATGGGACATATAGGACATCTGGAACGTCTGGGACGTTATTGACATATGGGACATCTGGGACGTCTGGGACATTAAGGATATAAGGGACACCTAGGACGTCTGGGACGTTAGGGACATATGGGAGATCTGGGACGTCTGGGACGTTAGGGGCATATAAGACATCTAGGACGTCTGGGACGTTAGGGACATATGGAACATCTGGGACGTTAGGGATATATGGGACATCTGGGACGTCTGGGACGTTAGGGAGATATAGGACTTATGAGATATCTGGGACGTCTGGGACGTTAAGGATATATGGGACATCTAGGACGTCTGGGACGTTAGGGAAATATGGGACATCTGGGACGCCTGGGACATTAAGGACATATGGGACATATGGGACATATGGGACGTCTGGGACGTTAAGGACATATGGGACATTTAAGACGTCTGGGACGTCTGGGACGTTAAGGACATATGGGACATTTAGGGCGCTTGGGACATTAGGGACATATGGGACATATGGGACATCCGGGACGTCTGGGACGTTAAGGACATATGGGACATCTAGGACGTCTGGGACGTCTGAAACGTTAAGGACATATGAGACATTTAAAACGTCTGAGACATCAGGGACATATGGGACATATGGGACATCTGGGACGCCTGGGACATTAGGGACATATGAGACATATGGGACATCTGGGACGTCTGGGACGTTAGGGAAATATGGGACATCTGGGACGCCTGGGACATTAAGGACATATGGAACATATGGGACATCTGGGACGTCTGGGACGTTAAGGACATATGGGACATTTAAGACGTCTGGGACGTCTGGGACGTTAAGGACATATGGGACATTTAGGGCTCTTGGGACATTAGGGACATATGGGACATATGGGACATCTGGGACGTCTGGGACGTTAAGGACATATGGGACATCTAGCACGTCTGGGACGTCTGAAACGTTAACTACATATGAGACATTTAAAACGTCTGAGACATTAGGGACATATGGGACATATGGGACATCTGGGACGCCTGGGACATTAGGGACATATGAGACATATGGGACATCTGGGACGTCTGGGACGTTAAAGACATATGGGACATCTGGGACGTCTGAGACGTTAGAAACATATGGGACATCTGGTACGTCTAGGACGTTAGCTACATATAGGACATCTAGGACGTCTGAGACGTCTGGGAAGTTAGGGCCATATGGGACATCCAGGACGTCTGGGACGTTAGGGACATATGGGACATCTAGGACGTCTGAGACGTCTGGGACGTTAGGGACATATGGGACATCTAGGACGTCTGGGACATTAGGGACATATGGGACATTTAAGACGTCTGGGACGTTAGGGACATATGGGACATTTAGGACGTCTGGAACGTTAGGGACATATGGAATATCTAGGACGCCTGGGACATTAGAGACATATGGGACATATGGGACATCTGGGACGTCTGAAACGTTAGAAACATATGGGACATCTGGTACGTCTAGGACGTTAGGGACATATAGGACATCTAGGACGTGTGAGACGTCTGGGAAGTTAGGGACATATGGGACATCTAGGACGTCTGGGACGTTAGGGACATATGGGACATCTAGGACGTGTGAGACGTCTGGGAAGTTAGGGACATATGGGACATCTAGGACGTCTGGGACGTTAGGGACATATGGGACATCTAGGACGTCTGAGACGTCTGGGACGTTAGGGACATATGGGACATCTAAGACGTCTGGGACATTAGGGACATATGGGACATTTAGGACGTCTGGGACGTCTGGGACGTTAAGGACATATGGGACATCTGGGACGTCTGGGACGTTAGGGACATATGGGACATTTATTACGTCTGGAACGTTAGGGACATATGGAATATCTAGGACGCCTGGGACGTTAAGGACATATGGGACATCTAGGACGTCTGGGACGTCCGGGACGTTAAGGACAAATGGGACATTTAGGACGCCTGGCACATTAGGGACATATGGGTCATATGCGACATTTAATACGCCTAGGACATTATGGATATATAAGACCTTTGGGACATCTTGGACGTCTGGGACGTTAGGGACCTATGGGTCATCTGGGACGTCTGGGACGTTAAGGACATGTGGGACATCTAGGACGTCTGGGACGTTAGGGACATATGGGACATCTGGGACGGCTGGGACGTTAAGGACATATGGGACATCTAGGACGTCTGGGACGTCTGGGACGTTAAGGACATATGGGACATCTAGGGCGTCTGGGACGTCTGGGACGTTAAGGACATATGGGACATTTACTACGCCTGGGATATTAGGGACATATGGGACATCTGGGACGTCTGGGACGTTAGGGACATATGGGACATCTGGGACGTCTGGGACGTTAAGGACATATGGGACATCTAGGACATCTGGGACGTCTGGGACGTTAGGGACATATGGAACATCTAGGACGCCTGGGACATTAGAAACATATGGGACATCTGGGACGTCTGGGACGTTAGGGACATATGGGACATCTGGGACGTCTGGGACGTTAAGGACATATGGGACATCTGGGACGTCTGGGCTATTAGGGACATATGGGACATCTGGGACGTCTGGGACGTTAGGGACATATGGGACATCTGGGACGTCTGGGACGTTAAGGACATATGGGACATCTAGGACATCTGGGACGTCTGGGACGTTAGGGATATATGGGACATCTGGGACGTCTGGGACGTTAGGGACATATTGGACATCTAGAACGTTAGGAACATATAGGACATCTAGCACGTCTGTGACGTTAGAGACATATGGGACATCTAGGACATCTGGGACGTCTGGGACGTTAGGGACATATGGGACATCTGGGACGTCTGGGACGTTAGGGACATATGGGGCATCTGGGACGTCTGGGACGTTAAGGACATATTGGACATCTAGGACATCTGGGACGTCTGGGACGTTAGGGACATATGGGACATCTGGGACGTCTGGGACGTTAGGGACATCTAGGACATCTGGGACGTCTGGGACGTTAAGGACATATGGGACATCTAAGACGTCTGGGACGTCTGGGACGTTAAGGACATATGGGACATTTAGGACGCCCTGGACATTAGGGACATATGGGACATATGGGAGGTCTGGGACGCCTGGGACATTAGGGACATATGGGACATATAGGACATCTGGGACGTCTGGGGCGTTATTGACATATGGGACATCTGGGACGTCTGGGACATTAAGGATATAAGGGACACCTAGGACGTCTGGGACGTTAGGGACATATGGGAGATCTGGGACGTCTGGGACGTTAGGGGCATATAAGACATCTAGGACGTCTGGGACGTTAGGGACATATGGAACATCTGGGACGTTAGGGACATATGGGACATCTGGGACGTCTGGGACGTTAAGGACATATTGGACATCTAGGACATCTGGGACGTCTGGGACGTTAGGGACATATGGGACATCTGGGACGTCTGGGACGTTAGGGACATCTAGGACATCTGGGACGTCTGGGACGTTAAGGACATATGGGACATCTAAGACGTCTGGGACGTCTGGGACGTTAAGGACATATGGGACATTTAAGACGCCCTGGACATTAGGGACATATGGGACATATGGGAGGTCTGGGACGCCTGGGACATTAGGGACATATGGGACATATAGGACATCTGGGACGTCTGGGTCGTTATTGACATATGGGACATCTGGGACGTCTGGGACATTAAGGATATAAGGGACACCTAGAACGTCTGGGACGTTAGGGACATATGGGAGATCTGGGACGTCTGGGACGTTAGGGGCATATAAGACATCTAGGACGTCTGGGACGTTAGGGACATATGGAACTTCTGGGACGTTAGGGACATATTGGACATCTAGGACATCTGGGACGTCTGGGACGTTAGGGACATATGGGACATCTGGGACGTCTGGGACGTTAGGGACATCTAGGACATCTAGGACGTCTGGGACGTTAGGGACATATGGAACTTCTGGGACGTTAGGGACATATAGGACATCTGGGACGTCTGGGACGTTATCGACATATGGGACATCTGGGACGTCTGGGATATTAAGGATATAAGGGACACCTAGGACGTCTGGGACGTTAGGGACATATGGGAGATCTGGGACGTCTGGGACGTTAGGGGCATATAAGACATCTAGGACGTCTGGGACGTTAGGGACATATGGAACTTCTGGGACGTTAAGGATATATGGGACATCTAGGACGTCTGGGACGTTAGGGAAATATGGGACATCTGGGACGCCTGGGACATTAAGGACATATGGGACATATGGGACATATGGGACGTCTGGGACGTTAAGGACATATGGGACATTTAAGACGTCTGGGACGTCTGGGACGTTAAGGACATATGGGACATTTAGGGCGCCTGGGACATTAGGGACATATGGGACATATGGGACATCTGGGACGTCTGGGACGTTAAGGACATATGGGACATCTAGGACGTCTGGGACGTCTGAAACGTTAAGGACATATGAGACATTTAAAACGTCTGAGACATTAGGGACATATGGGACATATGGGACATCTGGGACGCCTGGGACATTAGGGACATATGAGACATATGGGACATCTGGGACATCTGGGACGTTAAGGACATATGGGACATCTGGGACGTCTGAGACGTTAGAAACATATGGGACATCTGGTACGTCTAGGACGTTAGGGACATATAGGACATCTAGGACGTCTGAGACGTCTGGGAAGTTAGGGACATATGGGACATCTAGGACGCCTGGGACATTAGAGACATATGGGACATTTAGGACGTTTGGGACGTCTGGGACGTTAAGGACATATGGGACATCTGGGACGTCTGGGACGTTAGGGACATATGGGACATTTAGGACGTCTGGAACGTTAGGGACATATGGAATATCTAGGACGCCTGGGACATTAGAGACATATGGGACATATGGGACATCTGGGACGTCTGAAACGTTAGAAACATATGGGACATCTGGTACGTCTAGGACGTTAGGGACATATAGGACATCTAGGACGTGTGAGACGTCTGGGAAGTTAGGGACATATGGGACTTCTAGGATGTCTGGGACGTTAGGGACATATGGGATATCTAGGACGTCTGAGACGTCTGGGACGTTAGGGACATATGGGACATCTAAGACGTCTGGGACATTAGGGACATATGGGACATTTAGGACGTCTGGGACGTCTGGGACGTTAAGGACATATGGGACATCTGGGACGTCAGGGACGTTAGGGACATATGGGACATTTAGGACGTCTGGAACGTTAGGGACATATGGAATATTTAGGACGCCTGGGACGTTAAGAACATATGGGACATCTAGGACGTCTGGGACGTCCGGGACGTTAAGGGCATATGGGACATTTAGGACGCCTGGCACATTAGGGACATATGGGACATATGGGACATTTAATACGCCTGGGACATTATGGATATATAAGACCTTTGGGACATCTGGGACGTCTGGGACGTTAGGGACCTATGGGTCATCTGGGACGTCTGGGACGTTAAGGACATGTGGGACATCTAGGACGTCTGGGACGTTAGGGACACATGGGACATCTGGGACGTCTGGGACTTTAGGGACATATTGGACATCTGGAACGTTAGGAACATATAGGACATCAAGGACGTCTGTGACGTTAGAGACATATGGGACATCTAGGACATCTCGGACGTCTGGGACGTTAGGGACATACGGGACAGCTGAGACGTCTGGGACGTTATGGACATATGGGACATTTAGGACGCCTGGGATATTAGGGACATATGGGACATATGCGACATCTGGGACGCCTGGGACATTAGGGACATGTGGCACATTTAGGACGGTTTGGACGTTAGGAACATATGGAACATCTAGGACGTCTGGGACGTTAGGAACACATGGGACATATGGGACATTTGGGACGTCTGGGACGTTAAGGATATATGGGGCATCTAGGACGTCTGGGACGTCTGGGACGTTAAGGACATATGGGACATTTAGGACGCCTGGGACATTAGGGACATTTGGGACATATGGGAGATCTGGGACGCCTGGGACTTTAGGGACAGATGGGACATATAGGACACCTGGGACGTCTGGGACGTTAGTTACATATGGGACATCTGGGACGTCTGGGACGTTAAGGATATAAGGGACATCTAGGACGTCTGGGAAGTTAGGCACATATGGGAGATCTGGGACGTCTGGGACGTTAGGGACATATAGGACATCTAGGACGTCTGGGACGTTAGGGACATATGGAACGTCTGGGGCGTTAGGGACATATGGGACATCTGGGACGTCTGGGACGTTAGGGACATATAGGACATTTAGGACGTCTTGGACGTTTGGGACATATGGAACATCTAGGACGCCTGGGTCATTAGGGACACATGGGACATATGGGACATCTGGGACGCCTCGGACATTAGGGACACATGGGACATATGGGACATCTGGGACGTCTGGGACGTTAGGGACATATGGGACATCTGGGACGTCCGGGACGTTAATGACATATGGGACATCTAGGGCGTCTGGGACGTCTGGGACGTTAAGGACGTATGGGACATTTAGGACGCCTGGGACATTAGGGACATATGGGACATTTGGGACGTCTGGGACGTTAAGGACATATGGGATATCTGGGACGTCTGGGACGTTAAGGACATATGGGACATATAGGACATCTGGGACGTCTGGGACGTTAGGGATATATGGAACATCTAGGACGCCTGGGACATTAGAAACATATGAGACATATGGGACATCTGGGACGTTAAGGACATTTGGGACATCTAAGACGTCTGGGACGTCTGGAACGTTAAGGACATATGGGACATTTAGGACGCCTGGGACATTAGGGACATTTGGGACATATGGGACATCTGGGACGCCTGGGACATTAGGGACATATGGGACACATTGAACATCTGGGACGTCTGGGACGTTACGGACATATGGGACATCTGGGACGTCTGGGACGTTTAGGACATATGGGACATCTAAGACGTCTGGGACGTCAGGGACGTTAAGGACATATTGGACATTTAGGACGCCCTGGACGTTAGGGACATATGGGACATATGGGAGGTCTGGGACGCCTGGGACATTAGGGACATATGGGACATATAGGACAACTGGGACGTCTGGGACGTTATTGGCATATGGGACATCTGGGACGTCTGGGACGTTAAGGATATAAGGGACATCTAGCACGTCTGGGACGTTAGGGACATATGGGAGATCTGGGACGTCTGGGACGTTAGGGACATATAAGACATCTAGGACGTCTGGGACTTTAGGGACATATGGAACATCTGGGACGTTATGGACATATGGGACATCTGGGACGTCTGGGACGTTAGGGAGGTATAGGACATATGGGATATACTGGGACGTCTGGGACGTTAAGGATATATGGGACATCTAGGACGTCTGGGACATTAGGGACATATGGGACATCTGGGACGTCTGGGACGTTTAGGACATATGGGACATCTAGGACGTCTGGGACGTCAGGGACGTTAAGGACATATTGGACATTTAGGACGCCCTGGACGTTAGGGACATATGGGACATATGGGAGGTCTGGGACGCCTGGGACATTAGGGACATATGGGACATATAGAACAACTGGGACGTCTGGGACGTTATTGGCATATGGGACATCTGGGACGTCTGGGACGTTAAGGATATAAGGGACATCTAGCACGTCTGGGACGTTAGGGACATATGGGAGATCTGGGACGTCTGGGACGTTAGGGACATATAAGGCATCTAGGACGTCTGGGACTTTAGGGACATATGGAACATCTGGGACGTTATGGACATATGGGACATCTGGGACGTCTGGGACGTTAGGGAGGTATAGGACATATGGGATATACTGGGACGTCTGGGACGTTAAGGATATATGGGACATCTAGGACGTCTGGGACATTAGGCGACGATATGGGACATCTAAGACGTCTGGGACGTTAGGGACATATGGTAAATCTGGGGCGTCTCGGACGTTAATTACATATGGGGACATCTACGACGTCTGGGACGTCTGGGACGTTAAGGACATATGGGACCTTTAGCGACGCCTGGGACATTAGGGACATATGGGACATATGGGACATGTGGGCACGCCTGGGACACTTCGGGACATATGGGACATATGGGACATCTGGGACCGTCTGGGACGTTAGGGACATGGGACATCTGGGACGTCTGGGACGTTAAGGACATATGGGGACATCTAGGACATCTGGGACGTCTGGGACGTTAGGGACATATGGAACATCTAGGACGCCTGGGACATTAGAAACATATGAAACATATGGGACATCTGGGACGTCTGAGACGTTAAGGACATTTGGGACATCTAGGACGTCTGGGACGTCTGGGACGTTAAGGAGATATGGGACATTTAGACGACCTGGACATTAGGGACATATGGGACATATGGGATAACTGTGACGCCTGGGACGTTAAGGACATATGGGACATCTAGGACGTCTGGGACGTCTGGGACGTTAAGGACATATGGGACATTTAGGACGCCCTGGACATTAGGGACATATGGGACATATGGAGGTCTGGGACACCTGGGACATTAGGTACATATGGGACACTATAGGACATCTGGGACGTCTGGGACGTTATTGACATATGGGACATCTGGGGACGTCTGGGACATTAAGGATATAAGGGACACTAGGACGTCTGGGACGTTAGGGACATATGAGAGATCTGGGACGTCTGGGACGTTAGGGGCATATAAGACATCTAGGACGTCTGGGACGTTAGGGACATATGAACATCTGGGACGTTAGGTACATATGCGGTCATCTGGGACGTCTGGGACGTTAGGGGAGATGTAGGACATATGGGATATCTGGGACGTCTGGGACGTTAAGGATATATGGGACATCTAGGACGTCTGGGACGTTAGGGAAATATGGGACATCTGGGACGCCTGGGACATTAAGGACATATGGACATATGGGACATATGGAACGTCTGGGACGTTAGAGACATATGGGACATCTGGGACGTCTGAGAATTTAAGGACATATGGGACCATTTAGGACGTCTGGGACGTCTGGGACGTTAAGGACATATGGGACATTTAGGGCACCTGGGACATTAGGGACATATGGGACATATGGGACATCTGGGACGTCTGGGACGTTAAGGACATATGGGACATTTAAGATGTCTGGGACGTCTGAAACGTTAAGCGACATATGAGACATTTAAAACGTCTGGGACATTAGGGACATATGAGGCATATGGGACATCTGGGACGCCTGGGACATTAGGGACATATGAGACATATGGGGACATCTGGGACGACTGGGACGTTAAGGACATATGGGACATATGGGACGTCTGAGACGTTAGAAACATATGGGACATCTGGTACGTCTAGGACGTTAGGGACATATAAGACATCTAGGACGTCTGAGACGTCTGGGAAGTTAGGGACATATGGGACATCTAGGACGTCTGGGACGTTAGGGACATATGGGACATCTAGGACGTCTGAGACGTCTGGGACGTTAGGGACATATGGGACATCTAGACGTCTGGGACATTAGGGACATATGGGACATTTAGGACGTTTGGGACGTCTGGGACGTTAAGGACATATGGGACATCTGGGACGTCTGGGACGTTAGGGACATATGGGACATTTAGGACGTCTGGGACGTTAGGGACATATGGAATATCTAGGACGCCTGGGACATTAGTGACATATGGGACATCTGGGACGTCTGGGACGTTAGGGACATATGAAACATCTGGAACGTCTGGGACGTTAAGGACATATGGGACATCTAGGACGTCTGGGACGTCCGGGACGTTAAGGACATATGGGACATTTAGGACGCCTGGCACATTAGGGACATATGGGACATATGGGACATTTAATACGCCTGGGACATTAGGGATATATAAGACCTTTGGGACATCTGGGACGTCTGGGACGTTAGGGACGTATGGGTCATCTGGGACGTCTGGGACGTTAAGGACATATGGGACATCTAGGACGTCTGGGACGTTAGGGACATATGGGACATCTGGGACGTCTGGGACTTTAGGGACATATTGGACATCTGGAACGTTAGGAACATATAGGACATCTAGGACGTCTGTGACGTTAGAGACATATGGGACATCTAGGACATCTCGGACGTCTGGGACGTTAGGGACATACGGGACAGCTGAGACGTCTGGGACGTTATGGACATGTGGCACATTTAGGACGGTTTGGACGTTAGGAACATATGGAACATCTAGGACGCCTGGGACATTAGGGACACATGGGACATATGGGACATTTGGGACGTCTGGAACGTTAAGGACATATGGGACATCTAGGACGTCTGGGACGTCTGGGACGTAAAGGACATATGGGACATTTAGGACGCCTGGGACATTAGGGACATTTGGGACATATGGGAGATCTGGGACGCCTGGGACATTAGGGACAGATGGGACACATATGACATCTGGGACGCCTGGGATATTAGGGACATATGAGACATATGGGACATCTGGGACGTCTGGGACGTTAAGGAGATATGGGACATCTGGGACGTCTGAGACGTTAGAAGCATATGGGACATCTGGTACGTCTAGGACGTTAGGGACATATAGGACATCTAGGACGTCTAAGACGTTTGGGAAGTTAGGGACATATGGGACATCTAGGACGTCTGGGACGTTAGAGACATATGGGACATCTAGGACGTCTGAGACGTTAGGGACGTATGGGACATCTGGGACGTCTGAGACGTTAGAAACATATGGGACATCTGGTACGTCTAGGACGTTAGGGACATATAGGACATCTAGGACGTCTAAGACGTCTGGGAAGTTAGGGACATATGGGACATCTAGGACGTCTGGGACGTTAGAGACATATGGGACATCTAGGACGTCTGAGACGTCTGCGACGTTAGGGACATATGGGACATCTAGGACGTTAAGGACGTATGGGACATCTGGGACGTCTGGGACGTTAGAGACATATGGGACATTTAGGACGTCTGGGACGTTAGGGACATATGGAATATCTAGAACGCCTGGGACATTAGGGACATATGGGACATATGGGACATCTGGGAAGTCTGGGACGTTAGGGACATATGAAACATCTTGGACGTCTGGGACGTTAAGGACATATGGGACATATGGGACATCTGGGACGCCTGGGACATTAGGGACATATGAGACATATGGGACATCTGGGACGACTGGGACGTTAAGGACATATGGGACATATGGGACGTCTGAGACGTTGGAAACATATGGGACATCTGGGACGTCTGGGACGTTAGGGACGTATGGGTCATCTGGGACGTCTGGGACGTTAAGGACATATGGGACATCTAGGACGTCTGGGACGTTAGGGACATATGGGAGATCTGGGACGCCTGGGACATTAGGGACAGATGGGACATATATGACATCTGGGACGCCTGGGATATTAGGGACATATGAGACATATGGGACATCTGGGACGTCTGGGACGTTAAGGATATATGGGACATCTGGGACGTCTGAGACGTTAGAAGCATATGGGACATCTGGTACGTCTAGGACGTTAGGGACATATAGGACATCTAGGACGTCTAAGACGTCTGGGAAGTTAGGGACATATGGGACATCTAGGACGTCTGGGACGTTAGAGACATATGGGACATCTAGGACGTCTGAGACGTCTGCGACGTTAGGGACATATGGGACATCTAGGACGTCTGGGACATTAGGGACATATGGGACATCTAGGACATCTCGGACGTTTGGGACGTTAGGGACATACGGGACAGCTGAGACGTCTGGGACGTCTAGGACGTTAGGGACATATAGGACATCTAGGACGTCTAAGACGTTTGGGAAGTTAGGGACATATGGGACATCTAGGACGTCTGGGACGTTAGAGACATATGGGACATCTAGGACGTCTGAGACGTTAGGGACGTATGGGACATCTGGGACGTCTGAGACGTTAGAAGCATATGGGACATCTGGTACGTCTAGGACGTTAGGAACATATAGGACATCTAGGACGTCTAAGACGTCTGGGAAGTTAGGGACATATGGGACATCTAGGACGTCTGGGACGTTAGAGACATATGGGACATCTAGGACGTCTGAGACGTCTGCGACGTTAGGGACATATGGGACATCTAGGACGTTAAGGACGTATGGGACATCTGGGACGTCTGGGACGTTAGAGACATATGGGACATTTAGGACGTCTGGGACGTTAGGGACATATGGAATATCTAGAACGCCTGGGACATTAGGGACATATGGGACATATGGGACATCTGGGAAGTCTGGGACGTTAGGGACATATGAAACATCTTGGACGTCTGGGACGTTAAGGACATATGGGACATATGGGACATCTGGGACGCCTGGGACATTAGGGACATATGAGACATATGGGACGTCTGGGACGACTGGGACGTTAAGGACATATGGGACATATGGGACGTCTGAGACGTTGGAAACATATGGGACATCTGGGACGTCTGGGACGTTAGGGACGTATGGGTCATCTGGGACGTCTGGGACGTTAAGGACATATGGGACATCTAGGACGTCTGGGACGTTAGGGACATATGGGAGATCTGGGACGCCTGGGACATTAGGGACAGATGGGACATATATGACATCTGGGACGCCTGGGATATTAGGGACATATGAGACATATGGGACATCTGGGACGTCTGGGACGTTAAGGATATATGGGACATCTGGGACGTCTGAGACGTTAGAAGCATATGGGACATCTGGTACGTCTAGGACGTTAGGGACATATAGGACATCTAGGACGTCTAAGACGTCTGGGAAGTTAGGGACATATGGGACATCTAGGACGTCTGGGACGTTAGAGACATATGGGACATCTAGGACGTCTGAGACGTCTGCGACGTTAGGGACATATGGGACATCTAGGACGTCTGGGACATTAGGGACATATGGGACATATGGGACGTCTGGGACGTCTGGAACGTTAAGGACGTATGGGACATCTGGGACGTCTGGGACGTTAGAGACATATGGGACATTTAGGACGTCTGGGACGTTAGGGAAATATGGAATATCTAGGACGCCTGGGACATTAGGGACATATGGGACATATGGGACTTCTGGGAAGTCTGGGACGTTAGGGACATATGAAACATCTAGGACGTCTGGGACGTTAAGGACATATGGGACATCTGGGAAGCCTGGGACATTAGGGACATATGAGACATATGGGACATCTGGGACGACTGGGACGTTAAGGACATATGGGACATATGGGACGTCTGAGACGTTGGAAACATATGGGACATCTGGTACGTCTAGGACGTTAGGGACATATAGGACATCTAGGACGTCTGAGACGTCTGGGAAGTTAGGGACATATGGGACATCTAGGACGTCTGGGACGTTAGGGACATATGTGACATCTAGGACGTCTGAGACGTCTGGGACGTTAGGGCCATATGGGACATCTAGGACGTCTGGGACATTAGGGACATATGGGACATTTAGGACGTTTGGGACGTCTGGGACGTTAAGGACATATGGGACATCTGCGACGTCTGGGACGTTAGGGACATTAGGGACATTTAGGACGTCTGGGACGTTAGGGACATATGGAATATCTAGGACGCCTGGGACATCAGTGACATATGGTACATATGGGACATCTGGGACGTCTGGGACGTTAGGGACATATGAAACATCTGGGACGTCTGGGACTTTAAGGACATATGGGACATCTAGGACGTCTGGGACGTCCGGGACGTTAAGAACATATGGGACATTTAGGACGCCTGGCACATTAGGGACATATGGGACATATGGGACATTTAATACGCCTGGGACATTAGGGATATATAAGACCTTTGGGACATCTGGGACGTCTGGGACGTTAGGGACGTATGGGTCATCTGGGACGTCTGGGACGTTAAGGACATATGGGACATCTAGGACGTCTGGGACGTTAGGGACATATGGGACATCTGGGACGTCTGGGACGTTAGGGACATATAGGACATCTAGGACGTCTGGGACGTTAGGGACATATGGAACGTCTGGGGCGTTAGCGACATATGGGACATCTGGGACGTCTGGGACGTTAGGGACATATGGGACATTTAGGACATATGGGAGATCTGGGACGCCTGGGACTTTAGGGACAGATGGGACATATAGGACATCTGGGACGTCTGGGACGTTAGGGACATATGGGACATCTGGGACGTCTGGGACGTTAAGGATATAAGGGACATCTAAGACGTCTGGGAAGTTAGGCACATATGGGAGATCTGGGACGTCTGGGACGTTAGGGACATATAGGACATCTAGGACGTCTGGGACGTTAGGGACATATGGAACTTCTGGGGCGTTAGGGACATATGGGACATCTGGGACGTCTGGGACGTTAGGGACATATGGGACATTTAGGACGTCTTGGACGTTTGGGACATATGGAACATCTAGGACGCCTGGGTCATTAGGGACACATGGGACATATGGGACATCTGGGACGCCTCGGACATTAGGGACACATGGGACATATGGGACATCTGGGACGTCTGGGACGTTAGGGACATATGGGACATCTGGGACGTTCGGTACGTTAATGACATATGGGACATCTAGGGCGTCTGGGACGTCTGGGACGTTAAGGACGTATGGGACATTTAGGACGCCTGGGACATTAGGGACATATGGGACATTTGGGACGTCTGGGACGTTAAGGACATATGGGATATCTGGGACGTCTGGGACGTTAAGGACATATGGGACATATAGGACATCTGGGACGTCTGGGACGTTAGGGATATATGGAACATCTAGGACGCCTGGGACATTAGAAACATATGAGACATATGGGACATCTGGGACGTTAAGGACATTAGGGACATCTAAGACGTCTGGGACGTCTGGAACGTTAAGGACATATGGGACATTTAGGACGCCTGGGACATTAGGGACATTTGGGACATATGGGACATCTGGGACGCCTGGGACATTAGGGACATATGGCACACATTGAACGTCTGGGATGTCTGGGACGTTACGGACATATGGGACATCTGGGACGTCTGGGACGTTTAGGACATATGGGACATCTAGGACGTCTGGGACGTCAGGGACGTTAAGGACATATTGGACATTTAGGACGCCCTGGACGTTAGGGACATATGGGACATATGGGAGGTCTGGGACGCCTGGGACATTAGGGACATATGGGACATATAGGACAACTGGTACGTCTGGGACGTTATTGGCATATGGGACATCTGGGACGTCTGGGACGTTAAGGATATAAGGGACATCTAGCACGTCTGGGACGTTAGGGACATCTGGGAGATCTGGGACGTCTGGGACGTTAGGGACATATAAGACATCTAGGACGTCTGGGACTTTAGGGACATATGGAACATCTGGGACGTTATGGACATATGGGACATATGGGACGTCTGGGACGTTAGGGAGGTATAGGACATATGGGATATACTGGGACGTCTGGGACGTTAAGGATATATGGGACATCTAGGACGTCTGGGACATTAGGGACATATGGGACATCTGGGACGTCTGGGACGTTTAGGACATATGGGACATCTAGGACGTCTGGGACGTCAGGGACGTTAAGGACATATTGGACATTTAGGACGCAATGGACGTTAGGGACATATGGGACATATGGGAGGTCTGGGACGCCTGGGACATTAGGGACATATGGGACATATAGACCAACTGGGACGTCTGGGACGTTATTGGCATATGGGACATCTGGGACGTCTGGGACGTTAAGGATATAAGGGACATCTAGCACGTCTGGGACGTTAGGGACATATGGGAGATCTGGGACGTCTGGGACGTTAGGGACATATAAGGCATCTAGGACGTCTGGGACTTTAGGGACATATGGAACATCTGGGACGTTATGGACATATGGGACATCTGGGACGTCTGGGACGTTAGGGAGGTATAGGACATATGGGATATACTGGGACGTCTGGGACGTTAAAGATATATGGGACATCTAGGACGTCTGGGACATTAGGACATATGGGACATATGGGACATCTGGGACGTCTGGGACGTTAGGGACATATGGTAAATCTGGGGCGTCTGGGACGTTAAGGACATATGGGACATCTACGACGTCTGGGACGTTAAGGACATATGGGACATTTAGGACGCCTGGGACATTAGGGACATATGGGACATATGGGACATGTGGGACGCCTGGGACATTAGGGACATATGGGACATATGGGACGTCTGGGACGTTAAGGATATATGGGACATCTAAGACGTCTGGGACATTAGGGACATATGGGACATATGGGACATCTGGGACGTCTGGGACGTTAGGGACATATGGTAAATCTGGGGCGTCTCGGACGTTAATTACATATGGGACATCTACGACGTCTGGGACGTCTGGGACGTTAAGGACATATGGGACATTTAGGACGCCTGGGACATTAGGGACATATGGGACATATGGGACATGTGGGACGCCTGGGACATTAGGGCCATATGGGACATATGGGACATCTGGGACGTCTGGGACGTTAGGGACATGGGACATATGGGACGTCTGGGACGTTAAGGACATATGGGACATTTAGGACATCTGGGACGTCTGGGACGTTAGGGAAATATGGAACATCTAGGACGCCTGGGACATTAGAAACATATGAAACATATGGGACATCTGGGACGTCTGAGACGTTAAGGACATTTGGGACATCTAGGACGTCTGGGACGTCTGGGACGTTAAGGAGATATGGGACATTTTGGACGACCTGGACATTAGGGACATATGGGACATATGGGATATCTGTGACGCCTGGGACGTTAAGGACATATGGGACATCTAGGACGTCTGGGACGTCTGGGACGTTAAGGACATATGGGACATTTAGGACGCCCTGGACATTAGGGACATATGGGACATATGGAAAGTCTGGAACACCTGGGACATTAGGTACATATGGGACATATAGGACATCTGGGACGTCTGGGACGTTATTGACATATGGGACATCTGGGACGTCTGGGACATTAAGGATATAAGGGACACCTAGGACGTCTGGGACGTTAGGGACATATGAGAGATCTGGGACGTCTGGGACGTTAGGGGCATATAAGACATCTAGGACGTCTGGGACGTTAGGGACATATGGAACATCTGGGACGTTAGGGACATATGGGTCATTTGGGACGTCTGGGACGTTAGGGAGGTGTAGGACATATGGGATATCTGGGACGTCTGGGACGTTAAGGATATATGGGACATCTAGGACGTCTGGGACGTTAGGGAAATATGGGACATCTGGGACGCCTGGGACATTAAGGACATATGGACATATGGGACATATGGGACGCCTGGGACGTTAGAGACATATGGGACATCTGGAACGTCTGATAATTTAAGGACATATGGGACATTTAGGACGTCTGGGACGTCTGGGACGTTAAGGACATATGGGACATTTAGGGCGCCTGGGACATTAGGGACATATGGGACATATGGGACATCTGGGACGTCTGGGACGTTAAGGACATATGGGACATCTAGGACGTCTGGGACGTCTGAAACGTTAAGGACATATGAGACATTTAAAACGTCTGGGACATTAGGGACATATGGGACATATGGGACATCTGGGACGACTGGGACGTTAAGGACATATGGGACATATGGGACGTCTGAGACGTTAAAAACATATGGGACATCTGGTACGTCTAGGACGTTAGGGACATATAGGACATCTAGGACGTCTGGGACGTCAGGGACATATGGGACATCTAGGACGTCTGAGACGTCTGCGACGTTAGGGACATATGGGACATCTAGGACGTCTGGGACATTAGGGACATATGGGACATTTAGGACGTTTGGGACGTCTGGGACGTTAAGGACATATGGGCCATCTGGGACGTCTGGGACGTTAGGGACATATGGGACATTTAGGACGTCTGGGACGTTAGGGACATATGGAATATCTAGGACGCCTGGGACATTAGTGACATATGGGACATCTGGGACGTCTGGGACGTTAGGGACATATGAAACATTTGGAACGTCTGGGACGTTAAGGACATATGGGACATCTAGGACGTCTGGGACGTCCGGGACGTTAAGGACATATGGGACATTTAGGACGCCTGGCACATTAGGGACATATGGGACATATGGGACATTTAATACGCCTGGGACATTAGGGATATATAAGACCTTTGGGACATCTGGGACGTCTGGGACGTTAGGGACGTATGGGTCATCTGGGACGTCTGGGACGTTAAGGACATATGGGACATCTAATACGTCTGGGACGTTAGGGACATATGGGACATCTGGGACGTCTGGGACTTTAGGGACATATTGGACATCTGGAACGTTAGGAACATATAGGACATCTAGGACGTCTGTGACGTTAGAGACATATGGGACATCTAGGACATCTCGGACGTCTGGGACGTTAGGGACATACGGGACAGCTGAGACGTCTGGGACGTTATGGACATGTGGCACATTTAGGACGGTTTGGACGTTAGGAACATATGGAACATCTAGGACGCCTGGGACATTAGGGACACATGGGACATATGGGACATTTGGGACGTCTGGAACGTTAAGGACATATGGGACATCTAGGACGTCTGGGACGTCTGGGACGTAAAGGACATATGGGACATTTAGGACGCCTGGGACATTAGGGACATTTGGGACATATGGGAGATCTGGGACGCCTGGGACATTAGGGACAGATGGGACATATATGACATCTGGGACGCCTGGGATATTAGGGACATATGAGACATATGGGACATCTGGGACGTATGGGACGTTAAGGACATATGGGACATCTGGGACGTCTGAGACGTTAGAAGCATATGGGACATCTGGTACGTCTAGGACGTTAGGGACATATAGGACATCTAGGACGTCTAAGACGTCTGGGAAATCAGGGACATATGGGACATCTAGGACGTCTGGGACGTTAGAGACATATGGGACATCTAGGACGTCTGAGACGTCTGCGACGTTAGGGACATATGGGACATCTAGGACGTCTGGGACATTAGGGACATATGGGACATATGGGACGTCTGGGACGTTAAGGACGTATGGGACATCTGGGACGTCTGGGACGTTAGAGACATATGGGACATTTAGGACGTCTGGGACGTTAGGGACATATGGAATATCTAGGACGCCTGGGACATTAGGGACATATGGGACATATGGGACATCTGGGAAGTCTGGGACGTTAGGGACATATGAAACATCTAGGACGTCTGGGACGTTAAGGACATATGGGACATATGGGACATCTGGGACGCCTGGGACATTAGGGACATATGAGACATATGGGACATCTGGGACGACTGGAACGTTAAGGACATATGGGACATATGGGACGTCTGAGACGTTGGAAACATATGGGACATCTGGGACGTCTGGGACGTTAGGGACGTATGGGTCATCTGGGACGTCTGGGACGTTAAGGACATATGGGACATCTAGGACGTCTGGGACGTTAGGGACATATGGGACATCTGGGACGTCTGGGACTTTAGGGACATATTGGACATCTGGAACGTTAGGAACATATAGGACATCTAGGACGTCTGTGACGTTAGAGACATATGGGACATCTAGGACATCTCGGACGTCTGGGACGTTAGGGACATACGGGACAGCTGAGACGTCTGGGACGTTATGGACATGTGGCACATTTAGGACGGTTTGGACGTTAGGAACATATGGAACATCTAGGACGCCTGGGACATTAGGGACACATGGGACATATGGGACATTTGGGACGTCTGGAACGTTAAGGACATATGGGACATCTAGGACGTCTGGGACGTCTGGGACGTAAAGGACATATGGGACATTTAGGACGCCTGGGACATTAGGGACATTTGGGACATATGGGAGATCTGGGACGCCTGGGACATTAGGGACAGATGGGACATATATGACATCTGGGACGCCTGGGATATTAGGGACATATGAGACATATGGGACATCTGGGACGTCTGGGACGTTAAGGACATATGGGACATCTGGGACGTCTGAGACGTTAGAAGCATATGGGACATCTGGTACGTCTAGGACGTTAGGGACATATAGGACATCTAGGACGTCTAAGACGTCTGGGAAGTTAGGGACATATGGGACATCTAGGACGTCTGGGACGTTAGAGACATATGGGACATCTAGGACGTCTGAGACGTCTGCGACGTTAGGGACATATGGGACATCTAGGACGTCTGGGACATTAGGGACATATGGGACATATGGGACGTCTGGGACGTTAAGGACGTATGGGACATCTGGGACGTCTGGGACGTTAGAGACATATGGGACATTTAGGACGTCTGGGACGTTAGGGACATATGGAATATCTAGGACGCCTGGGACATTAGGGACATATGGGACATATGGGACATCTGGGAAGTCTGGGACGTTAGGGACATATGAAACATCTAGGACGTCTGGGACGTTAAGGACATATGGGACATATGGGACATCTGGGACGCCTGGGACATTAGGGACATATGAGACATATGGGACATCTGGGACGACTGGGACGTTAAGGACATATGGGACATATGGGACGTCTGAGACGTTGGAAACATATGGGACATCCGGTACGTCTAGGACGTTAGGGACATATAGGACATCTAGGACGTCTGAGACGTCTGGGAAGTTAGGGACATATGGGACATCTAGGACGTCTGGCACGTTAGGGACATATGGGACATCTAGGACGTCTGAGACGTCTGGGACGTTAGGGCCATATGGGACATCTAGGACGTCTGGGACATTAGGGACATATGGGACATTTAGGACGTTTGGGACGTCTGGGACGTTAAGGACATATGGGACATCTGCGACGTCTGGGACGTTAGGGACATTAGGGACATTTAGGACGTCTGGGACGTTAGGGACATATGGAATATCTAGGACGCCTGGGACATCAGTGACATATGGGACATATGGGACATCTGGGACGTCTGGGACGTTAGGGACATATGAAACATCTGGGACGTCTGGGACTTTAAGGACATATGGGACATCTAGGACGTCTGGGACGTCCGGGACGTTAAAAACATATGGGACATTTAGGACGCCTGGCACATTAGGGACATATGGGACATATGGGACATTTAATACGCCTGGGACATTAGGGATATATAAGACCTTTGGGACATCTGGGACGTCTGGGACGTTAGGGACGTATGGGTCATCTGGGACGTCTGGGACGTTAAGGACATATGGGACATCTAGGACGTCTGGGACGTTAGGGACATATGGGACATCTAGGACGTCTGTGACGTTAGAGACATATGGGACATCTAGGACATCTCGGACGTCTGGGACGTTAGGGACATACGGGACAGCTGAGACGTCTGGGACGTTATGGACATGTGGCACATTTAGGACGGTTTGGACGTTAGGAACATATGGAACATCTAGGACGCCTGGGACATTAGGGACACATGGGACATATGGGACATTTGGGACGTCTGGAACGTTAAGGACATATGGGACATCTAGGACGTCTGGGACGTCTGGGACGTAAAGGACATATGGGACATTTAGGACGCCTGGGACATTAGGGACATTTGGGACATATGGGAGATCTGGGACGCCTGGGACATTAGGGACAGATGGGACATATATGACATCTGGGACGCCTGGGATATTAGGGACATATGAGACATATGGGACATCTGGGACGTCTGGGACGTTAAGGACATATGGGACATCTGGGACGTCTGAGACGTTAGAAGCATATGGGACATCTGGTACGTCTAGGACGTTAGGGACATATAGGACATCTAGGACGTCTAAGACGTCTGGGAAGTTAGGGACATATGGGACATCTAGGACGTCTATGACGTTAGAGACATATGGGACATCTAGGACGTCTGAGACGTCTGCGACGTTAGGGACATATGGGACATCTAGGACGTCTGGGACATTAGGGACATATGGGACATATGGGACGTCTGGGACGTTAAGGACGTATGGGACATCTGGGACGTCTGGGACGTTAGAGACATATGGGACATTTAGGACGTCTGGGACGTTAGGGACATATGGAATATCTAGGACGCCTGGGACATTAGGGACATATGGGACATATGGGACATCTGGGAAGTCTGGGACGTTAGGGACATATGAAACATCTAGGACGTCTGGGACGTTAAGGACATATGGGACATATGGGACATCTGGGACGCCTGGGACATTAGGGACATATGAGACATATGGGACATCTGGGACGACTGGGACGTTAAGGACATATGGGACATATGGGACGTCTGAGACGTTGGAAACATATGGGACATCCGGTACGTCTAGGACGTTAGGGACATATAGGACATCTAGGACGTCTGAGACGTCTGGGAAGTTAGGGACATATGGGACATCTAGGACGTCTGGGACGTTAGGGACATATGGGACATCTAGGACGTCTGAGACGTCTGGGACGTTAGGGCCATATGGGACATCTAGGACGTCTGGGACATTAGGGACATATGGGACATTTAGGACGTTTGGGACGTCTGGGACGTTAAGGACATATGGGACATCTGCGACGTCTGGGACGTTAGGGATATTAGGGACATTTAGGACGTCTGGGACGTTAGGGACATATGGAATATCAAGGACGCCTGGGACATCAGTGACATATGGGACATATGGGACATCTGGGACGTCTGGGACGTTAGGGACATATGAAACATCTGGGACGTCTGGGACTTTAAGGACATATGGGACATCTAGGACGTCTGGGACGTCCGGGACGTTAAAAACATATGGGACATTTAGGACGCCTGGCACATTAGGGACATATGGGACATATGGGACATTTAATACGCCTGGGACATTAGGGATATATAAGACCTTTGGGACATCTGGGACGTCTGGGACGTTAGGGACGTATGGGTCATCTGGGACGTCTGGGACGTTAAGGACATATGGGACATCTAGGACGTCTGGGACGTTAGGGACATATGGGACATCTGGGACGTCTGGGACTTTAGGGACATATTGGACATCTGGAACGTTAGGAACATATTGGACATCTAGGACGTCTGTAACGTTAGAGACATATGGGACATCTAGGACATCTCGGACGTCTGGGACGTTAGGGACATACGGGACAGCTGAGACGTCTGGGACGTTATGGACATATGGGACATTTAGGACGCCTGGGATATTAGGGACATATGGGACATATGCGACATCTGGGACGCCTGGGACATTAGGGACATGTGGCACATTTAGGACGGTTTGGACGTTAGGAACATATGGAACATCTAGGACTCCTGGGACATTAGGGACACATGAGACATATGGGACATTTAGGACGCCTGGGACATTAGGGACATTTGGGACATATGGGAGATCTGGGACGCCTGGGACATTAGGGACAGATGGGACATATATGACATCTGGGACGCCTGGGATATTAGGGACATATGAGACATATGGGACATCTGGGACGTCTGGGACGTTAAGGACATATGGGACATCTGGGACGTCTGAGACGTTAGAAACATATGGGACATCTGGTACGTCTAGGACGTTAGGGACGTATAGGACATCTAGGACGTCTAAGACATCTGGGAAGTTAGGGACATATGGGACATCTAGGACGTCTGGGACGTTAGGGACATATGGGACATCTAGGACGTTTGAGACGTCTGGGACGTTAGGGACATATGGGACATCTAGGACGTCTGGGACATTAGGGACATATGGGACATATGGGACGTCTGGGACGTCTGGGACGTTAAGGACATATGGGACATCTGGAACGTCTGGGACGTTAGAGACATATGGGACATTTAGGACGTCTGGGACTTTAGGGACATATGGAATATCTAGGACGCCTGGGACATTAGGGACATATGGGACATATGGGACATCTGGGACGTCTGGGACGTTAGGGACATATGAAACATCTGGGACGTCTGGGACGTTAAGAACATATGGGACAACTAGGACGTCTGGAACGTCCGGGACGTTAAGGACATATGGGACATTTAGGACGCCTGGCACATTAGGGACATATGGGACATATGGGACATTTAATACGCCTGGGACATTAGGGATATATAAGACCTTTGGGACATCTGGGACGTCTGGGACGTTAGGGACCTATGGGTTATCTGGGACGTCTGGGACGTTAAGGACATACGGGACATCTAGGACGTCTGGGACGTTAGGGACATATGGGACATCTGGGACGTCTGGGACTTTAGGGACATATTGGACATCTGGAACGTTAGGAACATATAGGACATCTAGGACGTCTGTGACGTTAGAGACATACGGGACATCTACGACATCTCGGACGTCTGGGACGTTAGGAACATACGGGACAGCTGAGACGTCTGGGACGTTATGGACATATGGGACATTTAGGACGCCTGGGATATTAGGGACCTATGGGACATATGCGACATCTGGGACGCCTGGGACATTAGGGACATGTGGCACATTTAGGACGGTTTGGACGTTAGGAACATATGGAACATCTAGGACGCCTGGGACATTAGGAACACATGGGACATATGGGACATTTGGGACGTCTGGGACGTTAGGGACATATGGGACATTGAGGACGTCTGGGACGTTAGGGACATATGGGACATTTAGGACGTCTTGGGCGTTAGGGACATATGGAACATCTAGGACGCCTGGGACATTAGGAACACATGAGACATATGGGACATTTGGGACGTCTGGGACGTTAAGGACATATGGGACATCTAGGACGTCTGGGACATCTGGGACGTTAAGGACATATGGGACATTTAGGACGCCTGGGACATTAGGGACATTTGGGACATATGGGAGATCTCGGACGCCTGGGACATTAGGGACAGATGGGACATATAGGACATCTGGGACGTCTGGGACGTTAAGGATATAAGGGACATCTAAGACGTTTGGGACGTTAGGGACATATGGGAGATCTGGGACGTCTGGGACGTTAGGGACATATAGGACATCTAGGACGTCTGGGACGTTAGGGACATATGGAACATCTGGGACGTTAGGGACATATGGGACATCTGGGACGTCTGGGACGTTAGGGACATATGGGACATTTAGGACGTCTTGGGCGTTAGGGACATATGGGACATCTAGGACGTCTGGGACGTCTGGGACTTTAAGGACATATGGGACATTTAGGACGCCTGGGACATTAGGGATATATGGGACATATGGGACATCTGGGACGCCTCGGACATTAGGGACATATGGGACATATGGGACATCTGGGACGACTGGGACGTTAGGGACATATGGAACATCTGGGACGTCCGGGACGTTAATGAAATATGGGACATCTAGGGCGTCTGGGACGTCTGGGACGTTAAGGACATATGGGACATTTAGGACGCCTGGGACATTAGGGACATATGGGACATTTGGGACGTCTGGGACGTTAAGGACATATGGGATATCTGGGACGTCTGGGACGTTAAGGACATATGGGACATATAGGACATCTGGGACGTCTGGGACGTTAGGGACATATGGAACATCTAGGACGCCTGGGACATTAGAAACATATGGGACATATGGGACATCTTGGACGTTAAGGACATTTGGGACATCTAAGACGTCTGGGACGTCTGGAACGTTAAGGACATATGGGACATTTAGGACGCCTGGAACATTAGGGACATTTGGGACATATGGGACATCTGGGACGCCTGGGACATTAGGGACATATGGGACACATTGAACATCTGGGACGTCTGGGACGTTACGGACATATGGGACATCTGGGACGCCTGGGACGTTAAGGACATATGGGACATTTAGGAGGCCTGGGACATTAGGGACATATGGGACACATTGAACATCTGGGACGTCTGGGACGTTACGGACATATGGGACATCTGGGACGTCTGGGACGTTTAGGACATATGAGACATCTAGGACGTCTGGGACGTCTGGGACGTTAAGGACATATTGGACATTTAGGACGCCCTGGACGTTAGGGACATATGGGACATATGGGTGGTCTGGGACGCCTGGGACATTAAGGACATATGGGACATATATAACATCTGGGACGTTATTGGCATATGGGACATCTGGGACGTCTGGGACGTTAAGCATATAAGGGACATCTAGCACGTCTGGGACGTTCGGGACATATGGGTGATCTGGGACGTCTGGGACGTTAGGGACATATAAGACATCTAGGACGTCTGGGACTTTAGGGACATATGGAACATCTGGGACGTTAGGGACATATGGGACATCTGGGACGTCTGGGACGTTAGGGAGGTATAGGACATATGGGATAAACTGGGACGTCTGGGACGTTAAGGATATATGGGACATCTAGGACGTCTGGGACATTAGGGACATATGGGACATTTAGGACGCCTGGGACATTAGGGACATATGGGACATATGGGACATATGGGACGTCTGGGACGTTAAGGATATATGGGACATCTAAGACGTCTGGGACGTTAAGGACATATGGGACGTTTAGGACGCCTGGGACATTAGGGACATATGGGACATATGGGACATGTGGGACGCCTGGGACATTAGGGACATATGGGACATATGGGACATATGGGACGTCTGGGACGTTAAGGATATATGGGACATCTAAGACGTCTGGGACATTAGGGACATATGGGACATATGGGACATCTGGGACGTCTGGGACGTTAGGGACATATGGTAAATCTGGGGCGTCTCGGACGTTAATTACGTATGGAACATCTACGACGTCTGGGACGTCTGGGACGTTAAGGACATATGGGACATTTAGGACGCCTGGGACATTAGGGACATATGGGACATATAGGACATCTAGGACGTCTGAGACGTCTGGGAAGTTAGGGACATATGGGACAACTAGGATGTCTGGGACGTTAGGGACATATGGGACATCTAGGACGTCTGAGACGTCTGGGACGTTAGGGCCATATGTAACATCTAGGACGTCTGGGACATTAGGGACATATGGGACATTTAGGACGTTTGGGACGTCTGGGACGTTAAGGACATATGGGACATCTGCGACGTCTGGGACGTCTGGGACGTTAGGGACATATGAAACATCTGGCACGTCTGGGACTTTAAGGACATATGGGACATCTAGGACGTCTGGGACGTCCGGGACGTTAAGAACATATGTGACATTTAGGACGCCTGGCACATTAGGGACATATGGGACATATGGGACATTTAATACGCCTGGGACATTAGGGATATATAAGACCTTTGGGACATCTGGGACGTCTGGGACGTTAGGGACGTATGGGTCATCTGGGACGTCTGGGACGTTAAGGACATATGGGACATCTAGGACGTCTGGGACGTTAGGGACATATGGGACATCTGGGACGTCTGGGACTTTAGGGACATATTGGACATCTGGAACGTTAGGAACATATAGGACATCTAGGACGTCTGTAACGTTAGAGACATATGGGACATCTAGGACATCTCGGACGTCTGGCACGTTAGGGACATATGGGACATCTGGGACGTCTGGGACGTTAGGGACATATGAAACATCTGGCACGTCTGGGACTTTAAGGACATATGGGACATCTAGGACGTCTGGGACGTCCGGGACGTTAAGGACATATGGGACATTTAGGACGCCCGGCACATTAGGGACATATGGGACATATGGGACATTTAATAGGCCTGGGACATTAGGGATATATAAGACCTTTGGGACATCTGGGACGTCTGGGACGTTAGGGACGAATGGGTCATCTGGGACGTCTGGGACGTTAAGGACATATGGGACATCTAGGACGTCTGGGACGTTAGGGACATATGGGACATCTGGGACGTCTGGGACTTTAGGGACATATTGGACATCTGGAACGTTAGGAACATATAGGACATCTAGGACGTCTGTGACGTTAGAGACATATGGGACATCTAGGACATCTCGGACGTCTGGGAAGTTAGGGACATACGGGACAGCTGAGACGTCTGGGACGTTATGGACATATGGGACATTTAGGACGCCTGGGATATTAGGGACATATGGGACATATGCGACATCTGGGACGCCTGGGACATTAGGGACATGTGGCAGATTTAGGACGGTTTGGACGTTAGGAACATATGGAACATCTAGGACGCCTGGGACATTAGGAACACATGGGACATATGGGACATTTGGGACGTCTGGGACGTTAAGGACATATGGGACATCTAGGACGTCTGGGACGTCTGGGACGTTAAGGACATATGAGACATTTAGGACGCCTGGGACATTAGGGACATTTGGGGCATATGGGAGATCTGGGACGCCTGGGACATTAGGGACAGATGGGACATATAGGACATCTGGGACGTCTGGGACGTTAGGGACATATGGGACATCTGGGACGTCTGGGACGTTAAGGATATAAGGGACATCTAAGACGTCTGGGACGTTAGGGACATATGGGGGATCTGGGACGTCTGGGACGTTAGGGACATATAGGACATCTAGGACGTCTGGGACGTTAGGGACATATGGAACATCTGGGACGTTAGGGACATATGGGACATCTGGGACGTCAGGACGTTAGGGACATATGGGACATTTAGGACGTCTTGGACGTTAGGGACATATGGAACATCTAGGACGACTGGGTCATTAGGGACACATGGGACATATGGGACATCTGGGACGTCTGGGACTTTAAGGACATATGGGACATCTAGGACGTCTGGGACGTCTGGGACTTTAAGGACATATGGGACATTTAGGACGCCTGGGACATTAGGGACATATGGGACATATGGGACATCTGGGACGCCTCGGACATTAGGGACATATGGGACATATGGGACATCTGGGACGTCTGGGACGTTAGGGACATATGGAACATCTGGGACGTCCGGGACGTTAATGACATATGGGACATCTAGGGCGTCTGGGACGTCTGGGACGTTAAGGACATATGGGACATTTAGGACGCCTGGGACATTAGGGACATTTGGGACATTTGGGACGTCTGGGACGTTAAGGACATATGGGACATATGGGACATCTGGGACGTTAAGGACATTTGGGACATCTAAGACGTCTGGGACGTCTGGAACGTTAAGGACATATGGGACATTTAGGACGCCTGGGACATTAGGGACATTTGGGATATATGGGACATCTGGGACGCCTGGGACATTAGGGAGATATGGGACACATTGAACATCTGGGACGTCTGGGACGTTACGGACATATGGGACATCTGGGACGCCTGGGACGTCAAGGACATATGGGACATTTAGGAGGCCTGGGACATTAGGGACTTATGGGACACATGGAACATCTGGGACGTCTGGGACGTTACGGACATATGGGACATCTGGGACGTCTGGGACGTTTAGGACATATGGGACATCTAGGACGTCTGGGACGTCTGGGACGTTAAGGAAATATTGGACATTTAGGGCGCCCTGGACGTTAGGGACATATGGGACATATGGGAGGTCTGGGACGCCTGGGACATTAGGGACATATGGGACATATAGGACATCTGGGACGTCTGGGACGTTATTGGCATATGGGACATCTGGGACGTCTGGGACGTTAAGGATATAAGGGACATCTAGCACGTCTGGGACGTTAGGGACATATGGGGGATCTGGGACGTCTGGGACGTTAGGGACATATAAGACATCTTGGACGTCTGGGACTTTAGGGACATATGGAACATCTGGGACGTTAGGGACATATGGGACATCTGAGACGTCTGGGACGTTAGGGAGGTATAGGACATATGGGATATACTGGGACGTCTGGGACGTTAAGGATATATGGGACATCTAGGACGTCTGGGACATTAGAGACGTATGGGACATATGGGACATCTGGGACGTCTGGGACGTTAGAGACATATGGTAAATCTGGGACGTCTGGGACGTTAAGGACATATGGGACATATAGGACATCTGGGACGTCTGGGACGTTATTGGCATATGGGACATCTGGGACGTCTGGGACGTTAAGGACATATGGGACATCTAGGACATCTGGGACGTCTGGGACGTTAGGGACATATGGAACATCTAGGACGCCTGGGACATTAGAAACATATGAAACATCTGGGACGTCTGGGACGTTAAGGAGATATGGGAAATTTAGGACGCCCTGGACATTAGGGACATATGGGACATATGGGATATCTGGGACGTCTGGGACGTTAAGGACATATGGGACATCTAGGACGTCTGGGACGTCTGAGACGTTAGGGACATATGGGATATTTAGGACGCCCTGGACATTAGGGACATATGGGACATATGGGAGGTCCGGGACGCCTGGGACATTAGGGACATATGGGACATATAGGACATCTGGGACGTCTGGGACGTTATTGACATATGAGACATCTGGGACGTCTGGGGCATTAAGGATATAAGGGACACCTAGGACGTCTGGGACGTTAGGAACATATGGGAGATCTGGGACGTCTGGGACGTTAGGGGCATAAAAGACATCTAGGACATCTGGGACGTTAGGGACATATGGAACATCTGGGACGTTCGGGACATATGGGACATCTGGGACGTCTTGGACATTAGGGACATATGGGACATATGGGACATCTGGGACGCCTGGAACATTAGAAACATATGAGACATATGGGACATCTGGGACGTCTGGGACGTTAAGGACATATGGGACATCTGGGACGTCTGAGACGTTAGAGACATATGGGACATCTGGGACGTCTGGGACGTTAGGGACTTATAGGACATCTAGGACGTCTGAGACGTCTGGGACGTTGGGGACATATGGGACATGTAGGACGTCTGGGACATTAGGGACATATGGGACATTTAGGACGTCTGGGACGTCTGGGACGTTAAGGACATATGGGACGTCTGGGACGTTAGGGAGATATGGGACATTTAGGACGTCTGAGACGTCTGGGACGTTAGGGACATATAGGACATCTAGGACGTCTGGGACGTCTGGGACGTTAGGGACATATGGGACATTTAGGACGTCTGGGACGTCTGGGACGTTAAGGACATATGGGACGTCTGGGACGTTAGGGACATAAGGAATTTCTAGGGCGCCTGGGACATTAGGGACATATGGGACATCTGGGACGTTTGGGACGTTAGGGACATATGGGACATCTGGGACGTCTGGGACGTTAAGGACATATGGGACATCTAGGACGTCTGGGACGTCCGGGACGTTAAAGACATATGGGACATTTAGGACGCCTGGCACATTAGGGACATATGGGACATATGGGACATCTGGGACGCCTCGGTCATTAGGGACATATGGGACATATGGGACATCTGGGACGTCTGGGACGTTAGGGACATATGGGACATCTGGGACGTCCGGGACGTTAATGACATATGGGACATCTAGGGCGTCTGGGACGTCTGGGACGTTAAGGACATATGGGACATTTAGGACGCCTGGGACATTAGGGACATATGGGACATTTGGGACGTCTGGGACGTTTAGGACATATGGGACATCTGGGACGTCTGGGACGTTAAGGACATATGGGACATATGGGACATCTGGGACGTCTGGTACGTCTGGGACTTTAAGGACATATGGGACATTTAGGACGCCTGGGACATTAGGGACATATGGGACATATGGGACATCTAATACGCCTGGGAGATTAAGGATATATAAGACCTTTGGGACATCTGGGACGACTGGGACGTTAGGGACATATGGCTCATCTGGGACGTCTGGGACTTTAAGGACATATGGGACATCTAGGACGTCTGGTACGTCTGGGACTTTAAGGACATATGGAACATTTAGGACGCCTGGGACATTAGGGACATATGGGACATATGGGACATCTGGGACGCCTCGGTCATTAGGGACATATGGGACATATGGGACATCTGGGACGTCTGGGACGTTAGGGACATATGGGACATCTGGGACGTCCGGGACGTTAATGACATATGGGACATCTAGGGCGTCTGGGACGTCTGGGACGTTAAGGACATATGGGACATTTAGGACGCCTGGGACATTAGGGACATATGGGACATTTGGGACGTCTGGGACGTTTAGGACATATGGGACATCTGGGACGTCTGGGACGTTAAGGACATATGGGACATATGGGACATCTGGGACGTCTGGGACGTTAGGGACATATGGAACATCTAGGACGCCTGGGACATTAGAAACATATAGGACATATGAAACATCTGGAACGTCTGGGACGTTAAAGACATTTGGGACATCTAAGACGTCTGGGACGTCTGGAACGTTAAGGACATATGGGACATTTAGGACGCCTGGGACATTAGGGACATTTGGGACATATGGGACATCTGGGACGCCTGGGACATTAGGGACACATGGGACACATTGAACATCTGGGACGTCTGGGACGTTACGGACATATGGGACATCTCGGACGCCTGGGACTTTAAGGACATATGGGACATTTAGGAGGCCTGGGACATTAGGGACATATGGGACACATTGAACATCTGGGACGTCTGGGACGTTACGGACATATGGGACATCTGGGACGTCTGGGACGTTTAGGACATATGGGACATCTAGGACGTCTGGGACGTCTGGGACGTTAAGGACATATTGGACATTTAGGACGCCCTGGACGTTAGGGACATATGGGACATATGGGAGGTCTGAGACGTTAAGGACATATGGGACATCTAGGACGTTTAGGACGTCAGGGACGTTAAGGCCATATGGGACATTTAGGACGCCTGGGACATTAGGGACATATGGGTCATCTGGGACGTCTGGGACGTTAGGGACATATGGGACATCTGGGACGTCTGGGACGTTAAGGACATATGGGACATCTAGGACATCTGGGACGTCTGGGACGTTAGGGACATATGGAACATCTAAGACGGCTGACACATTAGAAACATATGAAACATATGGGACATCTGGGACGTCTGGGACGTTAGGGACATATGGGACATCTGGGACGTCTGGGACGTTAAGGACATATGGGACATCTGGGACGTCTGGCACGTTAAGGACATATGGGACATCTAGGACGTTTAGGACGTCTGGGACGTTAAGGACATATGGGACATTTAGGACGCCTGGGACATTAGGGACATATGGGACATCTAGGACGCCTGGGACGTTAAAGACATATGGGACATCTAGGGCGTCTGGGACGTCTGGGACGTTAAGGACATATGGGATATTTAGGACGCCTGGGACATTAGGGACATATGGGACATCTGGGACGTCTGGGACGTTAGGGACATATGGGACATCTGGGACGTCTGGGACGTTAAGGACATATGGGACATCTAGGACATCTAGGACGTCTGGGACGTTAGGGAAATATGGAACATCTAAGACGGCTGACACATTAGAAACATATGAAACATTTGGGACATCTGGGACGTCTGGGACGTTAGGGACATATGGGACATCTGGGACGTCTGGGACGTTAAGGACATATGGGACATCTAGGACATCTGGGACGCCTGGGACATTAGGGACATATGGGACATCTGGGACGTCTGGGACGTTAGGGACATATGGAACATCTAAGACGGCTGACACATTAGAAACATATGAAACATATGAGACATCTGGGACGTCTGGGACGTTAGGGACATATAGGACATCTGGGACGTCTGGCACGTTAAGGACATATGGGACATCTAGGACGTTTAGGACGTCTGGGACGTTAAGGACATATGGGACATTTAGGACGCCTGGGACATTAGGGACATATGGGACATCTAGGACGCCTGGGACATTAGGGACATATGGGACATATGGGGCATTTAGGACGCCTGGGACATTAGGGACATATGGGACATATGGGACATCTGTAAGGCCTGGGACATTAGGGACATACGGGACATCTGGGACGTCTGGCACGTTAGGGACATATGGGACATCTGGAACGTCTGGGAAGTTAAGGACATATGGGACATCTAGGACGTTTGGGACGTCTGGGACGTTAAGGACATATGGGACATTTAGGACGCCTGGGACAATAGGGACATATGGGACATATGGGACATCTGGGACGTATGGGACGTTAAGGACATATGGGACATCTAGGACGTCTGGGACGTTAAGGACATATGGGACATCTAGGACGTTTGGGACGTCTGGGACGTTAGGGACATATGGGACATCTAGGACGTCTGGGACATTAGGAACATATGGGACATATGGGACATCTGGGACGGCTGGGACGTTAGGTACATATGGGACATATGGGACATCTGGGACGTCTAAGACGTTAGGTACCAATGGGACATCTGGGACGTCTTGGACGTTAAGGACATATGGGACATATGGGACATCTGTGACGGCTGGGACGTTAGGGACATATGGTGTAACACCTGGACCCTTCTTTTTAAGGGATTAATTATTAATTTACCTCGGATAAGCTCATTCGTCGGAAACAGAGTTCAAACACGCTTTTCAGCCACCATACGAAGTTAACAAATACTCAAACAGAATTTACTATATACACTTTTATTTGTTTTAACTATGTACAAAATGATAGAGCATAATTTAACGAAAATAAAAGATTTCCAATCAGTTTGACAAATGATCAATTACAATAACGGCACGAGTTGCCCCTTTGCAAGCCGCAACCAAATTCGCACGCGGAGGAAGTTTACATCGACGGCTGGAGTAGCCTTCTTCGGGCGGTTCGGATTTCTTCGCTATTCTGGCACATACGTGGACCCGCGCAGTAGCGGCGCCGCAGGAGTTAGCTGTCAAAGTTCTCGCCTCGTGTTTCTGTAATCAATCCCCAAATTAAATCTATCAATACACTTTTTCCACCCTTTCCGGGTGACGAGAATAGGTTGAATTTGATCACCGGGAAGAGTGCCGTGCAGCGGCGTGATCACGGGATGATTTAACAAAGCCCCGTGGTTCTCGTAAATATGTTTGTGGAAGCCTGCACGTTCCTAATATCTTTGAGACCGACGGCTGGCGCAATTTTCAACAGATAACAGGTAAATTTACATTTACTTTGCAAGAGTGATATGTTTCTATTTGGCCGGCTGAATGCCTAATTTTGCAATGTAACGGTAGCCAACGGTTATGAATTTACAGGAGTCTCTGCGAGCTCGCAAGTTGATATTTGCGGCCGGCGTAAAAATTCTAGTCGAGCGGTGCAGGCACTCGATTTCAAAGCGGCTCAAAAATGTATCGGGCTTTACTTAATTAGGGCCATTTATTTCGACTGGGGAGAATTGATGACATCTAGATATTTATTTTGATAAAGCGACTAGGTCAACCCACGTAAGACAGAGGACATTCAGGCGGATTTTCACCACTGAGTCGAATTCTGTTTAGTGGTGACTGCGAGATGTTTCTCAAAATAATTCACTAGGTCAAATCTACTCTCGGGGAAGTTAACTAATTAATTAGTTGTTGACATCCAGGCGGATTCTCACCACTGGGTCGAAACAACTTATTATCTAGCTTGCTAAGTTCGGTCGGGGTCTCCTGAAGGGAGCTGGTGCTAGCAGGAAAATCTCTCTTGAATGCCGGATGGGGATTGGGGATCTGGGACTGGGGAAATCGGTCTGGAAGGTCTCGGAGTCGGAAGGGAAAGTCTCGTGGAATCTCTTTTGAAATACGCTCGGTAACTAGTTTTATATGCTGCGCCAAAGCCATGAGGAGGAATTCTGCGCGCGTTTAACCTTTGTTTCGATGCCCGGGCGGGCTTATCGGTTCGGTACAGGTGGAAGGCCTTGATAACGCTACGTGAGGATGACGAATAAATTTGATCATATTATTTAATATGGATTTTACCAAATTTAAACGGAAGCTAGCGTTACACATGATGGTTCCTCCGGGAAAAAGGACGCTTGGTGGACATCTTCATCAAGGAGGCTCTCAAAACAATGCAGAGATCACCTGGAGATCTCGTGATTATTGAGACCGGACACAGAAAACTTTCAAACTGGGGTATAATCGGGAACTATATACAGGGTGAGTAAAATTTTAATCTTCGGAAACTATATACAGGGTGCGTAAAATTTTTACTCTCAATTCTGGCCTAGTCGAATACAGAGGTTGCGGTTTCAACTTATATTCTGTCGGCGGAGAAATATGCATATGCGATACACACATTTATTAATTTTCAGGCGCACCAGGTGCTTGCACGGATACCTGCAGATATTCCGGCGGACGAGACATCAGGATTGTCTCGGACGGACTGCGGACTACGGATTCTACGGACGGGACATCGGGATTGTCTCGGACGGACTGCGGATTTCTTCTCCTGGAATTCTTCTGGCATTGCAGAAGACGCTACTACGCGGGCGGTCCGTAGTATTGTCGGCAATTTAGCTAAGGCACCTCGGGGACGCAAAATCCCGTACCAGCAGTGAAGCTGCTGGCCCTTGAGGGTTATTGGGAGGAACAGTTGGGCATCTATGGTGGATACTCGCGTTGACGGGTTCGGTTCTTGTTTGCAGAAGTTCTGGACCCGTTGGAGCCACCTGGACCAGTCAGGGGGTAGGTGTCGGCGGGAGGAGGCCCTGGCCTTCGGGTGTCGAGGATGCCTCACAGGTCTCGACGGCCGGACGCGTTTCCCGGCCGCTTGCATGGGCAATCCCTCGTTAGGGTACCTGGTTTACCGCACCAGGAGCAGAAAAGCTTGGAAGGTCTCTGGCACTGGAACCTTTGGTGGCCTCGCTGTCCACATTTCCAGCAATTCTCCGTGCGATTGTATTCTGTACTGGTTGAGGGGGTGGGGGACTTAGGGGTTGATGGTGCACGTTGATTATCCTCTGGGGTTTGTAAGGATGACACGGTAGGTGTCTTGAATCCCTGGGTGAACGTGACCTTGGGTTTCCCTGGCTTGTACGCCGTTTCGGCCATGTAGGCCTGACTTGCTGTGGGGGGTGGTTGGAACGCCGCTTGCTCCAGCTGGAGGGCTTCGAATTCTTCCGCCATCTGCACCAGCTCGTCCAGCCTTTGGAAGTCCTTCCTTCGTACATATAATTTATATTCAGGGCGGAGATTTTCGTAAATGCGCTCCAACTGCTCGTGTTCCCTGGTGACTCCGAACCGACGTAACAGCGTCTGGAGGGCTGTGACGAAGTCGGCCACGGATTCCTTCTGGCCCTGTGTCCGGTTCCTAATTTCTTCGGTCATCCGGAATTGGAAACGCGGAGGTAAATATTGGTTGTGAAAAGCAACTACGAAATTATCCCAATTTCTCCATTTTTGCTTATTATTTCTAACCCACAATAATGCCTTTCCTTTGAACAACTCGGGCAAGGCGGTGAGGACTTCCTGCTCCCGGAACTGATAGCAGGTTGAGAGTTCCTCAATCCTTTCTAGAAAAGAAATGGGGTCGGTGGTGCCGTCGAACTTCAGGCCCCATTTTCTAATGCTGTTGCAAATTTGGGCAATATTCATTCTGGGTGGATCCGGATTTTGTCTCCGTTCTTCCTGGTGGTCATTTTCGCCTTCTGCGCCGTGAGGCTCCTCCTGCATGTCATCCTGGGTATCGTCGTCGTCGTCGTCGTCCGCTGTCGCGGCTCCTTTCAGGTGATTTGACACTCTTTGCCTTAATTGTTGCACAGTGCCTTCTGATTCCAGGCCTAAACCTGCTGCCAGCCCTCGGAGGTCTTCTACTCGGAGGGTGTAGATCCAGGTTACCTTAATCTTCGGGGGAGCCGGTGTGCCATTGCCATTTCCGTCGTCCATGGCTCTTGGAGATTAGGTTTGGTACGAAGAATTCTGAAATATTAAACTACACAGTTTTAATCGGATATTTTCTAGCTTTTGCCTCGGGCGCCAATCTAGCGGACAAGGATGGGTATTTGTTACTTATGTATGTGTGTCTGAATTCACGTTCCTGCTCCGGGCGCCATTGTAACACCTGGACCCTTCTTTTTAAGGGATTAATTATTAATTTACCTCGGATAAGCTCATTCGTCGGAAACAGAGTTCAAACACGATTTTCAGCCACCATACGAAGTTAACAAATACTCAAACAGAATTTACTATATACACTTTTATTTGTTTTAACTATGTACAAAATGATAGAGCATAATTTAACGAAAATGAAAGATTTCCAATCAGTTTGACAAATGATCAATTACAATAACGGCACGAGTTGCCCCTTTGCAAGCCGCAACCAAATTCGCACGCGGAGGAAGTTTACATCGACGGCTGGAGTAGCCTTCTTCGGGCGGTTCGGATTTCTTCGCTATTCTGGCACATACGTGGACCCGCGCAGTAGCGGCGCCGCAGGAGTTAGCTGTCAAAGTTCTCGCCTCGTGTTTCTGTAATCAATCCCCAAATTAAATCTATCAATACACTTTTTCCACCCTTTCCGGGTGACGAGAATAGGTTGAATTTGATCCCCGGGAAGAGTGCCGTGCAGCGGCGTGATCACGGGATGATTTAACAAAGCCCCGTGGTTCTCGTAAATATGTTTGTGGAAGCCTGCACGTTCCTAATATCTTTGAGACCGACGGCTGGCGCAATTTTCAACAGATAACAGGTAAATTTACATTTACTTTGCAAGAGTGATATGTTTCTATTCGGCCGGCTGAATGCCTAATTTTGCAATGTAACGGTAGCCAACGGTTATGAATTTACGGGAGTCTCTGCGAGCTCGCAAGTTGATATTTGCGGCCGGCGTAAAAATTCTAGTCGAACGGTGCAGGCACTCGATTTCAAAGCGGCTCAAAAATGTATCGGGCTTTACTTAATTAGGGCCATTTATTTCGACTGGGGAGAATTGATGACATCTAGATATTTATTTTGATAAAGCGACTAGGTCAACCCACGTAAGACAGAGGACATTCAGGCGGATTTTCACCACTGAGTCGAATTCTGTTTAGTGGTGACTGCGAGATGTTTCTCAAAATAATTCACTAGGTCAAATCTACTCTCGTGGAAGTTAACTAATTAATTAGTTGTTGACATCCAGGCGGATTCTCACCACTGGGTCGAAACAACTTATTATCTAGCTTGCTAAGTTCGGTCGGGGTCTCCTGAAGGGAGCTGGTGCTAGCAGGAAAATCTCTCTTGAATGCCGGATGGGGATTGGGGATCTGGGACTGGGGAAATCGGTCTGGAAGGTCTCGGAGTCGGAAGGGAAAGTCTCGTGGAATCTCATTTGAAATACGCTCGGTAACTAGTTTTATATGCTGCGCCAAAGCCATGAGGAAGGGATTCTGCGCGCGTTTAACCTTTGTTTCGATGCCCGGGCGGGCTTATCGGTTCGGTACAGGTGGAGGGCCTTGATAACGCTACGTGAGGATGACGAATAAATTTGATCATATTATTTAATATGGATTTTACCAAATTTAAACTGAAGCTAGCGTTACAATGGGACATCTGGGACGCTTGGGACATTAGGGACATATAGGACATATGGGACATCTGGGACGTCTGGGACGTCTGGGACGTTAGGTACATATGGGACATATGGGACATCTGGGACGTCTAAGACGTTAGGTACCAATGGGACATCTGGGACGTCTTGGACGTTAAGGACATATGGGACATCTGGAACGTCTGGGACGTTAAGAACATATGGTACATCTTGGACGTCGGGGATGCTAGGGACATATGGGACATCTGGGACGTCTGGGACGTTAGGTACATATGGGACATATGGTACATCTGGGACGTCTTGGACGTTAGGTACATATGGGACATATGGGACATCTGGGACGTCTAAGACGTTAGGTACCAATGGGACATCTGGGACGTCTTGGACGTTAAGGACATATGGGACATCTGGAACGTCTGGGACGTTAAGAACATATGGGACATCTGGAACGTCTGGGATGCTAGGGACATATGGGACATCTGAGACGTCTGGGACGTTAGGGGCATATGGGAAATCTAGGACGTCTGGGACGTCTGGGACGTCTGGGACGTCTGGGACGTTAAAGACATATGGGACATCTAGGGCGTCTGGGACGTCTGGGACGTTAGGGACATATAGGACATCTGGGACGTCTGGCACGTTAAGGACATATGGGACATCTAGGACGTTTAGGACGTCTGGGACGTTAAGGACATATGGGACATTTAGGACGCCTGGGACATTAGGGACATATGGGACATCTAGGACACCTGGGACATTAGGTACATATGGGACATATGGAACATCTGGGACATCTGGGACGTCTGGGACGTCTGGGACGTTAGGTACATATGGGACATATGGGACATCTGGGACGCCTAATACGTTAGGTACATATGAGACATCTGGGACGTCTTGGACGTTAAGGACATATGGGACATCTGGAACGTCTGGGACGTTAAGAACATATGGGACATCTGGGACGCCTGGTATGCTAAGGACATATGGGACATCTGGGACGTCTGGGACGTTAAGGGCATATGGGAAATCTAGGACGTCTGGGACGTCTGGGACGTTAAAGACATATGGGACATCTAGGGCGTCTGGGACGTCTGGGACGTTAAGGACATATGGGATATTTAGGACGCCTGAGACATTAGGGACATATGGGACATCTGGGACGTCTGGGACGTTAGGGACATATGGGAATCTGGGACGTCTGGGACGTTAAGGACATATGGGACATCTAGGACATCTGGGACGCCTGGGACATTAGGGACATATGGGACATCTGGGACGTCTGGGACGTTAGGGACATATGGAACATCTAAGACGGCTGACACATTAGAAACATATGAAACATATGGGACATCTGGGACGTCTGGGACGTTAGGGACATATAGGACATCTGGGACGTCTGGCACGTTAAGGACATATGGGACATCTAGGACGTTTAGGACGTCTGGGACGTTAAGGACATATGGGACATTTAGGACGCCTGGGACATTAGGGACATATGGGACATCTAGGACGCCTGGGACATTAGGGACATATGGGGCATTTAGGACGCCTGGGACATTAGGGACATATGGGATATATGGGACATCTGTAAGGCCTGGGACATTAGGGACATACGGGACATCTGGGACGTCTAGCACGTTAAGGATATAAGGGACATCTAGCACGTCTGGGACGTTAGGGACATATGGGAGATCTGGGACGTCTGGGACGTTAGGGACATATAAGACATCTTGGACGTCTGGGACTTTAGGGACATATGGAACATCTGGGACGTTAGGGACATATGGGACATCTGGGACGTCTGGGACGTTAGGGAGGTATAGGACATATGGGATATACTGGGACGTCTGGGACGTTAAGGATATATGGGACATCTAGGACGTCTGGGACATTAGGGACATATGGGACATCTGGGACGTCTGGGACGTTAGGGACATATGGTAAATCTGGGACGTCTGGGACGTTAAGGACATATGGGACATCTAGGACGTCTGGGACGTCTGGGACGTTAAGGACATATGGGACATTTAGGACGCCTGAAACATTAGGGACATATTGGACATATGGGACATCTGCGACGCCTGGGACATTAGGGACATATGGGACATCTGGGACGTCTGGGACGTTAGTTACATATGGGACATCTGGGACGTCTGGGAAGTTAAGGACATATGGGACATCTGGGACGTCTGGGATGCTAGGGACATATGGGACATCTGGGACGTCTGGGACGTTAAGGACATATGGGACATCTAGGACGTCTGGGACGTCTGGGACGTTAAGGACATATGGGACATCTAGGGCGTCTGGGACGTCTGGGACGTTAAGGACATATGGGACATTTACTACGCCTGGGATATTAGGGACATATGGGACATCTGGGACGTCTGGGACGTTAGGGACATATGGGACATCTGGGACGTCTGGGACGTTAAGGACATATGGGACATCTAGGACATCTGGGACGTCTGGGACGTTAGGGACATATGGAACATCTAGGACGCCTGGGACATTAGAAACATATGAAACATATGGGACATCTGGGACGTTAAGGACATTTGGGACATCTAGGACGTCTGGGACGTCTGGGACGTTAAGGAGATATGGGAAATTTAGGATGCCCTGGACATTAGGGACATATGGGACATATGTGATATCTGGGACGTTAAGGACATATGGGACATCTAGGACGTCTGGGACGTCTGGGACGTTAAGGACATATGGGACATCTGGGACGTCTGGGACGTTAGGGAGGTATAGGACATATGGGATATACTGGGACGTCTGGGACGTTAAGGATATATGGGACATCTAGGACGTCTGGGACATTAGGGACATATGGGACATCTGGGACGTCTGGGACGTTAGGGACATATGGTAAATCTGGGACGTCTGGGACGTTAAGGACATATGGGACATCTAGGACGTCTGGGACGTCTGGGACGTTAAGGACATATGGGACATTTAGGACGCCTGAAACATTAGGGACATATTGGACATATGGGACATCTGCGACGCCTGGGACATTAGGGACATATGGGACATATGGGACATCTGGGACGTCTGGGACGTTAGTTACATATGGGACATCTGGGACGTCTGGGAAGTTAAGGACATATGGGACATCTGGGACGTCTGGGATGCTAGGGACATATGGGACATCTGGGACGTCTGGGACGTTAAGGACATATGGGACATCTAGGACGTGTGGGACGTCTGGGACGTTAAGGACATATGGGACATCTAGGGCGTCTGGGACGTCTGGGACGTTAAGGACATATGGGACATTTACTACGCCTGGGATATTAGGGACATATGGGACATCTGGGACGTCTGGGACGTTAGGGACATATGGGACATCTGGGACGTCTGGGACGTTAAGGACATATGGGACATCTAGGACATCTGGGACGTCTGGGACGTTAGGGACATATGGAACATCTAGGACGCCTGGGACATTAGAAACATATGAAACATATGGGACATCTGGGACGTTAAGGACATTTGGGACATCTAGGACGTCTGGGACGTCTGGGACGTTAAGGAGATATGGGAAATTTAGGATACCCTGGACATTAGGGACATATGGGACATATGTGATATCTGGGACGTTAAGGACATATGGGACATCTAGGACGTCTGGGACGTCTGGGACGTTAAGGACATATGGGACATTTAGGACGCCCTGGACATTAGGGACATATGGGACATATGGGAGGTCTGGGACGCCTGGGACATTAGGGACATATGGGACATATAGGACATCTGGGACGTCTGGGACGTTATTGACATATGGGACATCTGGGACGTCTGGGACATTAAGGATATAAGGGACACCTAGGACGTCTGGGACGTTAGGGACATATGGGAGATCTGGGACGTCTGGGACGTTAGGGGCATATAAGACATCTAGGACGTCTGGGACGTTAGGGACATATGGAACATCTGGGACGTTAGGGACATATAGACATCTGGGACGTCTGGGACGTTAGGGAGATATAGGACATATGGGATATCTGAGACGGCTGGGACGTTAAAGATATATGGGACATCTAGGACGTCTGGGACGTTAGGGAAATATGGGACATCTGGGACGCCTGGGACATTAAGGACATATGGGACATATGGGACGTCTGGGACGTCTGGGACGTTAAGGACATATGGGACATTTAGGGCGCCTGGGACATTAGGGTCATATGGGACATATGGGACATCTGGGACGTCTGGGACGTTAAGGACATTTGGGACATCTAGGACGTCTGGGACGTCTGAAACGTTAAGGACATATGAGACATTTAAAACGTCTGGGACATTAGGGACATATGGGACATATGGGACATCTGGGACGCCTGGGACATTAGGGACATATGAGACATATGGGACATCTGGGACGTCTGGGACGTTAAGGACATATGGGACATCTGGGACGTCTGAGACGTTAGAAACATATGGGACATCTGGTACGTCTAGGACGTTAGGGACTTATAGGACATCTAGGACGTCTGAGACGTCTGGGAAGTTAGGGACATATGGGACATCTAGGACGTCTGGGACGTTAGGGACATATGGGACATCTAGGACGTCTGAGACGTCTTGGACGTTATGGACATATGGGTCATCTAGGACGTCTGGGACATTAGGGACATATGGGACATTTAGGACGTCTGGAACGTCTGGGACGTTAAGGACATATGGGACATCTGGGACGTCTGGGACGTTAGGGACATATGGGACATTTAGGACGTCTGGGACGTTAGGGACATACGGAATATCTAGGACGCCTGGGACATTAGGGACATATGAGACATATGGGACATCTGGGACGTCTGGGACGTTAGGGACATATGAAACATCTGGGACGTCTGGGACGTTAAGGACATATGGGACATCTAGGACGTCTGGGACGTCCGGGACGTTAAGGACATATGGGACATTTAGGACGCCCGGCACATTAGGGACATATGGGACATATGGGACATTTAATAGGCCTGGGACATTAGGGATATATAAGACCTTTGGGACATCTGGGACGTCTGGGACGTTAGGGACGTATGGGTCATCTGGGACGTCTGGGACGTTAAGGACATATGGGACATCTAGGACGTCTGGGACGTTAGGGACATATGGGACATCTGGGACGTCTGGGACTTTAGGGACATATTGGACATCTGGAACGTTAGGAACATATAGGACATCTAGGACGTCTGTGACGTTAGAGACATATGGGACATCTAGGACATCTCGGACGTCTGGGACGTTAGGGACATACGGGACAGCTGAGACGTCTGGGACGTTATGGACATATGGGACATTTAGGACGCCTGGGATATTAGGGACATATGGGACATATGCGACATCTGGGACGCCTGGGACATTAGGGACATGTGGCAGATTTAGGACGGTTTGGACGTTAGGAACATATGGAACATCTAGGACGCCTGGGACATTACGAACACATGGGACATATGGGACATTTGGGACGTCTGGGACGTTAAGGACATATGGGACATCTAGGAAGTCTGGGACGTCTGGGACGTTAAGGACATATGAGACATTTAGGACGCCTGGGACATTAGGGACATTTGGGGCATATGGGAGATCTGGGACGCCTGGGACATTAGGGACAGATGGGACATATAGGACATCTGGGACGTCTGGGACGTTAGGGACATATGGGACATCTGGGACGTCTGGGACGTTAAGGATATAAGGGACATCTAAGACGTCTGGGACGTTAGGGACATATGGGAGATCTGGGACGTCTGGGACGTTAGGGACATATAGGACATCTAGGACGTCTGGGACGTTAGGGACATATGGAACATCTGGGACGTTAGGGACATATGGGACATCTGGGACGTCTGGGACGTTAGGGACATATGGGACATTTAGGACGTCTTGGACGTTAGGGACATATGGAACATCTAGGACGACTGGGTCATTAGGGACACATGGGACATATGGGACATCTGGGACGTCTGGGACTTTAAGGACATATGGGACATCTAGGACGTCTGGGACGTCTGGGACTTTAAGGACATATGGGACATTTATGACGCCTGGGACATTAGGGACATATGGGACATATGGGACATCTGGGACGCCTCGGACATTAGGGACATATGGGACATATGGGACATCTGGGACGTCTGGGACGTAAGGGACATATGGGACATCTGGGACGTCCGGGACGTTAATGACATATGGGACATCTAGGGCGTCTGGGACGTCTGGGACGTTAAGGACATATGGGACATTTAGGACGCCTGGGACATTAGGGACATTTGGGATATTTGGGACGTCTGGGACGTTAAGGACATATGGGACATATGGGACATCTGGGACGTTAAGGACATTTGGGACATCTAAGACGTCTGGGACGTCTGGAACGTTAAGGACATATGGGACATTTAGGACGCCTGGGACATTAGGGACATTTGGGATATATGGGACATCTGGGACGCCTGGGACATTAGGGAGATATGGGACACATTGAACATCTGGGACGTCTGGGACGTTACGGACATATGGGACATCTGGGACGCCTGGGACGTCAAGGACATATGGGACATTTAGGAGGCCTGGGACATTAGGGACTTATGGGACACATGGAACATCTGGGACGTCTGGGACGTTACGGACATATGGGACATCTGGGACGTCTGGGACGTTTAGGACATATGGGACATCTAGGACGTCTGGGACGTCTGGGACGTTAAGGAAATATTGGACATTTAGGGGGCCCTGGACGTTAGGGACATATGGGACATATGGGAGGTCTGGGACGCCTGGGACATTAGGGACATATGGGACATATAGGACATCTGGGACGTCTGGGACGTTATTGGCATATGGGACATCTGGGACGTCTGGGACGTTAAGGATATAAGGGACATCTAGCACGTGTGGGACGTTAGGGACATATGGGAGATCTGGGACGTCTGGGACGTTAGGGACATATAAGACATCTTGGACGTCTGGGACTTTAGGGACATATGGAACATATGGGACGTTAGGGACATATGGGACATCTGGGACGTCTGGGACGTTAGGGAGGTATAGGACATATGGGATATACTGGGACGTCTGGGACGTTAAGGATATATGGGACATCTAGGACGTCTGGGACATTAGAGACGTATGGGACATATGGGACATCTGGGACGTCTGGGACGTTAGAGACATATGGTAAATCTGGGACGTCTGGGACGTTAAGGGCATATGGGACATCTAGGACGTCTGGGACGCCTGGGACATTAGGGACATATGGGACATATAGGACATCTGGGACGTCTGGGACGTTATTGGCATATGGGACATCTGGGACGTCTGGGACGTTAAGGATATAAGGGACATCTAGCACGTCTGGGACGTTAGGGACATATGGGACATCTGGGACGTCTGGGACGTTAGTTACATATGGGACATCTGGGACGTCTGGGAAGTTAAGGACATATGGGACATCTGGGACGTCTGGGATGCTAGGGAAATATGGGACATCTGGGACGTCTGGGACGTTAAGGACATATGGGACATCTAGGACGTCTGGGACGTCTGGAACGTTAAGGACATATGGGACATCTGGGGCGTCTGGGACGTCTGGGACGTTAAGGACATATGGGACAATTACTACGCCTGGGATATTAGGGACATATAAGACATCTGGGACGTCTGGGACGTTAGGGACATATGGGACATCTGGGACGTCTGGGACGTTAAGGACATATGGGACATCTAGGACATCTGGGACGTCTGGGACGTTAGGGACATATGGAACATCTAGGACGCCTGGGACATTAGAAACATATGAAACATATGGGACATCTGGGACGTCTGGGACGTTAAGGACATTTGGGACATCTAGGACGTCTGGGACGTCTGGGACGTTAAGGAGATATGGGAAATTTAGGACGCCCTGGACATTAGGGACATATGGGACATATGGGATATCTGGGACGTCTGGGACGTTAAGGACATATGGGACATCTAGGACGTCTGGGACGTCTGAGACGTTAAGGACATATGGGACATTTAGGACGCCCTGGACATTAGGGACATATGGGACATATGGGAGGTCCGGGACGCCTGGGACATTAGGGACATATGGGACATATAGGACATCTGGGACGTCTGGGACGTTATTGACATATGAGACATCTGGGACGTCTGGGGCATTAAGGATATAAGGGCCACCTAGGACGTCTGGGACGTTAGGGACATATGGGAGATCTGGGACGTCTGGGACGTTAGGGGCATAAAAGACATCTAGGACATCTGGGACGTTAGGGACATATGGAACATCTGGGACGTTCGGGACATATGGGACATCTGGGACGTCTTGGACATTAGGGACATATGGGACATATGGGACATCTGGGACGCCTGGAACATTAGAAACATATGAGACATATGGGACATCTGGGACGTCTGGGACGTTAAGGACATATGGGACATCTGGGACGTCTGAGACGTTAGAGACATATGGGACATCTGGGACGTCTGGGACGTTAGGGACTTATAGGACATCTAGGACGTCTGAGACGTCTGGGACGTTGGGGACATATGGGACATGTAGGACGTCTGGGACATTAGGGACATATGGGACATTTAGGACGTCTGGGACGTCTGGGACGTTAAGGACATATGGGACGTCTGGGACGTTAGGGAGATATGGGACATTTAGGAAGTCTGAGACGTCTGGGACGTTAGGGACATATAGGACATCTAGGACGTCTGGGACGTCTGGGACGTTAGGGACATATGGGACATTTAGGACGTCTGGGACGTCTGGGACGTTAAGGACATATGGGACGTCTGGGACGTTAGGGACATAAGGAATTTCTAGGACGCCTGGGACATTAGGGACATATGGGACATCTGGGACGTTTGGGACGTTAGGGACATATGGGACATCTGGGACGTCTGGGACGTTAAGGACATATGGGACATCTAGGACGTCTGGGACGTCCGGGACGTTAAAGACATATGGGACATTTAGGACGCCTGGCACATTAGGGACATATGGGACATATGGGACATCTGGGACGCCTCGGTCATTAGGGACATATGGGACATATGGGACATCTGGGACGTCTGGGACGTTAGGGACATATGGGACATCTGGGACGTCCGGGACGTTAATGACATATGGGACATCTAGGGCGTCTGGGACGTCTGGGACGTTAAGGACATATGGGACATTTAGGACGCCTGGGACATTAGGGACATATGGGACATTTGAGACGTCTGGGACGTTTAGGACATATGGGACATCTGGGACGTCTGGGACGTTAAGGACATATGGGACATATGGGACATCTGGGACGTCTGGTACGTCTGGGACTTTAAGGACATATGGGACATTTAGGACGCCTGGGACATTAGGGACATATGGGACATATGGGACATCTAATACGCCTGGGAGATTAAGGATATATAAGACCTTTGGGACATCTGGGACGTCTGGGACGTTAGGGACATATGGCTCATCTGGGACGTCTGGGACTTTAAGGACATATGGGACATCTAGGACGTCTGGTACGTCTGGGACTTTAAGGAAATATGGGACATTTAGGACGCCTGGGACATTAGGGACATATGGGACATATGGGACATCTGGGACGCCTCGGTCATTAGGGACATATGGGACATATGGGACATCTGGGACGTCTGGGACGTTAGGGACATATGGGACATCTGGGACGTCCGGGACGTTAATGACATATGGGACATCTAGGGCGTCTGGGACGTTTGGGACGTTAAGGACATATGGGACATTTAGGACGCCTGGGACATTAGGGACATATGGGACATTTGGGACGTCTGGGACGTTTAGGACATATGGGACATCTGGGACGTCTGGGACGTTAAGGACATATGGGACATATAGGACATCTGGGACGTCTGGGACGTTAGGGACATATGGAACATCTAGGACGCCTGGGACATTAGGGACACATGGGACACATTGAACATCTGGGACGTCTGGGACGTTACGGACATATGGGACATCTCGGACGCCTGGGACTTTAAGGACATATGGGACGTCTGGGACGTTACGGACATATGGGACATCTCGGACGCCTGGGACTTTAAGGACATATGGGACATTTAGGAGGCCTGGGACATTAGGGACATATGGGCCACATTGAACATCTGGGACGTCTGGGACGTTACGGACATATGGGACATCTGGGACGTCTGGGACGTTTAGGACATATGGGACATCTAGGACGTCTGGGACGTCTGGGACGTTAAGGACATATTGGACATTTAGGACGCCCTGGACGTTAGGGACATATGGGACATATGGGAGGTCTGAGACGTTAAGGACATATGGGACATCTAGGACGTTTAGGACGTCAGGGACGTTAAGGCCATATGGGACATTTAGGACGCCTGGGACATTAGGGACATATGGGTCATCTGGGACGTCTGGGACGTTAGGGACATATGGGACATCTGGGACGTCTGGGACGTTAAGGACATATGGGACATCTAGGACATCTGGGACGTCTGGGACGTTAGGGACATATGGAACATCTAAGACGGCTGACACATTAGAAACATATGAAACATATGGGACATCTGGGACGTCTGGGACGTTAAGGACATATGGGACATCTGGGACGTCTGGCACGTTAAGGACATATGGGACATCTAGGACGTTTAGGACGTCTGGGACGTTAAGGACATATGGGACATTTAGGACGCCTGGGACATTAGGGACATATGGGACATCTAGGACGCCTGGGACGTTAAAGACATATGGGACATCTAGGGCGTCTTGGACGTCTGGGACGTTAAGGACATATGGGATATTTAGGACGCCTGGGACATTAGGGACATATGGGACATCTGGGACGTCTGGGACGTTAGGGACATATGGGACATCTGGGACGTCTGGGACGTTAAGGACATATGGGACATCTAGGACATCTGGGACGTCTGGGACGTTAGGGAAATATGGAACATCTAAGACGGCTGACACATTAGAAACATATGAAACATTTGGGACATCTGGGACGTCTGGGACGTTAGGGACATATGGGACATCTGGGACGTCTGGGACGTTAAGGACATATGGGACATCTAGGACATCTGGGACGCCTGGGATAATAGGGACATATGGGACATCTGGGACGTCTGGGACGTTAGGGACATATGGGACATATGGGACATCTGTAAGGCCTGGGACATTAGGGACATACGGGACATCTGGGACGTCTGGCACGTTAGGGACATATGGGACATCTGGAACGTCTGGGAAGTTAAGGACATATGGGACATCTAGGACGTTTGGGACGTCTGGGACGTTAAGGACATATGGGGCATTTAGGACGCCTGGGACATTAGGGACATATGAGACATATGGGACATCTGTAAGGCCTGGGACATTAGGGACATACGGGACATCTGGGACGTCTGGCACGTTAGGGACATATGGGACATCTGGAACGTCTGGAAAGTTAAGGACATATGGGACATCTAGGACGTTTGGGACGTCTGGGACGTTAAGGACATATGGGACATTTAGGACGCCTGGGACAATAGGGACATATGGGACATATGGGACATCTGGGACGTATGGGACGTTAAGGACATATGGGACATCTAGGACGTCTGGGACGTTAAGGACATATGGGACATCTAGGACGTTTGGGACGTCTGGGACGTTAGGGACATATGGGACATCTAGGACGTCTGGGACATTAGGAACATATGGGACATATGGGACATCTGGGACGGCTGGGACGTTAGGTACATATGGGACATATGGGACATCTGGGACGTCTAAGACGTTAGGTACCAATGGGACATCTGGGACGTCTTGGACGTTAAGGACATATGGGACATATGGGACATCTGTGACGGCTGGGACGTTAGGGACATATGGGACATCTGGGACGCTTGGGACATTAGGGACATATAGGACATATGGGACATCTGGGACGTCTGGGACGTCTGGGACGTTAGGTACATATGGGACATATGGGACATCTGGGACGTCTAAGACGTTAGGTACCAATGGGACATCTGGGACGTCTTGGACGTTAAGGACATATGGGACATCTGGAACGTCTGGGACGTTAAGAACATATGGGACATCTGGGACGTCTGGGACGTTAGGTACATATGGGACATATGGTACATCTGGGACGTCTTGGACGTTAGGTACATATGGGACATATGGGACATCTGGGACGTCTAAGACGTTAGGTACCAATGGGACATCTGGGACGTCTTGGACGTTAAGGACATATGGGACATCTGGAACGTCTGGGACGTTAAGAACATATGGGACATCTGGGACGTCTGGGATGCTAGGGACATATGGGACATCTGAGACGTCTGGGACGTTAGGGGCATATGGGAAATCTAGGACGTCTGGGACGTCTGGGACGTCTGGGACGTCTGGGACGTTAAAGACATATGGGACATCTAGGGCGTCTGGGACGTCTGGGACGTTAGGGACATATAGGACATCTGGGACGTCTGGCACGTTAAGGACATATGGGACATCTAGGACGTTTAGGACGTCTGGGACGTTAAGGACATATGGGACATTTAGGACGCCTGGGACATTAGGGACATATGGGACATCTAGGACGCCTGGGACATTAGGTACATATGGAACATCTGGGACGTCTGGGACGTCTGGGACGTTAGGTACATATGGGACATATGGGACATCTGGGACGCCTAATACGTTAGGTACATATGAGACATCTGGGACGTCTTGGACGTTAAGGACATATGGGACATCTGGAACGTCTGGGACGTTAAGAACATATGGGACATCTGGGACGCCTGGTATGCTAAGGACATATGGGACATCTGGGACGTCTGGGACGTTAAGAGCATATGGGAAATCTAGGACGTCTGGGACGTCTGGGACGTTATAGACATATGGGACATCTAGGGCGTCTGGGACGTCTGGGACGTTAAGGACATATGGGATATTTAGGACGCCTGAGACATTAGGGACATATGGGACATCTGGGACGTCTGGGACGTTAGGGACATATGGGAATCTGGGACGTCTGGGACGTTAAGGACATATGGGACATCTAGGACATCTGGGACGCCTGGGACATTAGGGACATATGGGACATCTGGGACGTCTGGGACGTTAGGGACATATGGAACATCTAAGACGGCTGACACATTAGAAACATATGAAACATATGGGACATCTGGGACGTCTGGGACGTTAGATACATATAGGACATCTGGGACGTTTGGCACGTTAAGGACATATGGGACATCTAGGACGTTTAGGACGTCTGGGACGTTAAGGACATATGGGACATTTAGGACGCCTGGGACATTAGGGACATATGGGACATCTAGGACGCCTGGGACATTAGGGACATATGGGGCATTTAGGACGCCTGGGACATTAGGGACATATGGGACATATGGGACATCTGTAAGGCCTGGGACATTAGGGACATACGGGACATCTGGGACGTCTAGCACGTTAGGGACATATGGGACATCTGGAACGTCTGGGAAGTTAAGGACATATGGGACATCTAGGACGTTTGGGACGTCTGGGACGTTAAGGACATATGGGACATTTAGGACGCCTGGGACAGTAGGGACATATGGGACATATGGGACATCTGGGACGTATGGGACGTTAAGGACATATGGGACATCTAGGACGTCTGGGACGTTAAGGACATATGGGACATCTAGGACGTTTGGGACGTCTGGGACGTTAGGGACATATGGGACATCTAGGACGTCTGGGACATTAGGAACATATGGGACATATGGGACATCTGGGACGGCTGGGACGTTAGGTACATTTGGGACATATGGGACATCTGGGACGTCTAAGACGTTAGGTACCAATGGGACATCTGGGACGTCTTGGACGTTAAGGACATATGGGACATATGGGACATCTGTGACGGCTGGGACGTTAGGGACATATGGGACATCTGGGACGCTTGGGACATTTGGGACATATAGGACATATGGGACATCTGGGACGTCTGGGACGTCTGGGACGTTAGGTACATATGGGACATATGGGACATCTGGGACGTCTAAGACGTTAGGTACCAATGGGACATCTGGGACGTCTTGGACGTTAAGGACATATGGGACATCTGGAACGTCTGGGACGTTAAGAACATATGGGACATCTGGGACGTCGGGGATGCTAGGGACATATGGGACATCTGGGACGTCTGGGACGTTAGGTACATTTGGGACATATGGGACATCTGGGACGTCTTGGACGTTAGGTACATATGGGACATATGGGACATCTGGGACGTCTAAGACGTTAGGTACCAATGGGACATCATGGACGTCTTGGACGTTAAGGACATATGGGACATCTGGAACGTCTGGGACGTTAAGAACATATGGGACATCTGGGACGTCTGGGATGCTAGGGACATATGGGACATCTGAGACGTCTGGGACGTTAGGGGCATATGGGAAATCTAGGACGTCTGGGACGTCTGGGACGTTGAAGACATATGGGACATCTAGGGCGTCTGGGACGTCTGGGACGTTAGGGACATATAGGACATCTAGGACGTCTGGCACGTTAAGGACATATGGGACATCTAGGACGTTTAGGACGTCTGGGACGTTAAGGACATATGGAACATTTAGGACGCCTGGGAAATTAGGGACATATGGGACATCTAGGACGCCTGGGACATTAGGTACATATGCTACATATGGGACATCTGGGACGTCTGGGACGTCTGGGACGTTAGGTACATATGGGACATATGGGACATCTGGGACGCCTAATACGTTAGGTACATATGAGACATCTGGGACGTCTTGGACGTTAAGGACATATGGGACATCTGGAACGTCTGGGACGTTAAGAACATATGGGACATCTGGGACGTCTGGTATGCTAAGGACATATGGGACATCTGGGACGTCTGGGACGTTAAGGGCATATGGGAAATCTAGGACGTCTGGGACGTCTGGGACGTTAATGACATATGGGACATCTAGGGCGTCTGGGACGTCTGGGACGTTAAGGACATATGGGATATTTAGGACGCCTGAGACATTAGGGACATATGGGACATCTGGGACGTCTGGGATGTTAGGGACATATGGGAATCTGGGACGTCTGGGACGTTAAAGACATATGGGACATCTAGGGCATCTGGGACGTCTGGGACGTTAGGGACATATGGAACATCTAAGACGGCTGACACATTAGAAACATATGAAACATATGGGACATCTGGGACGTCTGGGATGTTAGGGACATATGGGACATCTGGGACGTCTGGGACGTTAAGGACATATGGGACATCTAGGACATCTGGGACGCCTGGGACATTAGGGACATATGGGACATCTGGGACGTCTGGGACGTTAGGGACATATGCGATATCTGGGACGTCTGGGACGTTAAGGACATATGGGACATCTAGGACATCTGGGACGTCTGGGACGTTAGGGACATATGGAACATCTGGGACGTCTGGGACGTTAAGGACATATGGGACATCTAGGACGCCTGGGACATTAGGGACATATGGGACATTTGGGACGTCTGGGACGTTAGGGACATATGGGACATCTGGGACGTCTTGGACGTTAAGGACAAATGGGACATTTAGGACGCCTGGGACATTAGGGACATATGAGACATCTGGGACGTCTGGGACGTTAGGGACATATGGGACATCTGGGACGTCTGGGACGTTAAGGACATATGGGACATTTAGGACATTTGGGACGTCTGGGACGTTAGGGACATATGGTACATCTAAGACGGCTGACACATTAGAAACGTATGAAACATATGGGACATTTAGGACGTCTGGGACGTTAGGGACATATGGGACATCTGGGACGTCTGGGACGTTAAGGACATATGGGACATCTAGGACATCTGGGACGCCTGGGACATTACGGACATATGGGACATCTGGGACGTCTGGGACGTTAGGGACATATAGGACATCTGGGACATCTGGCACGTTAAGGACATATGGGACATCTAGGACGTTTAGGACGTCTGGGACGTTAAGGACATATGGGACATTTAGGGCGCCTGGGACATTAGGGACATATGGGACATCTAGGACGCCTGGGACATTAGGGACATAGGGGGCATTTAGGACGCCTGGGACATTAGGGACATATGGGACATATGGGACATCTGTAAGGCCTGGGACATTAAGGACATACGGGACATCTGGGACGTCTGGCACGTTAGGGACATATGGGACATCTGGAACGTCTGGGACGTTAAGGACATATGGGACATCTAGGACGTTTGGGACGTCTGGGACGTTAAGAACATATGGGACATTTAGGACGCCTGGGACATTAGGGACATATGGGACATATGGGACATCTGGGACGTATGGGACGTTAAGGACATATGGGACATCTAGGACGTCTGGGACGTTAAGGACATATGGGACATCTAGGACGTTTGGGACGTCTGGGACGTTAGGGACATATGGGACATCTAGGACGTCTGGGACATTAGGGACATAAGGGACATTTAGGACGTCTGGGACGTTAGGGACATATGGAATATCTAGGACGCCAGGGACATTAGGAACATATGGGACATATGGGACATCTGGGACGGCTGGGACGTTAGGGACATATGGGACATCTGGGACGTCTGGGACGTTAAGGACATATGGGACATCTAGGACGTCTGGGACGTCTGGGGCGTTAAGGACATATGGGACATTTAGGACGCCTGGGATATATGGGACATATGGGACATCTGGGACGTCTGGGACGGTAAGGACATATGGGACATCTAGAACGTCTGAGACGTCTGGGACGTTAAAGACATATGGAACATTAAGGACGCCTGGGACATTACGGACATATGGTACATATGGGACATCTGGGACGCTTGGGACATTAGGGACATATAGGACATATGGGACGTCTGGGACGTCTGGGACGTTAGGTACATATGGGAGGTATGGGACATCTGGGACGTCTAAGACGTTAGGTACCAATGAGACATCTGGGACGTCTTGGACGTTAAAAACATATGGGACATCTGTAACGTCTGGGACGTTAAGAACATATGGGACATCTGGGACGTCTGGGATGCTAGGGACATATGGGACATTTAGGACGTCTGGGACGTTAGGGACATACGGAATATCTAGGACGCCTGGGACATTAGGGACATATGAGACATATGGGACATCTGGGACGTCTGGGACGTTAGGGACATATGAAACATCTGGGACGTCTGGGACGTTAAGGACATATGGGACATCTAGGACGTCTGGGACGTCCGGGACGTTAAGGACATATGGGACATTTAGGACGCCCGGCACATTAGGGACATATGGGACATATGGGACATTTAATAGGCCTGGGACATTAGGGATATATAAGACCTTTGGGACATCTGGGACGTCTGGGACGTTAGGGACGTATGGGTCATCTGGGACGTCTGGGACGTTAAGGACATATGGGACATCTAGGACGTCTGGGACGTTAGGGACATATGGAACATCTGGGACGTCTGGGACTTTAGGGACATATTGGACATCTGGAACGTTAGGAACATATAGGACATCTAGGACGTCTGTGACGTTAGAGACATATGGGACATCTAGGACATCTCGGACGTCTGGGACGTTAGGGACATACGGGACAGCTGAGACGTCTGGGACGTTATGGACATATGGGACATTAGGACGCCTGGGATATTAGGGACATATGGGACATATGCGACATCTGGGACGCCTGGGACATTAGGGACATGTGGCAGATTTAGGACGGTTTGGACGTTAGGAACATATGGTACATCTAGGACGCCTGGGACATTAGGAACACATGGGACATATGGGACATTTGGGACGTCTGGGACGTTAAGGACATATGGGACATCTAGGACGTCTGGGACGTCTGGGACGTTAAGGACATATGAGACATTTAGGACGTCTGGGACATTAGGGACATTTGGGGCATATGGGAGATCTGGGACGCCTGGGACATTAGGGACAGATGGGACATATAGGACATCTGGGACGTCTGGGTCGTTAGGGACATATGGGACATCTGGGACGTCTGGGACGTTAAGGATATAAGGGACATCTAAGACGTCTGGGACGTTAGGGACATATGGGAGATCTGGGACGTCTGGGACGTTAGGGACATATAGGACATCTAGGACGTCTGGGACGTTAGGGACATATGGAACATCTGGGACGTTAGGGACATATGGGACATCTGGGACGTCTGGGACGTTAGGGACATATGGGACATTTGGGACGTCTTGGACGTTAGGGACATATGGAACATCTAGGACGACTGGGTCATTAGGGACACATGGGACATATGGGACATCTGGGACGTCTGGGACTTTAAGGACATATGGGACATCTAGGACGTCTGGGACGTCTGGGACTTTAAGGACATATGGGACATTTAGGACGCCTGGGACATTAGGGACATATGGGACATATGGGACATCTGGGACGCCTCGGACATTAGGGACATATGGGACATATGGGACATCTGGGACGTCTGGGACGTTAGGGACATATGGGACATCTGGGACGTCCGGGACGTTAATGACATATGGGACATCTAGGGCGTCTGGGACGTCTGGGACGTTAAGGACATATGGGACATTTAGGACGCCTGGGACATTAGGGACATTTGGGACATTTGGGACGTCTGGGACGTTAAGGACATATGGGACATCTGGGACGTCTGGGACGTTAAGGACATATGGGACATATAAGACATCTGGGACGTCTGGGACGTAAGGGACATATTGAACATCTAGGACGCCTGGGACATTAGAAACATATGGGACATATGGGACATCTGGGACGTTAAGGACATTTGGGACATCTAAGACGTCTGGGACGTCTGGAACGTTAAGGACATATGGGACATTTAGGACGCCTGGGACATTAGGGACATTTGGGATATATGGGACATCTGGGACGCCTGGGACATTAGGGAGATATGGGACAAATTGAACATCTGGGACGTCTGGGACGTTACGGACATATGGGACATCTGGGACGCCTGGGACGTCAAGGACATATGGGACATTTAGGAGGCCTGGGACATTAGGGACTTATGGGACACATGGAACATCTGGGACGTCTGGGACGTTACGGACATATGGGACATCTGGGACGTCTGGGACGTTTAGGACATATGGGACATCTAGGACGTCTGGGACGTCTGGGACGTTAAGGAAATATTGGACATTTAGGGCGCCCTGGACGTTAGGGACATATGGGACATATGGGAGGTCTGGGACGCCTGGGACATTAGGGACATATGGGACATATAGGACATCTGGGACGTCTGGGACGTTATTGGCATATGGGACATCTGGGACGTCTGGGACGTTAAGGATATAAGGGACATCTAGCACGTCTGGGACGTTAGGGACATATGGGAGATCTGGGACGTCTGGGACGTTAGGAACATATAAGACATCTTGGACGTCTGGGACTTTAGGGACATATGGAACATCTGGGACGTTAGGGACATATGGGACATCTGGGACGTCTGGGACGTTAGGGAGGTATAGGACATATGGGATATACTGGGACGTCTGGGACGTTAAGGATATATGGGACATCTAGGACGTCTGGGACATTAGAGACGTATGGGACATATGGGACATCTGGGACGTCTGGGACGTTAGAGACATATGGTAAATCTGGGACGTCTGGGACGTTAAGGACATATGGGACATCTAGGACGTCTGGGACGTTAAGGACATATGGGACATTTAGGACGCCTGAACATTAGGGACATATTGGACATATGGGACATCTGGGACGCCTGGGACATTAGGGACATATGGGACATATGGGACATCTGGGACGTCTGGGACGTTAGTTACACATGGGATATCTGGGACGTCTGGGAAGTTAAGGACATATGGGACATCTGGGACGTCTGGGATGCTAGGGAAATATGGGACATCTGGGACGTCTGGGACGTTAAGGACATATGGGACATCTAGGACGTCTGGGACGTCTGGAACGTTAAGGACATATGGGACATCTTCGGCGTCTGGGACGTCTGGGACGTTAAGGACATATGGGACAATTACTACGCCTGGGATATTAGGGACATATAAGACATCTGGGACGTCTGGGACGTTAGGGACATATGGGACGTCTGGGACGTTAAGGACATATGGGACATCTAGGACATCTGGGACGTCTGGGACGTTAGGGACATATGGAACATCTAGGACGCCTGGGACATTAGAAACATATGAAACATATGGGACATCTGGGACGTCTGGGACGTTAAGGACATTTGGGACATCTAGGACGTCTGGGACGTCTGGGACGTTAAGGAGATATGGGAAATTTAGGACGCCCTGGACATTAAGGACATATGGGACATATGGGATATCTGGGACGTCTGGGACGTTAAGGACATATGGGACATCTAGGACGTCTGGGACGTCTGAGACGTTAAGGACATATGGGACATTTAGGACGCCCTGGACATTAGGGACATATGGGACATATGGGAGGTCCGGGACGCCTGGGACATTAGGGACATATGGGACATATAGGACATCTAGGACGTCTGGGACGTTATTGACATATGAGACATCTGGGACGTCTGGGGCATTAAGGATATAAGGGACACCTAGGACGTCTGGGACGTTAGGGACATATGGGAGATCTGGGACGTCTGGGGCGTTAGGGGCATATAAGACATCTAGGACATCTGGGACGTTAGGGACATATGGAACATCTGGGACGTTCGGGACATATGGGACATCTGGGACGTCTTGGACATTAGGGACATATGGGACATATGGGACATCTGGGACGCCTGGAACATTAGAAACATATGAGACATATGGGACATCTGGGACGTCTGGGACGTTAAGGACATTTGGGACATCTGGGACGTCTGAGACGTTAGAGACATATGGGACATCTGGGACGTCTGGGACGTTAGGGACTTATAGGACATCTAGAACGTCTGAGACGTCTGGGACGTTGGGGACATATGGGACATCTGGGACGTCTGGGACGTTAGGTACATTTGGGACATATGGTACATCTGGGACGTCTTGGACGTTAGGTACATATGGGACATATGGGACATCTGGGACGTCTAAGACGTTAGGTACCAATGGGACATCTGGGACGTCTTGGACGTTAAGGACATATGGGACATCTGGGACGTCTGGGATGCTAGGGACATATGGGACATCTGAGACGTCTGGGACGTTAGGGGCATATGGGAAATCTAGGACGTCTGGGACGTCTGGGACGTCTGGGACGTCTGGGACGTTAAAGACATATGGGACATCTAGGGCGTCTGGGACGTCTGGGACGTTAGGGACATATAGGACATCTGGGACGTCTGGCGCGTTAAGGACATATGGGACATCTAGGACGTTTAGGACGTCTGGGACGTTAAGGACATATGGGACATTTAGGAAGCCTGGGACATTAGGGACATATGGGACATCTAGGACGCCTGGGACATTGGGTACATATGGGACATATGGAACATCTGGGACGTCTGGGACGTCTGGGACGTTAGGTACATATGGGACATATGGGACATCTGGGACGCCTAATACGTTAGGTACATATGAGACATCTGGGACGTCTTGGACGTTAAGGACATATGGGACATCTGGAACGTCTGGGACGTTAAGAACATATGGGACATCTGGGACGCCTGGTATGCTAAGGACATATGGGACATCTGGGACGTCTGGGACGTTAAGGGCATATGGGAAATCTAGGACGTCTGGGACGTCTGGGACGTTAAAGACATATGGGACATCTAGGGCGTCTGGGACGTCTGGGACGTTAAGGACATATGGGATATTTAGGACGCCTGAGACATTAGGGACATATGGGACATCTGGGACGTCTGGGACGTTAGGGACATATGGGAATCTGGGACGTCTGGGACGTTAAGGACATATGGGACATCTAGGACATCTGGGACGCCTGGGACATTAGGGACATATGGGACATCTGGGACGTCTGGGACGTTAGGGACATATGGAACATCTAAGACGGCTGACACATTAGAAACATATGAAACATATGGGACATCTGGGACGTCTGGGACGTTAGGGACATATAGGACATCTGGGACGTTTGGCACGTTAAGGACATATGGGACATCTAGGACGTTTAGGACGTCTGGGACGTTAAGGACATATGGGACATTTAGGACGCCTGGGACATTAGGGACATATGGGACATCTAGGACGCCTGGGACATTAGGGACATATGGGGCATTTAGGACGCCTGGGACATTAGGGACATATGGGACATATGGGACATCTGTAAGGCCTGGGACATTAGGGACATACGGGACATCTGGGACGTCTAGCACGTTAGGGACATATGGGACATCTGGAACGTCTGGGAAGTTAAGGACATATGGGACATCTAGGACGTTTGGGACGTCTGGGACGTTAAGGACATATGGGACATTTAGGACGCCTGGGACAGTAGGGACATATGGGACATATGGGACATCTGGGACGTATGGGACGTTAAGGACATATGGGACATCTAGGACGTCTGGGACGTTAAGGACATATGGGACATCTAGGACGTTTGGGACGTCTGGGACGTTAGGGACATATGGGACATCTAGGACGTCTGGGACATTAGGAACATATGGGACATATGGGACATCTGGGACGGCTGGGACGTTAGGTACATTTGGGACATATGGGACATCTGGGACGTCTAAGACGTTAGGTACCAATGGGACATCTGGGACGTCTTGGACGTTAAGGACATATGGGACATATGGGACATCTGTGACGGCTGGGACGTTAGGGACATATGGGACATCTGGGACGCTTGGGACATTTGGGACATATAGGACATATGGGACATCTGGGACGTCTGGGACGTCTGGGACGTTAGGTACATATGGGACATATGGGACATCTGGGACGTCTAAGACGTTAGGTACCAATGGGACATCTGGGACGTCTTGGACGTTAAGGACATATGGGACATCTGGAACGTCTGGGACGTTAAGAACATATGGGACATCTGGGACGTCGGGGATGCTAGGGACATATGGGACATCTGGGACGTCTGGGACGTTAGGTACATTTGGGACATATGGGACATCTGGGACGTCTAAGACGTTAGGTACCAATGGGACATCATGGACGTCTTGGACGTTAAGGACATATGGGACATCTGGAACGTCTGGGACGTTAAGAACATATGGGACATCTGGGACGTCTGGGATGCTAGGGACATATGGGACATCTGAGACGTCTGGGACGTTAGGGGCATATGGGAAATCTAGGACGTCTGGGACGTCTGGGACGTTGAAGACATATGGGACATCTAGGGCGTCTGGGACGTCTGGGACGTTAGGGACATATAGGACATCTGGGACGTCTGGCACGTTAAGGACATATGGGACATCTAGGACGTTTAGGACGTCTGGGACGTTAAGGACATATGGGACATTTAGGACGCCTGGGACATTAGGGACATATGGGACATCTAGGACGCCTGGGACATTAGGTACATATGGGACATATGGGACATCTGGGACGTCTGGGACGTCTGGGACGTTAGGTACATATGGGACATATGGGACATCTGGGACGCCTAATACGTTAGGTACATATGAGACATCTGGGACGTCTTGGACGTTAAGGACATATGGGACATCTGGAACGTCTGGGACGTTAAGAACATATGGGACATCTGGGACGTCTGGTATGCTAAGGACATATGGGACATCTGGGACGTCTGGGACGTTAAGGGCATATGGGAAATCTAGGACGTCTGGGACGTCTGGGACGTTAATGACATATGGGACATCTAGGGCGTCTGGGACGTCTGGGACGTTAAGGACATATGGGATATTTAGGACGCCTGAGACATTAGGGACATATGGGACATCTGGGACGTCTGGGATGTTAGGGACATATGGGAATCTGGGACGTCTGGGACGTTAAAGACATATGGGACATCTAGGGCATCTGGGACGTCTGGGACGTTAGGGACATATGGAACATCTAAGACGGCTGACACATTAGAAACATATGAAACATATGGGACATCTGGGACGTCTGGGATGTTAGGGACATATGGGACATCTGGGACGTCTGGGACGTTAAGGACATATGGGACATCTAGGACATCTGGGACGCCTGGGACATTAGGGACATATGGGACATCTGGGACGTCTGGGACGTTAGGGACATATGCGATATCTGGGACGTCTGGGACGTTAAGGACATATGGGACATCTAGGACATCTGGGACGTCTGGGACGTTAGGGACATATGGAACATCTGGGACGTCTGGGACGTTAAGGACATATGGGACATCTAGGACGCCTGGGACATTAGGGACATATGGGACATTTGGGACGTCTGGGACGTTAGGGACATATGGGACATCTGGGACGTCTTGGACGTTAAGGACAAATGGGACATTTAGGACGCCTGGGACATTAGGGACATATGAGACATCTGGGACGTCTGGGACGTTAGGGACATATGGGACATCTGGGACGTCTGGGACGTTAAGGACATATGGGACATTTAGGACATTTGGGACGTCTGGGACGTTAGGGACATATGGTACATCTAAGACGGCTGACACATTAGAAACGTATGAAACATATGGGACATCTAGGACGTCTGGGACGTTAGGGACATATGGGACATCTGGGACGTCTGGGACGTTAAGGACATATGGGACATCTAGGACATCTGGGACGCCTGGGACATTACGGACATATGGGACATCTGGGACGTCTGGGACGTTAGGGACATATAGGACATCTGGGACGTCTGGCACGTTAAGGACATATGGGACATCTAGGACGTTTAGGACGTCTGGGACGTTAAGGACATATGGGACATTTAGGGCGCCTGGGACATTAGGGACATATGGGACATATGGGACATCTGTAAGGCCTGGGACATTAAGGACATACGGGACATCTGGGACGTCTGGCACGTTAGGGACATATGGGACATCTGGAACGTCTGGGACGTTAAGGACATATGGGACATCTAGGACGTTTGGGACGTCTGGGACGTTAAGAACATATGGGACATTTAGGACGCCTGGGACATTAGGGACATATGGGACATATGGGACATCTGGGACGTATGGGACGTTAAGGACATATGGGACATCTAGGACGTCTGGGACGTTAAGGACATATGGGACATCTAGGACGTTTGGGACGTCTGGGACGTTAGGGACATATGGGACATCTAGGACGTCTGGGACATTAGGGACATAAGGGACATTTAGGACGTCTGGGACGTTAGGGACATATGGAATATCTAGGACGCCAGGGACATTAGGAACATATGGGACATATGGGACATCTGTGACGGCTGGGACGTTAGGGACATATGGGACATCTGGGACGTCTGGGACGTTAAGGACATATGGGACATCTAGGACGTCTGGGACGTCTGGGACGTTAAGGACATATGGGACATTTAGGACGCCTGGGATATATGGGACATATGGGACATCTGGGACGTCTGGGACGGTAAGGACATATGGGACATCTAGAACGTCTGAGACGTCTGGGACGTTAAAGACATATGGAACATTAAGGACGCCTGGGACATTACGGACATATGGTACATATGAGACATCTGGGACGCTTGGGACATTAGGGACATATAGGACATATGGGACGTCTGGGACGTCTGGGACGTTAGGTACATATGGGAGGTATGGGACATCTGGGACGTCTAAGACGTTAGGTACCAATGAGACATCTGGGACGTCTTGGACGTTAAAAACATATGGGACATCTGTAACGTCTGGGACGTTAAGAACATATGGGACATCTGGGACGTCTGGGATGCTAGGGACATATGGGACATTTAGGACGTCTGGGACGTTAGGGACATATCGAATATCTAGGACGCCTGGGACATTAGGGACATATGAGACATATGGGACATCTGGGACGTCTGGGACGTTAGGGACATATGAAACATCTGGGACGTCTGGGACGTTAAGGACATATGGGACATCTAGGACGTCTGGGACGTCCGGGACGTTAAGGACATATGGGACATTTAGGACGCCCGGCACATTAGGGACATATGGGACATATGGGACATTTAATAGGCCTGGGACATTAGGGATATATAAGACCTTTGGGACATCTGGGACGTCTGGGACGTTAGGGACGTATGGGTCATCTGGGACGTCTGGGACGTTAAGGACATATGGGACATCTAGGACGTCTGGGACGTTAGGGACATATGGGACATCTGGGACGTCTGGGACTTTAGGGACATATTGGACATCTGGAACGTTAGGAACATATAGGACATCTAGGACGTCTGTGACGTTAGAGACATATGGGACATCTAGGACATCTCGGACGTCTGGGACGTTAGGGACATACGGGACAGCTGAGACGTCTGGGACGTTATGGACATATGGGACATTTAGGACGCCTGGGATATTAGGGACATATGGGACATATGCGACATCTGGGACGCCTGGGACATTAGGGACATGTGGCAGATTTAGGACGGTTTGGACGTTAGGAACATATGGTACATCTAGGACGCCTGGGACATTAGGAACACATGGGACATATGGGACATTTGGGACGTCTGGGACGTTAAGGACATATGGGACATCTAGGACGTCTGGGACGTCTGGGACGTTAAGGACATATGAGACATTTAGGACGTCTGGGACATTAGGGACATTTGGGGCATATGGGAGATCTGGGACGCCTGGGACATTAGGGACAGATGGGACATATAGGACATCTGGGACGTCTGGGACGTTAGGGACATATGGGACATCTGGGACGTCTGGGACGTTAAGGATATAAGGGACATCTAAGACGTCTGGGACGTTAGGGACATATGGGAGATCTGGGACGTCTGGGACGTTAGGGACATATAGGACATCTAGGACGTCTGGGACGTTAGGGACATATGGAACATCTGGGACGTTAGGGACATATGGGACATCTGGGACGTCTGGGACGTTAGGGACATATGGGACATTTAGGACGTCTTGGACGTTAGGGACATATGGAACATCTAGGACGACTGGGTCATTAGGGACACATGGGACATATGGGACATCTGGGACGTCTGGGACTTTAAGGACATATGGGACATCTAGGACGTCTGGGACGTCTGGGACTTTAAGGACATATGGGACATTTAGGACGCCTGGGACATTAGGGACATATGGGACATATGGGACATCTGGGACGCCTCGGACATTAGGGACATATGGGACATATGGGACATCTGGGACGTCTGGGACGTTAGGGACATATGGGACATCTGGGACGTCCGGGACGTTAATGACATATGGGACATCTAGGGCGTCTGGGACGTCTGGGACGTTAAGGACATATGGGACATTTAGGACGCCTGGGACATTAGGGACATTTGGGACATTTGGGACGTCTGGGACGTTAAGGACATATGGGACATCTGGGACGTCTGGGACGTTAAGGACATATGGGACATATAAGACATCTGGGACGTCTTGGACGTTAGGGACATATTGAACATCTAGGACGCCTGGGACATTAGAAACATATGGGACATATGGGACATCTGGGACGTTAAGGACATTTGGGACATCTAAGACGTCTGGGACGTCTGGAACGTTAAGGACATATGGGACATTTAGGACGCCTGGGACATTAGGGACATTTGGGATATATGGGACATCTGGGACGCCTGGGACATTAGGGAGATATGGGACAAATTGAACATCTGGGACGTCTGGGACGTTACGGACATATGGGACATCTGGGACGCCTGGGACGTCAAGGACATATGGGACATTTAGGAGGCCTGGGACATTAGGGACTTATGGGACACATGGAACATCTGGGACGTCTGGGACGTTACGGACATATGGGACATCTGGGACGTCTGGGACGTTTAGGACATATGGGACATCTAGGACGTCTGGGACGTCTGGGACGTTAAGGAAATATTGGACATTTAGGGCGCCCTGGACGTTAGGGACATATGGGACATATGGGAGGTCTGGGACGCCTGGGACATTAGGGACATATGGGACATATAGGACATCTGGGACGTCTGGGACGTTATTGGCATATGGGACATCTGGGACGTCTGGGACGTTAAGGATATAAGGGACATCTAGCACGTCTGGGACGTTAGGGACATATGGGAGATCTGGGACGTCTGGGACGTTAGGAACATATAAGACATCTTGGACGTCTGGGACTTTAGGGACATATGGAACATCTGGGACGTTAGGGACATATGGGACATCTGGGACGTCTGGGACGTTAGGGAGGTATAGGACATATGGGATATACTGGGACGTCTGGGACGTTAAGGATATATGGGACATCTAGGACGTCTGGGACATTAGAGACGTATGGGACATATGGGACATCTGGGACGTCTGGGACGTTAGAGACATATGGTAAATCTGGGACGTCTGGGACGTTAAGGACATATGGGACATCTAGGACGTCTGGGACGTTAAGGACATATGGGACATTTAGGACGCCTGAACATTAGGGACATATTGGACATATGGGACATCTGGGACGCCTGGGACATTAGGGACATATGGGACATATGGGACATCTGGGACGTCTGGGACGTTAGTTACATATGGGACATCTGGGACGTCTGGGAAGTTAAGGACATATGGGACATCTGGGACGTCTGGGATGCTAGGGAAATATGGGACATCTGGGACGTCTGGGACGTTAAGGACATATGGGACATCTAGGACGTCTGGGACGTCTGGAACGTTAAGGACATATGGGACATCTTCGGCGTCTGGGACGTCTGGGACGTTAAGGACATATGGGACAATTACTACGCCTGGGATATTAGGGACATATAAGACATCTGGGACGTCTGGGACGTTAGGGACATATGGGACGTCTGGGACGTTAAGGACATATGGGACATCTAGGACATCTGGGACGTCTGGGACGTTAGGGACATATGGAACATCTAGGACGCCTGGGACATTAGAAACATATGAAACATATGGGACATCTGGGACGTCTGGGACGTTAAGGACATTTGGGACATCTAGGACGTCTGGGACGTCTGGGACGTTAAGGAGATATGGGAAATTTAGGACGCCCTGGACATTAAGGACATATGGGACATATGGGATATCTGGGACGTCTGGGACGTTAAGGACATATGGGACATCTAGGACGTCTGGGACGTCTGAGACGTTAAGGACATATGGGACATTTAGGACGCCCTGGACATTAGGGACATATGGGACATATGGGAGGTCCGGGACGCCTGGGACATTAGGGACATATGGGACATATAGGACATCTAGGACGTCTGGGACGTTATTGACATATGAGACATCTGGGACGTCTGGGGCATTAAGGATATAAGGGACACCTAGGACGTCTGGGACGTTAGGGACATATGGGAGATCTGGGACGTCTGGGACGTTAGGGGCATATAAGACATCTAGGACATCTGGGACGTTAGGGACATATGGAACATCTGGGACGTTCGGGACATATGGGACATCTGGGACGTCTTGGACATTAGGGACATATGGGACATATGGGACATCTGGGACGCCTGGAACATTAGAAACATATGAGACATATGGGACATCTGGGACGTCTGGGACGTTAAGGACATTTGGGACATCTGGGACGTCTGAGACGTTAGAGACATATGGGACATCTGGGACGTCTGGGACGTTAGGGACTTATAGGACATCTAGAACGTCTGAGACGTCTGGGACGTTGGGGACATATGGGACATGTAGGACGTCTGGGACATTAGGGACATATGGGACATTTAGGACGTCTGGGACGTCTGGGACGTTAAGGACATATGGGACGTCTGGGACGTTAGGGAGATATGGGACATTTAGGACGTCTGAGACGTCTGGGACGTTAGGGACATATAGGACATCTAGGACGTCTGGGACGTCTGGGACGTTAGGGACATATGGGACATTTAGGACGTCTGGGACGTCTGGGACGTTAAGGACATATGGGACGTCTGGGACGTTAGGGACATAAGGAATTTCTAGGACGCCTGGGACATTAGGGACATATGGGACATCTGGGACGTTTGGGACGTTAGGGACATATGGGACATCTGAGACGTCTGGGACGTTAAGGACATATGGGACATCTAGGACGTCTGGGACGTCCGGGACGTTAAAGACATATAGGACATTTAGGACGCCTGGCACATTAGGGACATATGGGACATATGGGACATCTAATACGCCTGGGAGATTAAGGATATATAAGACCTTTGGGACATCTGGGACGTCTGGGACGTTAGGGACATATGGCTCATCTGGGACGTCTGGGACTTTAAGGACATATGGGACATCTAGGACGTCTGGTACGTCTGGGACTTTAAGGACATATGGGACATATGGGACATCTGGGACGGCTCGGTCATTAGGGACATATGGGACATATGGGACATCTGGGACGTCTGGGACGTTAGGGACATATGGGACATCTGGGACGTCCGGGACGTTAATGACATATGGTACATCTAGGGCGTCTGGGACGTCTGGGACGTTAAGGACATATGGGACATTTAGGACGCCTGGGACATTAGGGACATATGGGACATTTGGGACGTCTGGGACGTTTAGGACATATGGGACATCTGGGACGTCTGGGACGTTAAGGACATATTTGACATATGGGACATCTGGGACGTCTGGGACGTTAGGGACATATGGAACATCTAGGACGCCTGGGACATTAGAAACATATAGGATATATGAAATATCTGGAACGTCTGGGACGTTAAAGACATTTGGGACATTTAGGACGCCTGGGACATTAGGGACATATGGGACATCTAGGACGCCTGGGACATTAGGTACATATGGGACATATGGAACATCTGGGACGTCTGGGACTTCTGGGACGTTAGGTACATATGGGACATATGGGACATCTGGGACGCCTAATACGTTAGGTACATATGAGACATCTGGGACGTCTGGAACGTTAAGGACATATGGGACATTTAGGACGCCTGGGACATTAGGGACATTTGGGACATATGGGACATCTGGGACGCCTGGGACATTAGGGACACATGGGACACATTGAACATCTGGGACGTCTGGGACGTTACGGACATATGGGACATCTCGGACGCCTGGGACGTTAAGGACATATGGGACATTTAGGAGGCCTGGGACATTAGGGACATATGGGACACATTGAACGTCTGGGACGTCTGGGACGTTACGGACATATGGGACATCTGGGACGTCTGGGACGTTTAGGACATATGGGACATCTAGGACGTCTGGGACGTCTGGGACGTTAAGGACATATTGGACATTTAGGACGCCCTGGACGTTAGCGACATATGGGACATATGGGAGGTCTGAGACGTTAAGGACATATGGGACATCTAGGACGTTTAGGACGTCAGGGACGTTAAGGCCATATGGGACATTTAGGACGCCTGGGACATTAGGGACATATGGGTCATCTGGGACGTCTGGGACGTTAGGGACATATGGGACATCTGGGACGTCTGGGACGTTAAGGACATATGGGACATCTAGGACATCTGGGACGTCTAGGACGTTAGGGACATATGGAACATCTAAGACGGCTGACACATTAGAAACATATGAAACATATGGGACATCTGGGACGTCTGGGACGTTAGGGACATATGGGACATCTGGGACGTCTGGGACGTTAAGGACATATGGGACATCTGGGACGTCTGGCACGTTAAGGACATATGGGACATCTAGGACGTTTAGGACGTCTGGAACGTTAAAGACATATGGGACATTTAGGACGCCTGGGACATTAGGGACATATGGGACATCTAGGACGCCTGGGACGTTAAAGACATATGGGACATCTAGGGCGTCTGGGACGTCTGGGACGTTAAGGACATATGGGATATTTAGGACGCCTGGGACATTAGGGACATATGGGACATCTGGGACGTCTGGGACGTTAGGGACATATGGGACATCTGGGACGTCTGGGACGTTAAGGACATATGGGACATCTAGGACATCTGGGACGTCTGGGACGTTAGGGACATATGGAACATCTAAGACGGCTGACACATTAGAAACATATGAAACATTTGGGACATCTGGGACGTCTGGGACGTTAGGGACATATGGGACATCTGGGACGTCTGGGACGTTAAGGACATATGGGACATCTAGGACATCTGGGACGCCTGGGACATTAGGGACATATGGGACATCTGGGACGTCTGGGACGTTAGGGACATATGGAACATCTAAGACGGCTGACACATTAGAAACATATGAAACATATGAGACATCTGGGACGTCTGGGACGTTAGGGACATATAGGACATCTGGGACGTCTGGCACGTTAAGGACATATGGGACATCTAGGACGTTTAGGACGTCTGGGACGTTAAGGACATATGGGACATTTAGGACGCCTGGGACATTAGGGACATATGGGACATCTAGGACGCCTGGGACATTAGGGACATATGGGACATATGGGGCATTTAGGACGCCTGGGACATTAGGGACATATGGGACATATGGGACATCTGTAAGGCCTGGGACATTAGGGACATACGGGACATCTGGGACGTCTGGCACTTTAGGGACATATGGGACATCTGGAACATCTGGGAAGTTAAGGACATATGGGACATTTAGGACGCCTGGGACAATAGGGACATATGGGACATATGGGACATCTGGGACGTATGGGACGTTAAGGACATATGGGACATCTAGGACGTCTGGGACGTTAAGGACATATGGGACATCTAGGACGTTTGGGACGTCTGGGACGTTAGGGACATATGGGACATCTAGGACGTCTGGGACATTAGGAACATATGGGACATATGGGACATCTGGGACGGCTGGGACGTTAGGTACATATGGGACATATGGGACATCTGGGACGTCTAAGACGTTAGGTATCAATGGGACATCTGGGACGTCTTGGACGTTAAGGACATATGGGACATATGGGACATCTGTGACGGCTGGGACGTTAGGGACATATGGGACATCTGGGACGCTTGGGACATTAGGGACATATAGGACATATGGGACATCTGGGACGTCTGGGACGTCTGGGACGTTAGGTACATATGGGACATATGGGACATCTGGGACGTCTAAGACGTTAGGTACCAATGGGACATCTGGGACGTCTTGGACGTTAAGGACATATGGGACATCTGGAACGTCTGGGACGTTAAGAACATATGGGACATCTGGGACGTCGGGGATGCTAGGGACATATGGGACATCTGGGACGTCTGGGACGTTAGGTACATATGGGACATATGGGACATCTGGGACGTCTTGGACGTTAGGTACATATGGGACATATGGGACATCTGGGACGTCTAAGACGTTAGGTACCAATGGGACATCTGGGACGTCTTGGACGTTAAGGACATATGGGACATCTGGAACGTCTGGGACGTTAAGAACATATGGGACATCTGGGACGTCTGGGATGCTAGGGACATATGGGACATCTGAGACGTCTGGGACGTTAGGGGCATATGGGAAATCTAGGACGTCTGGGACGTCTGGGACGTCTGGGACGTCTGAGACGTTAAAGACATATGGGACATCTAGGGCGTCTGGGACGTCTGGGACGTTAGAGACATATAGGACATCTGGGACGTCTGGCACGTTAAGGACATATGGGACATCTAGGACGTTTAGGACGTCTGGGACGTTAAGGACATATGGGACATTTAGGACGCCTGGGACATTAGGGACATATGGGACATCTAGGACGCCTGGGACATTAGGTACATATGGGACATATGGAACATCTGGGACGTCTGGGACTTCTGGGACGTTAGGTACATATGGGACATATGGGACATCTGGGACGCCTAATACGTTAGGTACATATGAGACATCTGGGACGTCTTGGACGTTAAGGACATATGGGACATCTGGAACGTCTGGGACGTTAAGAACATATGGGACATTTGGGACGCCTGGTATGCTAAGGACATATGGGACATCTGGGACGTCTGGGACGTTAAGGGCATATGGGAAATCTAGGACGTCTGGGACGTCTGGGACGTTAAAGACATATGGGACATCTAGGGCGTCTGGGACGTCTGGGACGTTAAGGACATATGGGATATTTAGGACGCCTGAGACATTAGGGACATATGGGACATCTGGGACGTCTGGGACGTTAGGGACATATGGGAATCTGGGACGTCTGGGACGTTAAGGACATATGGGACTTCTAGGACATCTGGGACGCCTGGGACATTAGGGACATATGGGACATCTGGGACGTCTGGGACGTTAGGGACATATGGAACATCTAAGACGGCTGACACATTAGAAACATATGAAACATATGGGACATCTGGGACGTCTGGGACGTTAGGGACATATAGGACATCTGGGACGTCTGGCACGTTAAGGACATATGGGACATCTAGGACGTTTAGGACGTCTGGGACGTTAAGGACATATGGGACATTTAGGACGCCTGGGACATTAGGGACATATGGGACATCTAGGACGCCTGGGACATTAGGGACATATGGGGCATTTAGGACGCCTGGGACATTAGGGACATATGGGACATATGGGACATCTGTAAGGCCTGGGACATTAGGGACATACGGGACATCTGGGACGTCTGGCACGTTAGGGACATACGGGACATCTGGAACGTCTGGGAAGTTAAGGACATATGGGATATCTAGGACGTTTGGGACGTCTGGGACGTTAAGGACATATGGGACATTTAGGACGCCTGGGACAGTAGGGACATATGGGACATATGGGACATCTGGGACGTATGGGACGTTAAGGACATATGGGACATCTAGGACGTCTGGGACGTTAAGGACATATGGGACATCTAGGACGTTTGGGACGTCTGGGACGTTAGGGACATATGGGACATCTAGGACGTCTGGGACATTAGGAACATATGGGACATATGGGACATCTGGGACGTCTGGGACGTTAGGTACATATGGGACATATGGGACATCTGGGTCGTCTAAGACGTTAGGTACCAATGGGACATCTGGGACGTCTTGGACGTTAAGGACATATGGGAGATCTGGAACGTCTGGGACGTTAAGAACATATGGGACATCTGGGACGTCGGGGATGCTAGGGACATATGGGACATCTGGGACGTCTGGGACGTTAGGTACATATGGGACATATGGGACATCTGGGACGTCTTGGACGTTAGGTACATATGGGACATATGGGACATCTGGGACGTCTAAGACGTTAGGTACCAATGGGACATCTGGGACATCTTGGACGTTAAGGACATATGGGACATCTGGAACGTCTGGGACGTTAAGAACATATGGGACATCTGGGACGTCTGGGACGTTAGGGGCATATGGGAAATCTAGGACGTCTGGGACGTCTGGGACGTTGAAGACATATGGGACATCTGGGACGTCTGGCACGTTAAGGACATTTGGGACATCTAGGACGTTTAGGACGTCTGGGACGTTAAGGACATATGGGACATTTAGAACGCCTGGGACATTAGGGACATATGGGACATCTAGGACGCCTGGGACATTAGGTACATATGGGACATATGGGACATCTGGGACGTCTGGGACGTCTGGGACGTTAGGTACATATGGGACATATGGGACATCTGGGACGCCTAATACGTTAGGTACATATGAGACATCTGGGACGTCTTGGACGTTAAGGACATATGGGACATCTGGAACGTCTGGGATGCTAGGGACATATGGGACATCTGAGACGTCTGGGACGTTAGGGGCATATGGGAAATCTAGGACGTCTGGGACGTCTGGGACGTTGAAGACATATGGGACATCTGGGACGTCTGGCACGTTAAGGACATTTGGGACATCTAGGACGTTTAGGACGTCTGGGACGTTAAGGACATATGGGACATTTAGAACGCCTGGGACATTAGGGACATATGGGACATCTAGGACGCCTGGGACATTAGGTACATATGGGACATATGGGACATCTGGGACGTCTGGGACGTCTGGGACGTTAGGTACATATGGGACATATGGGACATCTGGGACGCCTAATACGTTAGGTACATATGAGACATCTGGGACGTCTTGGACGTTAAGGACATATGGGACATCTGGAACGTCTGGGACGTTAAGAACATATGGGACATCTGGGACGTCTGGTATGCTAAGGACATATGGGACATCTGGGACGTCTGGGACGTTAAGGGCATATGGGAAATCTAGGACGTCTGGGACGTCTGGGACGTTAAAGACATATGGGACATCTAGGGCGTCTGGGACGTTTGGGACGTTAAGGACATATGGGATATTTAGGACGCCTGAGACATTAGGGACATATGGGACATCTGGGACGTCTGGGATGTTAGGGACATATGGGAATCTAGGACGTCTGGGACGTTAAAGACATATGGGACATCTAGGACATCTGGGACGTCTGGGACGTTAGGGACATATGGAACATCTAAGACGGCTGACACATTAGAAACATATGAAACATATGGGACATCTGGGACGTCTGGGATGTTAGGGACATATGGGACATCTGGGACGTCTGGGACGTTAAGGACATATGGGACATCTAGGACATCTGGGACGCCTGGGACATTAGGGACATATGGGACATCTGGGACGTCTGGGACGTTAGGGACATATGCGATATCTGGGACGTCTGGGACGTTAAGGACATATGGGACATCTAGGACATCTGGGACGTTAGGGACATATGGAACATCTGGGACGTCTGGGACGTTAAGGACATATGGGACATCTAGGACGCCTGGGACATTAGGGACATATGGGACATTTGGGACGTCTGGGACGTTAGGGACATATGGGACATCTGGGACGTCTTGGACGTTAAGGACAAATGGGACATTTAGGACGCCTGGGACATTAGGGACATATGAGACATCTGGGACGTCTGGGACGTTAGGGACATATGGGACATCTGGGACGTCTGGGACGTTAAGGACATATGGGACATTTAGGACATTTGGGACGTCTGGGACGTTAGGGACATATGGAACATCTAAGACGGCTGACACATTAGAAACGTATGAAACATATGGGACATCTAGGACGTCTGGGACGTTAGGGACATATGGGACATCTGGGACGTCTGGGACGTTAAGGACATATGGGACATCTAGGACATCTGGGACGCCTGGGACATTACGGACATATGGGACATCTGGGACGTCTGGGACGTTAGGGACATATAGGACATCTGGGACGTCTGGTACGTTAAGGACATATGGGACATCTAGGACGTTTAGGACGTCTGGGACGTTAAGGACATATGGGACATTTAGGGCGCCTGGGACATTAGGGACATATGGGACATCTAGGACGCCTGGGACATTAGGGACATAGGGGGCATTTAGGACGCCTGGGACATTAGGGACATATGGGACATATGGGACATCTGTAAGGCCTGGGACATTAAGGACATACGGGACATCTGGGACGTCTGGCACGTTAGGGACATATGGGACATCTGGAACGTCTGGGACGTTAAGGACATATGGGACATCTAGGACGTTTCGGACGTCTGGGACGTTAAGGACATATGGGACATTTAGGACGCCTGGGACATTAGGGACATATGGGACATATGGGACATCTGGGACGTATGGGACGTTAAGGACATATGGGACATCTAGGACGTCTGGGACGTTAAGGACATATGGGACATCTAGGACGTTTGGGACGTCTGGGACGTTAGGGACATATGGGACATCTAGGACGTCTGGGACATTAGGGACATAAGGGACATTTAGGACGTCTGGGACGTTAGGGACATATGGAATATCTAGGACGCCAGGGACATTAGGAACATATGGGACATATGGGACATCTGGGACGGCTGGGACGTTAGGGACATATGGGACATCTGGGACGTCTGGGACGTTAAGGACATATGGGACATCTAGGACGTCTGGGACGTCTGGGACGTTAAGGACATATGGGACATTTAGGACGCCTGGGATATATGGGACATATGGGACATCTGGGACGTCTGGGACGGTAAGGACATATGGGACATCTAGAACGTCTGAGACGTCTGTTACGTTAAAGACATATGGAACATTAAGGACGCCTGGGACATTACGGACATATGGTACATATGGGACATCTGGGACGCTTGGGACATTAGGGACATATAGGACATATGGGACATCTGGGACGTCTGGGACGTCTGGGACGTTAGGTACATATGGGACGTATGGGACATCTGGGACGTCTAAGACGTTAGGTACCAATGAGACATCTGGGACGTCTTGGACGTTAAAAACATATGGGACATCTGTAACGTCTGGGACGTTAAGAACATATGGGACATCTGGGACGTCTGGGATGCTAGGGACATATGGGACATCTGGGACGTCTGGGACGTTATGTACATATGGGACATATGGGACATCTGGGACGTCTAAGACGTTAGGTACCAATGGGACATCTGGGACGTCTTGGACGTTAAGGACATATGGGACATCTGGAACGTCTGGGACGTTAAAAACATATGGGACATCTGGGACGTCTGGGATGCTAGGGACATATGGGACATCTGGGACGTCTGGGACGTTAGGTACATATGGGACATATGGGACATCTGGGACGTCTGGGACGTTAAGTACATATGGGACATATGGGACGTCTTGGACGTTAAGGACATATGGGACATATGGGACATCTGTGACGGCTGGGACGTTAGGGACATATGGGACATCTGGGACGCTTGGGACATTTGGGACATATAGGACATATGGGACATCTGGGACGTCTGGGACGTCTGGGACGTTAGGTACATATGGGACATATGGGACATCTGGGACGTCTAAGACGTTGGGTACCAATGGGACATCTGGGACGTCTTCTACGTTAAGGACATATGGGACATCTGGAACGTCTGGGACGTTAAGAACATATGGGACATCTGGGACGTCGGGGATGCTAGGGACATATGGGACATCTGGGACGTCTGGGACGTTAGGTACATATGGGACATATGGGACATCTGGGACGTCTTGGACGTTAGGTACATATGGGACATATGGGACATCTGGGACGTCTTGGACGTTAGGTACATATGGGACATATGGGACATCTGAGACGTCTGGGACGTTAGGGGCATATGGGAAATCTAGGACGTCTGGGACGTCTGGGACGTTGAAGACATATGGGACATCTAGGGCGTCTGGGACGTCTGGGACGTTAGGGACATATAGGACATCTGGGACGTCTGGCACGTTAAGGACATATGGGACATCTAGGACGTTTAGGACGTCTGGGACGTTAAGGACATATGGGACATTTAGGACGCCTGGGACATTAGGGACATATGGGACATCTAGGACGCCTGGGACATTAGGTACATATGGGACATATGGGACATCTGGGACGTCTGGGACGTCTGGGACGTTAGGTACATATGGGACATATGGGACATCTGGGACGCCTAATACGTTAGGTACATATGAGACATCTGGGACGTCTTGGACGTTAAGGACATATGGGACATCTGGAACGTCTGGGACGTTAAGAACATATGGGACATCTGGGACGTCTGGTATGCTAAGGACATATGGGACATCTGGGACGTCTGGGACGTTAAGGGCATATGGGAAATCTAGGACGTCTGGGACATCTGGGACGTTAAAGACATATGGGACATCTAGGGCGTCTGGGACGTCTGGGACGTTAAGGACATATGGGATATTTAGGACGCCTGAGACATTAGGGACATATGGGACATCTGGGACGTCTGGGATGTTAGGGACATATGGGAATCTGGGACGTCTGGGACGTTAAAGACATATGGGACATCTAGGACATCTGGGACGTCTGGGACGTTAGGGACATATGGAACATCTAAGACGGCTGACACATTAGAAACATATGAAACATATGGGACATCTGGGACGTCTGGGATGTTAGGGACATATGGGACATCTGGGACGTCTGGGACGTTAAGGACATATGGGACATCTAGGACATCTGGGACGCCTGGGACATTAGGGACATATGGGACATCTGGGACGTCTGGGACGTTAGGGACATATGCGATATCTGGGACGTCTGGGACGTTAAGGACATATGGGACATCTAGGACATCTGGGACGTCTGGGACGTTAGGGACATATGGAACATCTGGGACGTCTGGGACGTTAGGGACATATGCGATATCTGGGACGTCTGGGACGTTAAGGACATATGGGACATCTAGGACATCTGGGACGTCTGGGACGTTAGGGACATATGGAACATCTGGGACGTCTGGGACGTTAAGGACATATGGGACATATGGGACATCTGGGACGCCTAATACGTTAGGTACATATGAGACATCTGGGACGTCTTGGACGTTAAGGACATATGGGACATCTGGAACGTCTGGGACGTTAAGAACATATGGGACATCTGGGACGTCTGGTATGCTAAGGACATATGGGACATCTGGGACGTCTGGGACGTTAAGGGCATATGGGAAATCTAGGACGTCTGGGACGTCTGGGACGTTAAAGACATATGGGACATCTAGGGCGTCTGGGACGTCTGGGACGTTAGGGACATATGGAACATCTAAGACGGCTGACACATTAGAAACATATGAAACATATGGGACATCTGGGACGTCTGGGATGTTAGGGACATATGGGACATCTGGGACGTCTGGGACGTTAAGGACATATGGGACATCTAGGACATCTGGGACGCCTCGGACATTAGGGACATATGGGACATCTGGGACGTCTGGGACGTTAGGGACATATGCGATATCTGGGACGTCTGGGACGTTAAGGACATATGGGACATCTAGGACATCTGGGACGTCTGGGACGTTAGGGACATATGAAACATCTGGGACGTCTGGGACGTTAGGGACATATGCGATATCTGGGACGTCTGGGACGTTAAGGACATATGGGACATCTAGGACATCTGGGACGTCTGGGACGTTAGGGACATATGGAACATCTGGGAAGTCTGGGACGTTAATGACATATGGGACATATGGGACATCTGGGACGCCTAATACGTTAGGTACATATGAGACATCTGGGACGTCTTGGACGTTAAGGACATATGGGACATCTGGAACGTCTGGGACGTTAAGAACATATGGGACATCTGGGACGTCTGGGACGTTAAGGACATATGGGACATCTAGGACATCTGGGACGTCTGGGACGTTAGGGACATATGGGACATCTGGGACGCTTGGGACATTTGGGACATATAGGACATATGGGACATCTGGGACGTCTGGGACGTCTGGGACGTTAGGTACATATGGGACATATGGGACATCTGGGACGTCTAAGACGTTGGGTACCAATGGGACATCTGGGACGTCTTGGACGTTAAGGACATATGGGACATCTGGAACGTCTGGGACGTTAAGAACATATGGGACATCTGGGACGTCGGGGATGCTAGGGACATATGGGACATCTGGGACGTCTGGGACGTTAGGTACATATGGGACATATGGGACATCTGGGACGTCTTGGACGTTAGGTACATATGGGACATATGGGACATCTGGGACGTCGTGGACGTTAGGTACATATGGGACATATGGGACATCTGAGACGTCTGGGACGTTAGGGGCATATGGGAAATCTAGGACGTCTGGGACGTCTGGGACGTTGAAGACATATGGGACATCTAGGGCGTCTGGGACGTCTGGGACGTTAGGGACATATAGGACATCTGGGACGTCTGGCACGTTAAGGACATATGGGACATCTAGGACGTTTAGGACGTCTGGGACGTTAAGGACATATGGGACATTTAGGACGCCTGGGACATTAGGGACATATGGGACATCTAGGACGCCTGGGACATTAGGTACATATGGGACATATGGGACATCTGGGACGTCTGGGACGTCTGGGACGTTAGGTACATATGGGACATATGGGACATCTGGGACGCCTAATACGTTAGGTACATATGAGACATCTGGGACGTCTTGGACGTTAAGGACATATGGGACATCTGGAACGTCTGGGACGTTAAGAACATATGGGACATCTGGGACGTCTGGTATGCTAAGGACATATGGGACATCTGGGACGTCTGGGACGTTAAGGGCATATGGGAAATCTAGGACGTCTGGGACATCTGGGACGTTAAAGACATATGGGACATCTAGGGCGTCTGGGACGTCTGGGACGTTAAGGACATATGGGATATTTAGGACGCCTGAGACATTAGGGACATATGGGACATCTGGGACGTCTGGGATGTTAGGGACATATGGGAATCTGGGACGTCTGGGACGTTAAAGACATATGGGACATCTAGGACATCTGGGACGTCTGGGACGTTAGGGACATATGGAACATCTAAGACGGCTGACACATTAGAAACATATGAAACATATGGGACATCTGGGACGTCTGGGATGTTAGGGACATATGGGACATCTGGGACGTCTGGGACGTTAAGGACATATGGGACATCTAGGACATCTGGGACGCCTGGGACATTAGGGACATATGGGACATCTGGGACGTCTGGGACGTTAGGGACATATGCGATATCTGGGACGTCTGGGACGTTAAGGACATATGGGACATCTAGGACATCTGGGACGTCTGGGACGTTAGGGACATATGGAACATCTGGGACGTCTGGGACGTTAGGGACATATGCGATATCTGGGACGTCTGGGACGTTAAGGACATATGGGACATCTAGGACATCTGGGACGTCTGGGACGTTAGGGACATATGGAACATCTGGGACGTCTGGGACGTTAAGGACATATGGGACATATGGGACATCTGGGACGCCTAATACGTTAGGTACATATGAGACATCTGGGACGTCTTGGACGTTAAGGACATATGGGACATCTGGAACGTCTGGGACGTTAAGAACATATGGGACATCTGGGACGTCTGGTATGCTAAGGACATATGGGACATCTGGGACGTCTGGGACGTTAAGGGCATATGGGAAATCTAGGACGTCTGGGACGTCTGGGACGTTAAAGACATATGGGACATCTAGGGCGTCTGGGACGTCTGGGACGTTAGGGACATATGGAACATCTAAGACGGCTGACACATTAGAAACATATGAAACATATGGGACATCTGGGACGTCTGGGATGTTAGGGACATATGGGACATCTGGGACGTCTGGGACGTTAAGGACATATGGGACATCTAGGACATCTGGGACGCCTCGGACATTAGGGACATATGGGACATCTGGGACGTCTGGGACGTTAGGGACATATGCGATATCTGGGACGTCTGGGACGTTAAGGACATATGGGACATCTAGGACATCTGGGACGTCTGGGACGTTAGGGACATATGAAACATCTGGGACGTCTGGGACGTTAGGGACATATGCGATATCTGGGACGTCTGGGACGTTAAGGACATATGGGACATCTAGGACATCTGGGACGTCTGGGACGTTAGGGACATATGGAACATCTGGGAAGTCTGGGACGTTAATGACATATGGGACATATGGGACATCTGGGACGCCTAATACGTTAGGTACATATGAGACATCTGGGACGTCTTGGACGTTAAGGACATATGGGACATCTGGAACGTCTGGGACGTTAAGAACATATGGGACATCTGGGACGTCTGGGACGTTAAGGACATATGGGACATCTAGGACATCTGGGACGTCTGGGACGTTAGGGACATATGGAACATCTAAGACGGGTGACACATTAGAAACATATGAAACATATGGGACATCTGGGACGTCTGGGATGTTAGGGACATATGGGACATCTGGGACGTCTGGGACGTTAAGGACATATGGGACATCTAGGACATCTGGGACGCCTGGGACATTAGGGACATATGGGACATCTGGGACGTCTGGGACGTTAGGGACATATGCGATATCTGGGACGTCTGGGACGTTAAGGACATATGGGACATCTAGGACATCTGGGACGTCTGGGACGTTAGGGACATATGGAACATCTGGGACGTCTGGGACGTTAGGGACATATGCGATATCTGGGACGTCTGGGACGTTAAGGACATATGGGACATCTAGGACATCTGGGACGTCTGGGACGTTAGGGACATATGGAACATCTGGGACGTCTGGGACGTTAAGGACATATGGGACATATGGGACATCTGGGACGCCTAATACGTTAGGTACATATGAGACATCTGGGACGTCTTGGACGTTAAGGACATATGGGACATCTGGAACGTCTGGGACGTTAAGAACATATGGGACATCTGGGACGTCTGGTATGCTAAGGACATATGGGACATCTGGGACGTCTGGGACGTTAAGGGCATATGGGAAATCTAGGACGTCTGGGACGTCTGGGACGTTAAAGACATATGGGACATCTAGGGCGTCTGGGACGTCTGGGACGTTAGGGACATATGGAACATCTAAGACGGCTGACACATTAGAAACATATGAAACATATGGGACATCTGGGACGTCTGGGATGTTAGGGACATATGGGACATGTGGGACGTCTGGGACGTTAAGGACATATGGGACATCTAGGACATCTGGGACGCCTCGGACATTAGGGACATATGGGACATCTGGGACGTCTGGGACGTTAGGGACATATGCGATATCTGGGACGTCTGGGACGTTAAGGACATATGGGACATCTAGGACATCTGGGACGTCTGGGACGTTAGGGACATATGAAACATCTGGGACGTCTGGGACGTTAGGGACATATGCGATATCTGGGACGTCTGGGACGTTAAGGACATATGGGACATCTAGGACATCTGGGACGTCTGGGACGTTAGGGACATATGGAACATCTGGGACGTCTGGGACGTTAATGACATATGGGACATATGGGACATCTGGGACGCCTAATACGTTAGGTACATATGAGACATCTGGGACGTCTTGGACGTTAAGGACATATGGGACATCTGGAACGTCTGGGACGTTAAGAACATATGGGACATCTGGGACGTCTGGTATGCTAAGGACATATGGGACATCTGGGACGTCTGGGACGTTAAGGGCATATGGGAAATCTAGGACGTCTGGGACGTCTGGGACGTTAAAGACATATGGGACATCTAGGGCGTCTGGGACGTCTGGGACGTTAAGGACATATGGGATATTTAGGACGCCTGAGACATTAGGGACATATGGGACATCTGGGACGTCTGGGATGTTAGGGACATATGGGAATCTGGGACGTCTGGGACGTTAAAGACATATGGGACATCTAGGACATCTGGGACGTCTGGGACGTTAGGGACATATGGAACATCTAAGACGGCTGACACATTAGAAACATATGAAACATATGGGACATCTGGGACGTCTGGGATGTTAGGGACATATGGGACATCTGGGACGTCTGGGACGTTAAGGACTTATGGGACATCTAGGACATCTGGGACGCCTGGGACATTAGGGACGTATGGGACATCTGGGACGTCTGGGACGTTAGGGACATATGCGATATCTGGGACGTCTGGGACGTTAAGGACATATGGGACATCTAGGACATCTGGGACGTCTGGGACGTTAGGGACATATGGAACATCTGGGACGTCTGGGACGTTAAGGACATATGGGACATCTAGGACGCCTGGGACATTAGGGACATATGGGACATTTGGGACATCTTGGACGTTAAGGACAAATGGGACATTTAGGACGCCTGGGACATTAGGGACATATGAGACATCTGGGACGTCTGGGACGTTAGGGACATATGGGACATCTGGGACGTCTGGGACGTTAAGGACATATGGGACATTTAGGACATTTGGGACGTCTGGGACGTTAGGGACATATGGAACATCTAAGACGGCTGACACATTAGAAACGTATGAAACATATGGGACATCTAGGACGTCTGGGACGTTAGGGACATATGGGACATCTGGGACGTCTGGGACGTTAAGGACATATGGGACATCTAGGACATCTGGGACGTCTGGGACGTTAGGGACATATGGAACATCTGGGACGTCTGGGACGTTAAGGACATATGGGACATCTAGGACGCCTGGGACATTAGGGACATATGGGACATCTGGGACGTCTTGGACGTTAAGGACAAATGGGACATTTAGGACGCCTGGGACATTAGGGACATATGAGACATCTGGGACGTCTGGGACGTTAGGGACATATGGGACATCTGGGACGTCTGGGACGTTAAGGACATATGGGACATTTAAGACATTTGGGACGTCTGGGACGTTAGGGACATATGGAACATCTAAGACGGCTGACACATTAGAAACGTATGAAACATATGGGACATCTAGGACGTCTGGGACGTTAGGGACATATGGGACATCTGGGACGTCTGGGACGTTAAGGACATATTGGACATCTAGGATATCTGGGACGCCTGGGACATTACGGACATATGGGACATCTGGGACGTCTGGGACGTTAGGGACATATAGGACATCTGGGACGTCTGGCACGTTAAGGACATATGGGACATCTAGGACGTTTAGGACGTCTGGGACGTTAAGGACATATGGGACATTTAGGGCGCCTGGGACATTAGGGACATATGGGACATCTAGGACGCCTGGGACGTTAGGGACATATGGGACATCTGGGACGTCTGGGACGTTAAGGACATATGGGACATCTAGGACATCTGGGACGTCTGGGACGTTAGGGACATATGGAACATCTAAGACGGCTGACACATTAGAAACGTATGAAACATATGGGACATCTAGGACGTCTGGGACGTTAGGGACATATGGGACATCTGGGACGTCTGGGACGTTAAGGACATATGGGACATCTAGGACATCTGGGACGTCTGGGACGTTAGGGACATATGGAACATCTGGGACGTCTGGGACGTTAAGGACATATGGGACATCTAGGACGCCTGGGACATTAGGGACATATGGGACATCTGGGACGTCTTGGACGTTAAGGACAAATGGGACATTTAGGACGCCTGGGACATTAGGGACATATGAGACATCTGGGACGTCTGGGACGTTAGGGACATATGGGACATCTGGGACGTCTGGGACGTTAAGGACATATGGGACATTTAGGACATTTGGGACGTCTGGGACGTTAGGGACATATGGAACATCTAAGACGGCTGACACATTAGAAACGTATGAAACATATGGGACATCTAGGACGTCTGGGACGTTAGGGACATATGGGACATCTGGGACGTCTGGGACGTTAAGGACATATGGGACATCTAGGACATCTGGGACGCCTGGGACATTACGGACATATGGGACATCTGGGACGTCTGGGACGTTAGGGACATATAGGACATCTGGGACGTCTGGCACGTTAAGGACATATGGGACATCTAGGACGTTTAGGACGTCTGGGACGTTAAGGACATATGGGACATTTAGGGCGCCTGGGACATTAGGGACATATGGGACATCTAGGACGCCTGGGACATTAGGGACATAGGGGGCATTTAGGAGGCCTGGGACATTAGGGACATATGGGACATATGGGACATCTGTAAGGCCTGGGACATTAAGGACATACGGGACATCTGGGACGTCTGGCACGTTAGGGACATATGGGACATCTGGAACGTCTGGGACGTTAAGGACATATGGGACATCTAGGACGTTTCGGACGTCTGGGACGTTAAGGACATATGGGACATTTAGGACGCCTGGGACATTAGGGACATATGGGACATCTGGGACGTATGGGACGTTAAGGACATATGGGACATCTAGGACGTCTGGGACGTTAAGGACATATGGGACATCTAGGACGTTTGGGACGTCTGGGACGTTAGGGACATATGGGACATCTATTACGTCTGGGACATTAGGGACATATGGGACATCTAGGACGCCTGGGACGTTAAGGACATATGGGACATCTAGGACGTCTGGGACGTTAAGGACATATGGGACATCTAGGACGTTTAGGACGTCTGGGACGTTAAGGACATATGGGACATTTAGGGCGCCTGGGACATTAGGGACATATGGGACATCTAGGACGCCTGGGACGTTAGGGACATATGGGACATCTGGGACGTCTGGGACGTTAAGGACATATGGGACATCTAGGACATCTGGGACGTCTGGGACGTTAGGGACATATGGAACATCTAAGACGGCTGACACATTAGAAACGTATGAAACATATGGGACATCTAGGACGTCTGGGACGTTAGGGACATATGGGACATCTGGGACGTCTGGGACGTTAAGGACATATGGGACATCTAGGACATCTGGGACGTCTGGGACGTTAGGGACATATGGAACATCTGGGACGTCTGGGACGTTAAGGACATATGGGACATCTAGGACGCCTGGGACATTAGGGACATATGGGACATCTGGGACGTCTTGGACGTTAAGGACAAATGGGACATTTAGGACGCCTGGGACATTAGGGACATATGGGACATCTGGGACGTCTGGGACGTTAGGGACATATGCGATATCTGGGACGTCTGGGACGTTAAGGACATATGGGACATCTAGGACATCTGGGACGTCTGGGACGTTAGGGACATATGGAACATCTGGGACGTCTGGGACGTTAAGGACATATGGGACATCTAGGACGCCTGGGACATTAGGGACATATGGGACATTTGGGACGTCTTGGACGTTAAGGACAAATGGGACATTTAGGACGCCTGGGACATTAGGGACATATGAGACATCTGGGACGTCTGGGGCGTTAGGGACATATGGGACATCTGGGACGTCTGGGACGTTAAGGACATATGGGACATTTAGGACATTTGGGACGTCTGGGACGTTAGGGACATATGGAACATCTAAGACGGCTGACACATTAGAAACGTATGAAACATATGGGACATCTAGTACGTCTGGGACGTTAGGGACATATGGGACATCTGGGACGTCTGGGACGTTAAGGACATATGGGACATCTAGGACATCTGGGACGTCTGGGACGTTAGGGACATATGGAACATCTGGGACGTCTGGGACGTTAAGGACATATGGGACATCTAGGACGCCTGGGACATTAGGGACATATGGGACATCTGGGACGTCTTGGACGTTAAGGACAAATGGGACATTTAGGACGCCTGGGACATTAGGGACATATGAGACATCTGGGACGTCTGGGACGTTAGGGACATATGGGACATCTGGGACGTCTGGGACGTTAAGGACATATGGGAAATTTAGGACATTTGGGACGTCTGGGACGTTAGGGACATATGGAACATCTAAGACGGCTGACACATTAGAAACGTATGAAACATATGGGACATCTAGGACGTCTGGGACGTTAGGGACATATGGGACATCTGGGACGTCTGGGACGTTAAGGACATATGGGACATCTAGGACATCTGGGACGCCTGGGACATTACGGACATATGGGACATCTGGGACGTCTGGGACGTTAGGGACATATAGGACATCTGGGACGTCTGGCACGTTAAGGACATATGGGACATCTAGGACGTTTAGGACGTCTGGGACGTTAAGGACATATGGGACATTTAGGGCGCCTGGGACATTAGGGACATATGGGACATCTAGGACGCCTGGGACGTTAGGGACATATGGGACATCTGGGACGTCTGGGACGTTAAGGACATATGGGACATCTAGGACATCTGGGACGTCTGGGACGTTAGGGACATATGGAACATCTAAGACGGCTGACACATTAGAAACGTATGAAACATATGGGACATCTAGGACGTCTGGGACGTTAGGGACATATGGGACATCTGGGACGTCTGGGACGTTAAGGACATATGGGACATCTAGGACATCTGGGACGTCTGGGACGTTAGGGACATATGGAACATCTGGGACGTCTGGGACGTTAAGGACATATGGGACATCTAGGACGCCTGGGACATTAGGGACATATGGGACATCTGGGACGTCTTGGACGTTAAGGACAAATGGGACATTTAGGACGCCTGGGACATTAGGGACATATGAGACATCTGGGACGTCTGGGACGTTAGGGACATATGGGACATCTGGGACGTCTGGGACGTTAAGGACATATGGGACATTTAGGACATTTGGGACGTCTGGGACGTTAGGGACATATGGAACATCTAAGACGGCTGACACATTAGAAACGTATGAAACATATGGGACATCTAGGACGTCTGGGACGTTAGGGACATATGGGACATCTGGGACGTCTGGGACGTTAAGGACATATGGGACATCTAGGACATCTGGGACGCCTGGGACATTACGGACATATGGGACATCTGGGACGTCTGGGACGTTAGGGACATATAGGACATCTGGGACGTCTGGCACGTTAAGGACATATGGGACATCTAGGACGTTTAGGACGTCTGGGACGTTAAGGACATATGGGACATTTAGGGCGCCTGGGACATTAGGGACATATGGGACATCTAGGACGCCTGGGACATTAGGGACATAGGGGGCATTTAGGACGCCTGGGACATTAGGGACATATGGGACATATGGGACATCTGTAAGGCCTGGGACATTAAGGACATACGGGACATCTGGGACGTCTGGCACGTTAGGGACATATGGGACATCTGGAACGTCTGGGACGTTAAGGACATATGGGACATCTAGGACGTTTCGGACGTCTGGGACGTTAAGGACATATGGGACATTTAGGACGCCTGGGACATTAGGGACATATGGGACATATGGGACATCTGGGACGTATGGGACGTTAAGGACATATTTGACATCTAGGACGTCTGGGACGTTAAGGACATATGGGACATCTAGGACGTTTGGGACGTCTGGGACGTTAGGGACATATGGGACATCTAGGACGTCTGGGACATTAGGGACATATGGGACATCTGGGACGTCTGGGACGTTAAGGACATATGGGACATCTAGGACATCTGGGACGTCTGGGACGTTAGGGACATATGGAACATCTGGGACGTCTGGGACGTTAAGGACATATGGGACATCTAGGACGCCTGGGACATTAGGGACATATGGGACATCTGGGACGTCTTGGACGTTAAGGACAAATGGGACATTTAGGACGCCTGGGACATTAGGGACATATGGGACATCTGGGACGTCTGGGACGTTAGGGACATATGCGATATCTGGGACGTCTGGGACGTTAAGGACATATGGGACATCTAGGACATCTGGGACGTCTGGGACGTTAGGGACATATGGAACATCTGGGACGTCTGGGACGTTAAGGACATATGGGACATCTAGGACGCCTGGGACATTAGGGACATATGGGACATTTGGGACGTCTTGGACGTTAAGGACAAATGGGACATTTAGGACGCCTGGGACATTAGGGACATATGAGACATCTGGGACGTCTGGGACGTTAGGGACATATGGGACATCTGGGACGTCTGGGACGTTAAGGACATATGGGACATTTAGGACATTTGGGACGTCTGGGACGTTAGGGACATATGGAACATCTAAGACGGCTGACACATTAGAAACGTATGAAACATATGGGACATCTAGGACGTCTGGGACGTTAGGGACATATGGGACATCTGGGACGTCTGGGACGTTAAGGACATATGGGACATCTAGGACATCTGGGACGTCTGGGACGTTAGGGACATATGGAACATCTGGGACGTCTGGGACGTTAAGGACATATGGGACATCTAGGACGCCTGGGACATTAGGGACATATGGGACATCTGGGACGTCTTGGACGTTAAGGACAAATGGGACATTTAGGACGCCTGGGACATTAGGGACATATGAGACATCTGGGACGTCTGGGACGTTAGGGACATATGGGACATCTGGGACGTCTGGGACGTTAAGGACATATGGGACATTTAGGACATTTGGGACGTCTGGGACGTTAGGGACATATGGAACATCTAAGACGGCTGACACATTAGAAACGTATGAAACATATGGGACATCTAGGACGTCTGGGACGTTAGGGACATATGGAACATCTAAGACGGCTGACACATTAGAAACGTATGAAACATATGGGACATCTAGGACGTCTGGGACGTTAGGGACATATGGGACATCTGGGACGTCTGGGACGTTAAGGACATATGGGACATCTAGGACATCTGGGACGCCTGGAACATTACGGACATATGGGACATCTGGGACGTCTGGGACGTTAGGGACATATAGGACATCTGGGACGTCTGGCACGTTAAGGACATATGGGACATCTAGGACGTTTAGGACGTCTGGGACGTTAAGGACATATGGGACATTTAGGGCGCCTGGGACATTAGGGACATATGGGACATCTAGGACGCCTGGGACATTAGGGACATAGGGGGCATTTAGGAGGCCTGGGACATTAGGGACATATGGGACATATGGGACATCTGTAAGGCCTGGGACATTAAGGACATACGGGACATCTGGGACGTCTGGCACGTTAGGGACATATGGGACATCTGGAACGTCTGGGACGTTAAGGACATATGGGACATCTAGGACGTTTCGGACGTCTGGGACGTTAAGGACATATGGGACATTTAGGACGCCTGGGACATTAGGGACATATGGGACATATGGGACATCTGGGACGTATGGGACGTTAAGGACATATGGGACATCTAGGACGTCTGGGACGTTAAGGACATATGGGACATCTAGGACGTTTGGGACGTCTGGGACGTTAGGGACATATGGGACATCTAGGACGTCTGGGACATTAGGGACATATGGGACATCTAGGACGCCTGGGACGTTAAGGACATATGGGACATCTAGGACGTCTGGGACGTTAAGGACATATGGGACATCTAGGACGTTTAGGACGTCTGGGACGTTAAGGACATATGGGACATTTAGGGCGCCTGGGACATTAGGGACATATGGGACATCTAGGACGCCTGGGACGTTAGGGACATATGGGACATCTGGGACGTCTGGGACGTTAAGGACATATGGGACATCTAGGACATCTGGGACGTCTGGGACGTTAGGGACATATGGAACATCTAAGACGGCTGACACATTAGAAACGTATGAAACATATGGGACATCTAGGACGTCTGGGACGTTAGGGACATATGGGACATCTGGGACGTCTGGGACGTTAAGGACATATGGGACATCTAGGACATCTGGGACGTCTGGGACGTTAGGGACATATGGAACATCTGGGACGTCTGGGACGTTAAGGACATATGGGACATCTAGGACGCCTGGGACATTAGGGACATATGGGACATCTGGGACGTCTTGGACGTTAAGGACAAATGGGACATTTAGGACGCCTGGGACATTAGGGACATATGGGACATCTGGGACGTCTGGGACGTTAGGGACATATGCGATATCTGGGACGTCTGGGACGTTAAGGACATATGGGACATCTAGGACATCTGGGACGTCTGGGACGTTAGGGACATATGGAACATCTGGGACGTCTGGGACGTTAAGGACATATGGGACATCTAGGACGCCTGGGACATTAGGGACATATGGGACATTTGGGACGTCTTGGACGTTAAGGACAAATGGGACATTTAGGACGCCTGGGACATTAGGGACATATGAGACATCTGGGACGTCTGGGACGTTAGGGACATATGGGACATCTGGGACGTCTGGGACGTTAAGGACATATGGGACATTTAGGACATTTGGGACGTCTGGGACGTTAGGGACATATGGAACATCTAAGACGGCTGACACATTAGAAACGTATGAAACATATGGGACATCTAGGACGTCTGGGACGTTAGGGACATATGGGACATCTGGGACGTCTGGGACGTTAAGGACATATGGGACATCTAGGACATCTGGGACGTCTGGGACGTTAGGGACATATGGAACATCTGGGACGTCTGGGACGTTAAGGACATATGGGACATCTAGGACGCCTGGGACATTAGGGACATATGGGACATCTGGGACGTCTTGGACGTTAAGGACAAATGGGACATTTAGGACGCCTGGGACATTAGGGACATATGAGACATCTGGGACGTCTGGGACGTTAGGGACATATGGGACATCTGGGACGTCTGGGACGTTAAGGACATATGGGAAATTTAGGACATTTGGGACGTCTGGGACGTTAGGGACATATGGAACATCTAAGACGGCTGACACATTAGAAACGTGTGAAACATATGGGACATCTAGGACGTCTGGGACGTTAGGGACATATGGGACATCTGGGACGTCTGGGACGTTAAGGACATATGGGACATCTAGGACATCTGGGACGCCTGGGACATTACGGACATATGGGACATCTGGGACGTCTGGGACGTTAGGGACATATAGGACATCTGGGACGTCTGGCACGTTAAGGACATATGGGACATCTAGGACGTTTAGGACGTCTGGGACGTTAAGGACATATGGGACATTTAGGGCGCCTGGGACATTAGGGACATATGGGACATCTAGGACGCCTGGGACGTTAGGGACATATGGGACATCTGGGACGTCTGGGACGTTAAGGACATATGGGACATCTAGGACATCTGGGACGTCTGGGACGTTAGGGACATATGGAACATCTAAGACGGCTGACACATTAGAAACGTATGAAACATATGGGACATCTAGGACGTCTGGGACGTTAGGGACATATGGGACATCTGGGACGTCTGGGACGTTAAGGACATATGGGACATCTAGGACATCTGGGACGTCTGGGACGTTAGGGACATATGGAACATCTGGGACGTCTGGGACGTTAAGGACATATGGGACATCTAGGACGCCTGGGACATTAGGGACATATGGGACATCTGGGACGTCTTGGACGTTAAGGACAAATGGGACATTTAGGACGCCTGGGACATTAGGGACATATGAGACATCTGGGACGTCTGGGACGTTAGGGACATATGGGACATCTGGGACGTCTGGGACGTTAAGGACATATGGGACATTTAGGACATTTGGGACGTCTGGGACGTTAGGGACATATGGAACATCTAAGACGGCTGACACATTAGAAACGTATGAAACATATGGGACATCTAGGACGTCTGGGACGTTAGGGACATATGGGACATCTGGGACGTCTGGGACGTTAAGGACATATGGGACATCTAGGACATCTGGGACGCCTGGGACATTACGGACATATGGGACATCTGGGACGTCTGGGACGTTAGGGACATATAGGACATCTGGGACGTCTGGCACGTTAAGGACATATGGGACATCTAGGACGTTTAGGACGTCTGGGACGTTAAGGACATATGGGACATTTAGGGCGCCTGGGACATTAGGGACATATGGGACATCTAGGACGCCTGGGACATTAGGGACATAGGGGGCATTTAGGACGCCTGGGACATTAGGGACATATGGGACATATGGGACATCTGTAAGGCCTGGGACATTAAGGACATACGGGACATCTGGGACGTCTGGCACGTTAGGGACATATGGGACATCTGGAACGTCTGGGACGTTAAGGACATATGGGACATCTAGGACGTTTCGGACGTCTGGGACGTTAAGGACATATGGGACATTTAGGACGCCTGGGACATTAGGGACATATGGGACATATGGGACATCTGGGACGTATGGGACGTTAAGGACATATTTGACATCTAGGACGTCTGGGACGTTAAGGACATATGGGACATCTAGGACGTTTGGGACGTCTGGGACGTTAGGGACATATGGGACATCTAGGACGTCTGGGACATTAGGGACATAAGGGACATTTAGGACGTCTGGGACGTTAGGGACATATGGAATATCTAGGACGCCAGGGACATTAGGAACATATGGGACATATGGGACATCTGGGACGGCTGGGACGTTAGGGACATATGGGACATCTGGGACGTCTGGGACGTTAAGGACATATGGGACATCTAGGACGTCTGGGACGTCTGGGACGTTAAGGACATATGGGACATTTAGGACGCCTGGGATATATGGGACATATGGGACATCTGGGACGTCTGGGACGGTAAGGACGTATGGGACATCTAGAACGTCTGAGACGTCTGGGACGTTAAAGACATATGGAACATTAAGGACGCCTGGGACATTACGGACATATGGTACATATGGGACATCTGGGACGCTTGGGACATTAGGGACATATAGGACATATGGGACATCTGGGACGTCTGGGACGTCTGGGACGTTAGGTACATATGGGACGTATGGGACATCTGGGACGTCTAAGACGTTAGGTACCAATGAGACATCTGGGACGTCTTGTACGTTAAAAACATATGGGACATCTGTAACGTCTGGGACGTTAAGAACATATGGGACATCTGGGACGTCTGGGATGCTAGGGACATATGGGACATCTGGGACGTCTGGGACGTTAGGTACATATGGGACATATGGGACATCTGGGACGTCTAAGACGTTAGGTACCAATGGGACATCTGGGACGTCTTGGACGTTAAGGACATATGGGACATCTGGAACGTCTGGGATGTTAAAAACATATGGGACATCTGGGACGTCTGGGATGCTAGGGACATATGGGACATCTGGGACGTCTGGGACGTTAGGTACATATGGGACATATGGGACATCTGGGACGTCTGGGACGTTAAGTACATATGGGACATCTGGGACGTCTTGGACGTTAAGGACATATGGGACATATGGGACATCTGTGACGGCTGGGACGTTAGGGACATATGGGACATCTGGGACGCTTGGGACATTTGGGACATATAGGACATATGGGACATCTGGGACGTCTGGGACGTCTGGGACGTTAGGTACATATGGGACATATGGGACATCTGGGACGTCTAAGACGTTAGGTACCAATGGGACATCTGGGACGTCTTGGACGTTAAGGACATATGGGACATCTGGAACGTCTGGGACGTTAAGAGCATATGGGACATCTGGGACGTCGGGGATGCTAGGGACATATGGGACATCTGGGACGTCTGGGACGTTAGGTACATATGGGACATATGGGACATCTGGGACGTCTTGGACGTTAGGTACATATGGGACATATGGGACATCTGGGACGTCTAAGACGTTAGGTACCAATGGGACATCTGGGACGTCTTGGACGTTAAGGACATATGGGACATCTGGAACGTCTGGGACGTTAAGAACATATGGGACATCTGGTACGTCTGGGATGCTAGGGACATATGGGACATCTGAGACGTCTGGGACGTTAGGGGCATATGGGAAATCTAGGACCTCTGGGACGTCTGGGACGTTGAAGACATATGGGACATCTAGGGCGTCTGGGACGTCTGGGACGTTAGGGACATATAGGACATCTGGGACGTCTGGCACGTTAAGGACATATGGGACATCTAGGACGTTTAGGACGTCTGGGACGTTAAGGACATATGGGACATTTAGGACGCCTGGGACATTAGGGACATATGGGACATCTAGGACGCCTGGGACATTAGGTACATATGGGACATATGGGACATCTGGGACGTCTGGGACGTCTGGGACGTTAGGTACATATGGGACATATGGGACATCTGGGACGCCTAATACGTTAGGTACATATGAGACATCTGGGACGTCTTGGACGTTAAGGACATATGGGACATCTGGAACGTCTGGGACGTTAAGAACATATGGGACATCTGGGACGTCTGGTATGCTAAGGACATATGGGACACTGGGACGTCTGGGACGTTAAGGGCATATGGGAAATCTAGGACGTCTGGGACGTCTGGGACGTTAAAGACATATGGGACATCTAGGGCGTCTGGGACGTCTGGGACGTTAAGGACATATGGGATATTTAGGACGCCTGAGACATTAGGGACATATGAGACATCTGGGACGTCTGGGATGTTAGGGACATATGGGAATCTGGGACGTCTGGGACGTTAAAGACATATGGGACATCTAGGACATCTGGGACGTCTGGGACGTCTGGGACGTTAGGGACATATGGAACATCTAAGACGGCTGACACATTAGAAACATATGAAACATATGGGACATCTGGGACGTCTGGGATGTTAGGGACATATGGGACATCTGGGACGTCTGGGACGTTAAGGACATATGGGACATCTAGGACATCTGGGACGCCTGGGACATTAGGGACATATGGGACATCTGGGACGTCTGGGACGTTAGGGACATATGCGATATCTGGGACGTCTGGGACGTTAAGGACATATGGGACATCTAGGACATCTGGGACGTCTGGGACGTTAGGGACATATGGAACATCTGGGACGTCTGGGACGTTAAGGACATATGGGACATCTAGGACGCCTGGGACATTAGGGACATATGGGACATTTGGGACGTCTGGGACGTTAGGGACATATGGGACATCTGGGACGTCTTGGACGTTAAGGACAAATGGGACATTTAGGACGCCTGGGACATTAGGGACATATGAGACATCTGGGACGTCTGGGACGTTAGGGACATATGGGACATCTGGGACGTCTGGGACGTTAAGAACATATGGGACATTTAGGACATTTGGGACGTCTGGGACGTTAGGGACATATGGAACATCTAAGACGGCTGACACATTAGAAACGTATGAAACATATGGGACATCTAGGACGTCTGGAACGTTAGGGACATATGGGACATCTGGGACGTCTGGGACGTTAAGGACATATGGGACATCTAGGACATCTGGGACGCCTGGGACATTACGGACATATGGGACATCTGGGACGTCTGGGACGTTAGGGACATATAGGACATCTGGGACGTCTGGCACGTTAAGGACATATGGGACATCTAGGACGTTTAGGACGTCTGGGACGTTAAGGACATATGGGACATTTAGGGCGCCTGGGACATTAGGGACATTTGGGACATCTAGGACGCCTGGGACATTAGGGACATAGGGGGCATTTAGGACGCCTGGGACATTAGGGACATATGGGACATATGGGACATCTGTAAGGCCTGGGACATTAAGGACATACGGGACATCTGGGACGTCTGGCACGTTAGGGACATATGGGACATCTGGAACGTCTGGGACGTTAAGGACATATGGGACATCTAGGACGTTTGGGACGTCTGGGACGTTAAGGACATATGGGACATTTAGGACGCCTGGGACATTAGGGACATATGGGACATCTGGGACGTATGGGACGTTAAGGACATATGGGACATCTAGGACGTCTGGGACGTTAAGGACATATGGGACATCTAGGACGTTTGGGACGTCTGGGACGTTAGGGACATATGGGACATCTAGGACGTCTGGGACATTAGGGACATAAGGGACATTTAGGACGTCTGGGACGTTAGGGACATATGGAATATCTAGGACGCCAGGGACATTAGGAACATATGGGACATATGGGACATCTGGGACGGCTGGGACGTTAGGGACAAATGGGACATCTGGGACGTCTGGGACGTTAAGGACATATGGGACATCTAGGACGTCTGGGACGTCTGGGACGTTAAGGACATATGGGACATTTAGGACGCCTGGGATATATGGGACATATGGGACATCTGGGACGTCTGGGACGGTAAGGACATATGGGACATCTAGAACGTCTGAGACGTCTGGGACGTTAAAGACATATGGAACATTAAGGACGCCTGGGACATTACGGACATATGGTACATATGGGACATCTGGGACGCTTGGGACATTAGGGACATATAGGACATATGGGACATCTGGGACGTCTGGGACGTCTGGGACGTTAGGTACATATGGGACGTATGGGACACCTGGGACGTCTAAGACGTTAGGTACCAATGAGACATCTGGGACGTCTTGGACGTTAAAAACATATGGGACATCTGTAACGTCTGGGACGTTAAGAACATATGGGACATCTGGGACGTCTGGGATGCTAGGGACATATGGGACATCTGGGACGTCTGGGACGTTAAGGACATATGGGACATCTGGAACGTCTGGGACGTTAAAAACATATGGGACATCTGGGACGTCTGGGATGCTAGGGACATATGGGACATCTGGGACGTCTGGGACGTTAGGTACATATGGGACATCTGGGACGTCTGGGACGTCTGGGACGTTAAGTACATATGGGACATCTGGGACGTCTAAGACGTTAGGTACCAATGCGACATCTGGGACGTCTTGGACGTTAAGGACATATGGGACATCTGGAACGTCTGGGACGTTAAGAACATATGGGACATCTGGGACGTCTGGGATGCTAGGGACATATGGGACATCTGGGACGTCTGGGACGTTAAGGACATATGGGACATCTGGAACGTCTGGGACGTTAAAAACATATGGGACATCTGGGACGTCTGGGATGCTAGGGACATATGGGACATCTGGGACGTCTGGGACGTTAGGTACATATGGGACATATGGGACATCTGGGACGTCTGGGACGTTAAGTACATATGGGACATCTGGGACGTCTAAGACGTTAGGTACCAATGCGACATCTGGGACGTCTTGGACGTTAAGGACATATGGGACATCTGGAACGTCTGGGACGTTAAGAACATATGGGACATCTGGGACGTCTGGGATGGTAGGGACATATGGGACATCTGAGACGTCTGGGACGTTAAGGGCATATAGGAAATCTAGGACGTTAAAGACATATGGGACATCTAGGGCGTCTGGGACGTCTGGGACGTTAGGGACATATAGGACATCTGGGACGTCTGGCACGTTAAGGACATATGGGACATCTAGGACGTTTAGGACGTCTGGGACGTTAAGGACATATGGTACATTTAGGACGCCTGGGACATTAGGGACATACGGGACATTAGGGACATATGGGACATCTGAGACGTCTGGGACGTTAGGGACATATGGGACATCTGGGACGTCTGAGACGTTAAGGACATATGAGACATCTAGGAAATCTGGGACGTCTGGGACGTTAGGGACATATGGAACATCTAAGACGGCTGACACATTAGAAACATATGAAACATATGGGACATCTGGGACGTCTGGGACGTTAGGGACATATGGGACATCTGGAACGTCTGGGACGTTAAGAGCATATGGGACATCTGGGACGTCGGGGATGCTAGGGACATATGGGACATCTGGGACGTCTGGGACGTTAGGTACATATGGGACATATGGGACATCTGGGACGTCTTGGACGTTAGGTACATATGGGACATATGGGACATCTGGGACGTCTAAGACGTTAGGTACCAATGGGACATCTGGGACGTCTTGGACGTTAAGGACATATGGGACATCTGGAACGTCTGGGACGTTAAGAACATATGGGACATCTGGTACGTCTGGGATGCTAGGGACATATGGGACATCTGAGACGTCTGGGACGTTAGGGGCATATGGGAAATCTAGGACCTCTGGGACGTCTGGGACGTTGAAGACATATGGGACATCTAGGGCGTCTGGGACGTCTGGGACGTTAGGGACATATAGGACATCTGGGACGTCTGGCACGTTAAGGACATATGGGACATCTAGGACGTTTAGGACGTCTGGGACGTTAAGGACATATGGGACATTTAGGACGCCTGGGACATTAGGGACATATGGGACATCTAGGACGCCTGGGACATTAGGTACATATGGGACATATGGGACATCTGGGACGTCTGGGACGTCTGGGACGTTAGGTACATATGGGACATATGGGACATCTGGGACGCCTAATACGTTAGGTACATATGAGACATCTGGGACGTCTTGGACGTTAAGGACATATGGGACATCTGGAACGTCTGGGACGTTAAGAACATATGGGACATCTGGGACGTCTGGTATGCTAAGGACATATGGGACACTGGGACGTCTGGGACGTTAAGGGCATATGGGAAATCTAGGACGTCTGGGACGTCTGGGACGTTAAAGACATATGGGACATCTAGGGCGTCTGGGACGTCTGGGACGTTAAGGACATATGGGATATTTAGGACGCCTGAGACATTAGGGACATATGAGACATCTGGGACGTCTGGGATGTTAGGGACATATGGGAATCTGGGACGTCTGGGACGTTAAAGACATATGGGACATCTAGGACATCTGGGACGTCTGGGACGTCTGGGACGTTAGGGACATATGGAACATCTAAGACGGCTGACACATTAGAAACATATGAAACATATGGGACATCTGGGACGTCTGGGATGTTAGGGACATATGGGACATCTGGGACGTCTGGGACGTTAAGGACATATGGGACATCTAGGACATCTGGGACGCCTGGGACATTAGGGACATATGGGACATCTGGGACGTCTGGGACGTTAGGGACATATGCGATATCTGGGACGTCTGGGACGTTAAGGACATATGGGACATCTAGGACATCTGGGACGTCTGGGACGTTAGGGACATATGGAACATCTGGGACGTCTGGGACGTTAAGGACATATGGGACATCTAGGACGCCTGGGACATTAGGGACATATGGGACATTTGGGACGTCTGGGACGTTAGGGACATATGGGACATCTGGGACGTCTTGGACGTTAAGGACAAATGGGACATTTAGGACGCCTGGGACATTAGGGACATATGAGACATCTGGGACGTCTGGGACGTTAGGGACATATGGGACATCTGGGACGTCTGGGACGTTAAGGACATATGGGACATTTAGGACATTTGGGACGTCTGGGACGTTAGGGACATATGGAACATCTAAGACGGCTGACACATTAGAAACGTATGAAACATATGGGACATCTAGGACGTCTGGAACGTTAGGGACATATGGGACATCTGGGACGTCTGGGACGTTAAGGACATATGGGACATCTAGGACATCTGGGACGCCTGGGACATTACGGACATATGGGACATCTGGGACGTCTGGGACGTTAGGGACATATAGGACATCTGGGACGTCTGGCACGTTAAGGACATATGGGACATCTAGGACGTTTAGGACGTCTGGGACGTTAAGGACATATGGGACATTTAGGGCGCCTGGGACATTAGGGACATTTGGGACATCTAGGACGCCTGGGACATTAGGGACATAGGGGGCATTTAGGACGCCTGGGACATTAGGGACATATGGGACATATGGGACATCTGTAAGGCCTGGGACATTAAGGACATACGGGACATCTGGGACGTCTGGCACGTTAGGGACATATGGGACATCTGGAACGTCTGGGACGTTAAGGACATATGGGACATCTAGGACGTTTGGGACGTCTGGGACGTTAAGGACATATGGGACATTTAGGACGCCTGGGACATTAGGGACATATGGGACATCTGGGACGTATGGGACGTTAAGGACATATGGGACATCTAGGACGTCTGGGACGTTAAGGACATATGGGACATCTAGGACGTTTGGGACGTCTGGGACGTTAGGGACATATGGGACATCTAGGACGTCTGGGACATTAGGGACATAAGGGACATTTAGGACGTCTGGGACGTTAGGGACATATGGAATATCTAGGACGCCAGGGACATTAGGAACATATGGGACATATGGGACATCTGGGACGGCTGGGACGTTAGGGACAAATGGGACATCTGGGACGTCTGGGACGTTAAGGACATATGGGACATCTAGGACGTCTGGGACGTCTGGGACGTTAAGGACATATGGGACATTTAGGACGCCTGGGATATATGGGACATATGGGACATCTGGGACGTCTGGGACGGTAAGGACATATGGGACATCTAGAACGTCTGAGACGTCTGGGACGTTAAAGACATATGGAACATTAAGGACGCCTGGGACATTACGGACATATGGTACATATGGGACATCTGGGACGCTTGGGACATTAGGGACATATAGGACATATGGGACATCTGGGACGTCTGGGACGTCTGGGACGTTAGGTACATATGGGACGTATGGGACACCTGGGACGTCTAAGACGTTAGGTACCAATGAGACATCTGGGACGTCTTGGACGTTAAAAACATATGGGACATCTGTAACGTCTGGGACGTTAAGAACATATGGGACATCTGGGACGTCTGGGATGCTAGGGACATATGGGACATCTGGGACGTCTGGGACGTTAGGTACATATGGGACATATGGGACATCTGGGACGTCTAAGACGTTAGGTACCAATGGGACATCTGGGACGTCTTGGACGTTAAGGACATATGGGACATCTGGAACGTCTGGGACGTTAAAAACATATGGGACATCTGGGACGTCTGGGATGCTAGGGACATATGGGACATCTGGGACGTCTGGGACGTTAGGTACATATGGGACATATGGGACATCTGGGACGTCTGGGACGTTAAGTACATATGGGACATCTGGGACGTCTAAGACGTTAGGTACCAATGCGACATCTGGGACGTCTTGGACGTTAAGGACATATGGGACATCTGGAACGTCTGGGACGTTAAGAACATATGGGACATCTGGGACGTCTGGGATGGTAGGGACATATGGGACATCTGAGACGTCTGGGACGTTAAGGGCATATAGGAAATCTAGGACGTTAAAGACATATGGGACATCTAGGGCGTCTGGGACGTCTGGGACGTTAGGGACATATAGGACATCTGGGACGTCTGGCACGTTAAGGACATATGGGACATCTAGGACGTTTAGGACGTCTGGGACGTTAAGGACATATGGTACATTTAGGACGCCTGGGACATTAGGGACATACGGGACATTAGGGACATATGGGACATCTGAGACGTCTGGGACGTTAGGGACATATGGGACATCTGGGACGTCTGAGACGTTAAGGACATATGAGACATCTAGGAAATCTGGGACGTCTGGGACGTTAGGGACATATGGAACATCTAAGACGGCTGACACATTAGAAACATATGAAACATATGGGACATCTGGGACGTCTGGGACGTTAGGGACATATGGGACATCTGGGACGTCTGGGACGTTAAGGACATATGGGACATCTAGGACATCTGGGACGCCTGGGACATTAGGGACATATGGGACATCTGGGACGTCTGGGACGTTAGGGACATATGGGACATCTGGGACGTCTGGGACGTTAAGGACATATGGGACATCTAGGACATCTGGGACGCCTGGGACATTAGGGACATATGGGACATCTAGGACGTTTAGGACGTCTGGGAAGTTAAGGACATATGGGACATTTAGGACGCCTGGGACATTAGGGACATATGGGACATCTAGGACGCCTGGGACATTAGGGACATATGGGACATATGGGGCATTTAGGACGCCTGGGACATTAGGGACATATGGTACATATGGGACATCTGTAAGGCCTGGGACATTAGGGACACACGGGACATCTGGGACGTCTGGCACGTTAGGGACGTATGGGACATCTGGAACGTCTGGGACGTTAAGGACATATGGGAAAAAGTTGTTTAGAATCAACATCTACGCCCCTATACCAAATTTCAAAATCCTCAGCCAACTTTGATCTCGCACAATTTATTTTATGTTTAGGTCCCAAATCAAAGAATTTTACTTTTAACAAATATTTTTATTGGAAAAACAAATAGTTTTAACAAAGTTTTTTATTTCATAATAAAAAAACTTTGTTAAAAATAAAATTCTTTGAATTGGGAAATAAACTTGAAAGAAAATGTGAGAAATCAAAGTTGGCAGAGGATTTTGAAAATTGGTATAGGGGCCTAAATGTTGATTATAAACAACTTTTTTCAATAACTTTTTGTCGTATTTGTCACACAAAAGACACTTTGGTTTACAGCAAAATGGGTTTTTTGAAAATGTCCAAGGCATACTTGATTTTTCTAAACTGAAATTATGTTAGAAATTCGCCTTTAAACAAGCAGGGCTGAACCCCAAAAAATAAAAATTTAAATCGAAATTTTTTACTTTTCACAAGAGTTGTTTCACATATCCGGGGACACACTGTATATTATAATTACATTTATAGTATTTTAAATTACTACAGTGACTATATAATCACAGTGTGGCCATACAATTGTTGACTGGTACTTTTTTATCCAATGTCAAAATAGGATTTTACGGAAAACCATGGTGATGTAATAAAAAAATAGAATTTTTTAGCGGTGTAAGCGACAATTGATAACAAAAACTTACTAAAGTCAAACTAAAATTTTACAATTCATTTGCTGTGAGAGTTATTTAAAATGACTGATCTCTCAAATACAATAAAATACCACAAAGGGGTTTAAATGTTGAAGAAATATGAGTCATAAGGTGTTTTCATCAATTTATTACAATTAATGGAAATTGGAAAGTTCAAATCCAAAACGCAAATGATATAACATAATTTGTATAGAAATCTTCTCGGTAATTTAATGTGCTTTATTAACATCTAAATTATATTAAATAGGTAGATACATGGACTAAACTCCAATCTAGCCCACTGGTGCTTAGGCGCATGCGCTTGATAATGTGATTCTCAGTTTGTCGGAGGTTCTACAAATGTTCAGACAATGGAGGCAAAACACGAGAGTTTCATGCCAGACCCAATTTTGGCTGCCCTCAAGGTGCGAATTTAGGTTAGCTGCAGTTTAAGATTTGTGTGTACTTAGTACAAAAATGCCTGTGTATTACCGTAAAACAAGCAGTTAATCCAATCGTAGACAATAATATTGAATTTGAATTTCCCAATGAGCATTTCTCTTATTTATAGCTTAAAATCCAGTTTCGCCACTGGCATAACAGTTCCTTTAAGTTCATATTCCGGAAATGTCAAAATGTACCAGTGGGCTATACTGGAGTTTTCCCGACACTAAACTACTTGCTATACATGTTCAACCTGGAATTGCAAGTGTACACCGCAATAATCTATTGAACAGTTACTTACGAATATTTAAGCAATATAAAACTTACAAGAAAATATCTATTTCTCTGTTAAATGTTCTGGTTTGTTTGATGTTAATACTGTTCTGAATATCGTAAATAACTAATTTGTGAAAAACGTCAAAATATGGTTCTTTTCCGTAGAAACAAACTATAATTTGGAAAACTTACGGCCGCGGGAATACTAATGGCGGATTTCATCACGTGATACGTCCACTCAAACTTTTGACAAGTTATAAAATGCCAATGTCTTATTTTGACATTAGTAACTTTTTGGGGTGAAATTCGGTGCACGGTCCGGTCTATTGCGCATCCGCTGCGAGCGAAGTAAGTTTATATCGAGAGATCCAAAAAAAAACTGTTCCTCAGCGGGCTGTGGAAATTCAACGTATGAATAATATGCTGGTGACATTGACGTACAGGGTCACCAACATATGATTCATACGTTGAATTTCCACAGCCCGCTGAGGAACAGTTTTTTTTTTGATCTCTCGATAGTTCGATCAGCGTGTACGTCAAAATGTTGTGGGTGCCGCTTGCCGCTATCATCTCGTAATGTTTAAAGCAATTCGTTGCGCTCTCGGCGGTGGTCCAGGTTAATGGTTTATGTTAGTTGTTAGGTCTTGATAATTTTTTTAAAGAAAAAATACGCGAGAGAGTTTGTTCAACGTTACATTTTTATGTTCACGGTTACCATTTTCGCATGCGCAATAGACCGGATCGTGCACCGAATTTTTACCACTTTTTGTAACTGTGATTATATTGCAGGTTAAGTTTTACGTCAGTCTGTGTCAAACAACAAACAAATCGTAACCTTTTAATCTTGAATTTGACAGAGACTGACAATACACTTCAGTACTGCCAAACGTATAACATATCAAGGCCTGCTCAGAATCATTTTTTTTATCTCATGGTATAATATGTAGTGTAAGTTGCCTTTTTTATGAATAAAACATTGTATGAAATCGACATTATGTTATTATTTCTTATTTAACTTTTCCAGGGCCGTGGGTGTTCACGCGTAACTTTTTCCTGCGGATTTATTTCCCGACGGCACTTTTTCCGGCGGAACATTTTCCGGTGGAACTTTTTCCGGCGGAACTTTTTCCGGGATTCATTATCTACATAGAAAATCAAACCGTTAAAATTTGATAATATTTATCATTAAATATATAAGCGAAATTAGAATATGCCCAATTAGATGGAAGTAACAGATCTGTAATATTTGCATGCTAATTCTAACAGTTTACTTTCAATATTGTCACTGAACCGCTGTCATTCTACAGTTTTAGAAAAATGCAAAAAATTTCTTGATATGTATTTTTGACGTTTTGAAGGTTAATAATTTTACAACTAGAGTACACTACTAATCGTATTTGACTACAGTGACTATATACAAGACAGTGTGGCCATACGATTGTTGGCGGCCATTTTCAGGCAAATTTGAGCATAGAGATATACAGTGCCTTTAGAAATAATCGAACGTTTTTGAGTGGTCATTATTTTGGCGCTAGTTACTTTAACTAGTTGATGTTAGCTACACGTACAGTGTTATGTTTGGACATTGACATTTTCCATTGGCGTTCGTTCGTTGTGCTTTAAGGTGTTGCATAAAGTTTACAACCGGTTTCAGTTATGGTAGTTTATAATACAGCTAAATGCCGTCTTCCTGTTCCCTGTCTCCAAACCTCCCTGTCCTGTGCTTGGTCTTCTTCCAGGTTCCTCTCCTCCATGGCTCTCCGAATACCCTCATTCCATGGTTTGCGTGGTCTACTTCTTTTTTTCTTACCCGGCGGCGACCATTTAAAGATCTTCATAGGCCACGTCGTATCCTCCATTCTCTTCAGATGACCAAACCTGTTTAACGCTTTCCGTTCAGTTCTGTCCACAACTCATTCTGGTGCCTCCATCCTGCGTCTTATTTCCTCGTTCGTCACTCTATCTCGTCTCGATACCTTTCCGCTTTTTCGTCCATTTGAACTGTGTCTAGTCTTCGTTTCATTTCCGCTGTTACAGTCCATACCTCACTGCCATAACATAGCATCGACTCTACCATTACTTTTGTTAGAGATAGTATTGTCCCATCAAATTGATTTCAAGCATCCCATTATCTTCTTACTTTGTAGTATTCGAGTTTTGATCTCTTCTGTTCCCAAACCTTTTTCATCGATTGTATTGTAGCACCGAGGTATTTAAACCTTTCTACTTGTTCTACTGCGACATCGTCATTTATTAAGACTTCATATTGTGCTTCCGAGTTGATTACTAAATAGATACTCCGTTTTCTCTAAACTTATGCTAAAGCCCCATTCATCGTAGCACCGATGTAATCTCTTTATCATACATTCCAAGTCGAACGCATCTTGTGCTATTACCTACAACACTAGCACAATTCTAGATTGTCACATTTAAATACTGTGCAGAATATTAGTTTTTCAGGGCAATAGATGATAAAATTTCAGCCGCTTGCGACGCCAATAAATTATTTGACACTGACAATTTCCAATTGTCAGATTTGAAAGGTTTTATTTTCTTCCATAACCAAATGAACAGGTTCTACCAACCTCTTTGAGAACAACTTAGAAGTAACTAAATATTTTGCCTGTTAATGGCGGATATTCGCGTCGACCAATAGCGGCGAAGACATCCATATGGCCACACTGTCTTGTATAAAGCCACTCTATATTTGACTAGAGACCCTTATATTTGACTTAGACAGAGAGAACCCAATTGGTTTACCTTAACATTATTAACGCGTGTCTCTCCTCAATCCGACATGACCATTGAGGTCCCCTTTAAGTGCCACGTATTCGTCTGGCCCGACTGATAGTAGGTGAGCTCCAGAACTCCTAGAATGAGACCTTGACGTTCTTGGAGCAGCCTGTTTTTGGGACTTAGCACCAGAGAACTCGTAAGAGCATAGTTCCTTAGTCAATTTTGGTGGACAGAAACTTCAACTACAGCATGAACTTTCTGACTAATCACCACGCAGACGCTGTTCTGGGTTGACCGCTCACCATTGTAAAAGAGCTTGACCCCTTTGACCTTCGCTACTTTCCACTTCGTTTCCTGGACGCACGGAATGTCAACACGGCAGGTCAAATCGTAGTCGGAGTCCCTTGTTTGACCCACTCCGTTCATGAGCAGGGGATCTACTAGCTAAAATATCCAAATCTTAAGTAGACATTGCAAATTCCATTATTTAATTTTGCACCATATTTAAGGTGGCCGTCGTGATGCATTTTTTCAGCTAGCTATAGATGCCATTAGTATCTTTGCCAGTCTGTTGTTACCCATTTTTTACGTGGTTTCTCTATCATACTACATTATGGTCTTGCACGTTTCTCTAACATTTTCATTTCTTTGTCTGCCTCTAAGTGTGACTCCTGCTATTGAAGTTCTTAATTTCTGTTGTGCGTGGTGTTTGTTTTTATTCGAGCTCTTGTGTTTTCAGCTCATGTTAGTATAAGATATCATAACTTATAATTGTTAATATATCAGCTTTAGTAAATTTCGCGTGCACCGACAAAGTAAACCAAATTTGGTCTGGTCGAGATCGTGATTGTGCGGAAAGCGGTGTGGTGCTTCAACTACAGAAACATTAAGATAAGTAGTTAAATAGTGAGTGAAAACAAGGGTTCATTAGTACAAAAACACTCAAAATACTGGAAATAGTCTAACGCGAGTCAGTCGAAATACGACGAGGTCGGCGAAAACCGGACCCGAAATGGCCCTGGGGAGGCAAAGAAGCGAGCTCCGGTAATATTACCAGGCAGCGGTTGTATCGTATTACATAGGTGTCGTTGAGTGAAGTTACTACAGAGAAGCGAAAAAACCTAATCGGAAAACCAAGATTAACAACAAGGAAAACAGGACTAACAATACCACTGAGTAATAAGATAAGTGCAAAATCGGAGTACATTAAAGGTTACGCACGAAAAGCGACGTCACCAGATTGTAAATAAAAGAGTACGCTCAAAGTAAACTGATATGGAAGATATCAAAGAAATTTTTAAGGAACTAAGGAAAGAATTGACGGAAGAAATAAGAAATGATCTAAAAGAAATACAGGACGGACAGAAAGAACATCTACAAGAAATAATAAAGCTGAAAACAAGTTAGAATACTTGGAGAAAAAAGTCAAACAAAACAATATAATAATCTCAGGACTAACAACGAAAGCAGAAAACACTATATAATTAAAAGAGGGAATAAAAAAATCAGTAAACAAAATTCTAGGAACTAATAGTGAAATAGTAACGGTACAAAAAAATCAACAGCAGCATTTACAAAGCAGCAATGAAGAACTCCAACGAAAAATCTAAAATAATGCAAAACAAAAGCAAACTAAAGACGCTAAAAGCAGAAATATTCTATATAAACGATGCCTAACAGAGAATGAACCAGAAGTCCAAAAATATCTAAGAGATGAAGAGAAAAAATCGGGAGTGTGCTCCCCTAGACTTTCTCGCAAATACCTTGAAGCAAACTGGTACTTTACTTGAATGGATACCGCTACCTGTTTAGGTAAAATGCCACTTCCGGTTAACCGATCATGCTGAAATGTAATATCTGGTGGTTCTTCTACATAAGAAATGTATGTACAAAATTTTGTTCAAATATCTCGAAGCAAACTGGTACTTTACTTGAATAGGTACCGCTACCTGTTTAGGTAAAGTGCCACTTCCGCTTAACCGATTTCGCAAAAAATTTGACAGGAATCTACAAATTTTGAATAATGATTATGTACATAATTTCAAGGGTCTAGCTTATTTCGTTTTTAAGTTATCGTGTTCACACACACACACACACACACACACACACACACACACACACACACACACATACACACACACAGACATAATTCGAAAAATGGCTTTTTCGGACTCTAGGTCGAGGTCGAGGTCTAAAACGTCAAGATTCGTCAAAATCTAGAAGTCGATTTTTTTGACGATTACAATACTTTCTCTATACTACCGTATGCGAAAAAGTAAAAAACAAAGGAAAAAACGAAATAGAGTAATAGTAGGCTACCAGAAGCTCACCATAAACGAGAAAAATGGATATGGAACGACAAAAACCACAAACTAGTCAAAGAACAAGGAACAAATTATGGGAGAAATTCAAAAAACTAAATAATACAGGAAAGGAAGAAAATATGACGACAATGGCAATGGAAATGAATCTGAGCAAAGGAAAAATACGAAGGTCGAAAAGAAAAAACGAACGATGGTACGTGGGTACATGGAAGATTAGAGGACTAAACGGAAAAGAAGAGAAAGAGATGCAGAAATCAAAAATAAGGGTGCTAGATATAACAGGAACAAAAATAAAAAGAAATAGTCAGAGATTAATAGGAGAAGGAACTGTACTAATAAATAGTGGAGTAGAAAAACATCTGAGAGCAAAAGCAAAAATAGGATGCTTAATACTAAAAGCGTATACAAAGTACCTAATAAATTGGGAATATGTCAATGACCGAATATTAAAAGTAGAATTGGAAAAAAATCAAGCAAAAAACCATAGACCTAATAATATGCTACGGACCAAATGAAGATGGAAAGAAGAAAAATACCTTCTGGGGAAAATTACAAGAGACGTTGGCAAACAGCAGAGAAAAGACAGTAATGATAGGTGATATAAATCCCAGAGTATGGAACAAAATAGGAGAATGAAAAGGAACTATTGAGAAAGAAAAAGAGAATATTATAAATACCAACGGAAACAGACTATTAGGATTCAGCAGCAACAACGGCTTGACAATCATAAACACATTCTACCAAAACCAATCAATCCACAAAATAACCAGCGAAGTGTTGAGCAAAGAGGAAAAATTTATAATTGACTATGGTAAAGCAACAAGACCACTAAAAATCGAAATAACAAACGCAAGAGTAAAAAGTGGAGCAGAGATAGGAAGTGACCATTTCTTCCTAGAGATTAGCATAAAAGACAGAAAAGATAAAATAGCAGAAGAACACAAAATGAAGCAACATTTTACCAAGAAAATGAAAGTGTATAGATTGAGAAGAAGCGAAATACAACAACAATATAAAACAAAACTGAAACACCAGTTCGAGCCAAGTCACAGCAGACAAGAATCAAGAGCAAACATAGAAGTCGACTGGAAGAATTTTAAAATGAAAATATTAAAAGTAGCTAAAGAAGTATGCAATACACTAAGCAAAGCAAAAGCACAAAACACACACTGTTTTTTGTATGATTAACTTGATAAGAGGCTTCCACGAATGGGGCCCCCAATTAATCCACTGCGAATTCCGGTTCAATGGGATTGCCGGAAACTGCCACTTAATAACCCTAACTTGGGTTCAGTTAGTTGTTGGAGTGAAACAAGACTTAACAAACACGAGTATATTGAGTAACAACGATTACAAACGTCACTGATGGACCGATGGTTTTTTACAAAAGCTTCAACTGTTGTGACACGCTTGGATTGGCCACGCGAAAATAGCGAATTGCGCGTAGCCGTAACACAAAACAACCTGGAAACGTCTTTACCAGGGAGTTAGAACGACCGCAACCCAGCACAAAGCCTAGCTGAACTTGCTTACTCGAGGCTCTGAATCTAACTCACGCTGAATTTACAACGAGGCGAACTCGCAAATTCATCAAGGAGGGGCAAGCTCAAACACTATTGGCTGAGGCGACCCTGCGTAGCCAATCGGAGCGTCGCACGTAGGAATAAGTACTTATTCTAAGAATCTTAATGCTAAGCTCTCTCAATGAGGCAATTGAACGAAATCCATAAACCCATGATTCCCAAATATGCTAAGTCGGCTTAAGTTCTAGTAGAAAATGTATCCATCCGCTTAAAAGCCATTAAGGGAAGCTTACAAATTCCTTTCCAACATTAACAGAGGCAAACAAATACGGCAAGATGCAAATTTGGCTTTACCACGACCTTTGAATGAGATAGAACAGTTATGACTTGAATTACATGATTAATTATATGCAAAAAGGTTTTGATGCACGCATCTGTGTGAATCAAACATGCCGCCCCCGAAGTGCCGACTATGGCACGACGTGATTAAATCCCAAAATTAAACTGAAATCTACCACTACCAAATAATCAAATGCATAACAAGAACTAATGACAGATGATAATCCAAGAGCCTTACAGATAACCTACAACTAGCATGAGTACAAGCAAAGAAACAACTAAATCTAGCAACATGTTCAATTAACGAAAACTACCAACTAAGAGCAAAGTCAATGTTTATTGCCCTTGATCGCAATGATCGTCTTTGGGTAGGATGTACACTTTACGCACCGAGCGTTTCAGGAGATTCCCTCGGGAATCGCGCACCTGCACCACACGCACAACACCATCCGCTCCTGGATATGTGGACGAGATGATTGTCAGTGGCCAACGGTAGCTTGGAGATGCCTCGTCGTGGACGAGTACCACGTCGCCCACCTGGGGGGCTAGAGAAGTGCTGGAGGACTTCCACTTAGGCCGGCGCTGCAGGAGGTGGAGGTAGTCCCGGGACCAACGATCCCAAAACTGCTGGGACAGCCGCTGGACCAGCCCATAGCGGCTGAGACGATTTTCCGGTATGCCCTGGAGTTGGGCTTCCGGAAACGAAGTCAGCTTCCGACCGATCAAGAAGTGGGCAGGAGTAAGGACTTCGGGGAATGAGGCGTCGGTAGGGAGAACACAGAGTGGGCGGGAATTTAGTATTGCTTCCACTTGAGTCAGCATGGTGTAATACTCAACGAAAGTTAACTTTGCATTGCAAGATATTCGCCTTAAATAATATTTCAATGACTTTACCCCCGCTTTCCAAATGCCGCCAAAGTGCGGAGACCGTGCCGGAATAAAATTCCACTTAATGTTATGTTTCGACAATTTTTCCCTTATGCATTGCTCACTAGAGCCTGACAGGATATTTTTTAATTCCGATAGCTGATTTCTGGCACCGGTGAAACAGGTAGCATTGTCAGAAAATATGTTGGAGGGTAAACCGCGTCTGGAGATGAATCTCCTCAATGATGCGATGAAAGCCTCCGTCGTGAGGTCTTCCACGAGTTCAAGATGAATAGCCTTCGTGGCTAAACACACAAATAGGGCTACGTAAGCCTTTACTTCTTTCGCGCCTCGCCCGGATTTGTTTTTTATAAACACGGGACCCGCGTAATCTATCCCGCAATTGCTGAAAGGGGGAGAGGGTGTGACACGAGCTTCGGGTAGTGATCCCATCAAGTGTTCATTCATCTTAGGCTTGGCCCGGAAGCATATCACGCAATTGTGTATTACTTTACGTATTAGGTCTTTGGCTCTCACGATCCAAAACTTATCCCGCAATGAGGCCAGTAACACCGAGTGTCCACAATGCAAGAGCCGCAAATGCTCTTGCTCCACGATTAGCAACGACAAAGGGTGACTAGCTGGTAACAAAAGGGGATGTTTCTGATCAAAGCTTAGATAGGAGTTTTCTAGACGGCCGCCCACGCGCAGTAGGCCCTGATCGTCCAGAAATGGGTTTAGAGAAAGCAGCGCACTATTTTTCGGAAATGGCGCTTTTTTAGACAAAACTGCTATTTCTCCGGAAAAGACTTCCGCCTGGGCAATTTTGATCAGGCGGCGAGTCGCGTCCTCCAATTCGTCAATGGCTGGAGGTCCCGACCAGCGCGTTTCGGTGTTTCTGTTTCTCGCGAGACGCAGGCAGTACGCGACTACGAGCTGTAATTTTGTAAAACTGGAATAGCGCCTGAAAAGTTCAAATTCTGGGACGCGATGGTGAAGAGTGGCCACTACTGGGCGCGACTCCTGGGCTGCTAGCTCACCCGAATCAATTTTAACGGGCTGGGGTTTTAAATCCGCCTGTGACAAAAACTCTGGCCCGTGCCACCACAAGCGCGAGTTGAGTAACTCCTGGGGTAACATTCCCCTGCTAATTATATCGGACGGGTTGCAATTTGTACGCACGTGAAACCATTCTTCCCTATTGCTTAGTTCGTGAATCTCGGACACCCGGTTTGCGACGAACGTCTTCCAATTACTCGCATCCTTATTTATCCAGTGCAGAGTTATGGTGGAGTCCGACCAATAGTACACGCGGTCAAATTTAAATGCGGAGGAATCAAGTATAGTTTTAATCAAACGAGCCAACAGTAAGGCTGCGCAAAGCTCCAAACGAGGCAAGGATATTGTTTTTAATGGAGCGACCCTTGACTTAGCACAAAGCAAATTGGTGGTGACATTACCGCGCGCGTCAACGCAACGTATATACACGGCGCACCCATAGGCTACAGAACTCGCGTCCGCAAATCCGTGGAGATCTATCGAATTTATGTCATCGCAAATTACCCGTCTCGGAATTGCCAATGAGCCCAAAGCGCGTAATGAAGAATGGAGTTCGTCGTATCTGGAGCGCATCTCCATGGGCACCGTTTCGTCCCATGACAACTTCAACTGCCAAAGCCGTTGCACGAGAAGTTTCAAAGTTAGAACGCTTGGACCAAGTAGTCCCAAGGGATCGAATACTTGAGCCATACTAGAGAGTATAGCCCGCTTGGTAACTGATTTGCAACAGCTAGGGTTTACTCTGTAACTTAGCACGTCCCGCCGAGTATCCCAAAAAATGCCGAGAGTTTTCTCCGTGGCGTCTTCCGTCAAAGAAATGGGCTCTACGCTGCCGCGATCTACACCAATGGCGCTAGCTACTTCACTGTCGTTGGATGCCCACTTTCGCAATTCAAACCCGTACCACGACAAAGCGCTACTAATTTCGAATTGCGTTTTTATGGCTTCCGCCCTATTTTCAAAACCAGTCAGTAGGTCATCTACATAAAAATCCCGGCTAATTCTTAATGAAGCCTCTGGAAGCGATGCTTCGATTTCCTGGGCGATTTGTATCAAGCACCTAGTTGCTAGGTACGAGGCTGATTTAGTACCGTAGGTGACAGTTAATAATTTGAAGCATTTTACAGCTGAGGTTCTGTCGTCACGCCATAAAATTAATTGGTATTGCGTCTGCGAGGGGTCCACGAGGATTTGCCTATACATTTTGGCGCAATCTGCTTTCAGCACGTACTTGAATTGCCTAAAGCGACAAAGAATTGCAAACAACGACTGCTGGACCACTGGGCCCTTATGTTGAAGGTCGTTAAGCGATACTCCGGAGGAGGACGCACAACTGCCGTCAAAAACAACGCGATGTTTGGTCGTTGAACTGTCCTCCTTTATGACTGGCAAATGTGGCAAATAAAACCGAGGATGAGGAAGGCTCGCCTCGTCGTCCACCTTGCTCAAGTGACCAAGCGACTCGTATTCTTTGAGAAATGCGGAATACGCGGTTTTCAACTCGGGATTTTTTGACAATTTGTTTTCTAATGAATAGAAACGCTTTAACGCTATACCGCGCGAGTCTCCCAGCGATGGAGCATCTTTCCTGAAAGGTATGCTCACGATGAACCTACGCGGCTCCGACGACGCCCGTTTCGTAGTCGATCGAAAATGGTCTTCGCAAAATTTGTCATCAGCAGAGAGTCGGCCTGATGAACCGTAAGCCCCCTCGATTTCCCAAAATCTCTGAATGCCGTGCTCGATGCCGGCTACACTTAAATGAACTCTATTTGAAAGCATGAGCGCTCGATTTTCGACGTTCATGTTTCCGCCTAAAACCCAACCAAAAAGAGTTTTTGTTAAGAATGGCTTCTCTGGGCCCAATTTCACCTGTCCCTGACAGAGCACTTGCCAAAAGACATTCGCGCCTAATAAAAGATCAATCTTTCCCGGTGTATTACAATCTGAATCGGCTAGCACAATGTTTGGTGGGATCTTCAAATCCCTCAACGAGAAAGAAAGGGCCGGCAGAGGGTCCGTAATTTTGTCTAACACAACACAGCTCAAAATGTCCTCGTATTTCCCGTTGCGGGAGCGGATTCGAACGTTTGCTCTGAATTCAGCGTTCAGAGCCCTGGCACCAACACCCGACAGTGAGGTGATATTACCTCGTTTCTCAATTTTCAAATTTTGACACAAGTCGGCGCTAACTAAGTTAAGTTGGGATCCGGGGTCCAAAAGAGCTTTTGCCCGGGAAAATGACCCGGAAGATCTTTCTACGAATACGCTAACCGTGGACAATAAAACTTGCGCTGGCGCCGCGATTGCAGGACGGCTACAAGCTGCTGAAACGGATGCGACGGGTGCCTCGCTCGGGGCGACGGCCCCGACCTCCCTTGTGTCGCTGCTGGTTTCTGGCGGTCCAGGACGCGGCGACGGAATATTTTCGTGCGCGTCACGCTTTGGACGCAAACACAGTAAAGTATGGTGCTTTTTTCTGCATACGCGGCATCTCGACGATGTGCATTTTACCACGAAATGTCCGGGCTTGAGACAATTGTTGCATAATTTCAAACGACGCGCCTCTTCGATACGAGCGTTTACCGACAATTTTGAAAAAGATTCGCAAGCGCTAATCGAATGATTACTATTTTTGCAAAAATCACAAGAGTGATTACCTTGCTCTCTGGCTACATGAGCGCGTGCATGACTTTTTTGCTCGGATCCCTGACTTCCCAAACTCGAACCTATTTTCGCAGCTTCCAGCGAACCTAATAAGTGACTTTTGCTCTCTAAAAAATCTAACAACTCTCGCAAAGTAGGAAATTGTCCGGCATGTTTGCATAATTCCCAGTCAGTCTGCATTGCTGAGCCGAGCTTCGAAACTATGATATGTATTAGTATGGTGTCGACTGTGGGTTCCCCGTACGCCTTTAAAATTTCCAAAATTCTAACTACACTATCGAGCAGCCTTTGAACAGACGAATGTGAATCCTTTTTTACGCTCTCTAAACTGAATAACGCATTTATGTTTGATTTTACTATCAGCTTCTTATTTTCAAATCGCTTGACTAGGATGTCCCAAGCAATGGTATAGTTATCGTTGGTAACTTTTAACGACGAGATTGAACTAGCAGCTTCTCCCTTAAGGGAAGAAATCAAATAGTAAAATTTCTGAACGTTGGTCAAATTAGCGTTGTTATGAATAAGCGACGTAAAGGAGTCATGAAATTGAACCCAATTCTCGAATTTCCCCGAAAAGGAAGGCAAATCTAAGGGTGGTAATCTTAATCCAGCGAGCTCTCCTGAAAGGCCACTTTGCGAAGAATTTTGACCTAGATTCGGTTTTATACCCGGACTGATCTTATTTTTTGATAAGAATTCCTTTACTGCGCTACTAATCTCGCTAAAATAAGTCATAAAAGAGTCGAATTCATTGAAAAGTTCATCAAAGTGTTCAGCGTCGGCCTCCATTAGGCCCTCCATTGACTTCTTATACTCATCCAACAAATTTTGGAAACAACTAAACTCTTCTGACAAGTTGCCGACCTCGTGAGCCTTCACGGGGCTGGACGAAGAAATTCTATGAAATAAAGTTTTGAAACGATCTACTTGGGCTTTTATGAATTTGCAACGAGTGGTTAAAGCGCGAGTTTCCGACATGACCGCTGATGTCGAACGAGTTTCCACCATGACTGACACAAGCAAAAAACAACACTAAACGAAGGCGTAATGGAAAAGGACTTACTTTTGATTTGAGAACGTAGTAACTTCTTGACGAACAGAAACCAACCCGCTGCCGATCGCTGCCGCTTGATGTGGGACCTGGACTCGGTGTAAGCTCTCGATGGTTGAATTTCCTGGTGTTGGCGAAGCTTCTTGACGCTTCCCGACGAGATGATGTTGGAGCAATTGCATCCACCAGCTACTGGAAACTTGTACACTCGCGTTTTTTAGCTTCTTCCAAATCCGGCTCGAAGGACCAATGTTTTTTGTATGATTAACTTGATAAGAGGCTTCCACGAATGGGGCCCCCAATTAATCCACTGCGAATTCCGGTTCAATGGGATTGCCGGGAACTGCCACTTAATAACCCTAACTTGGGTTCAGTTAGTTGTTGGAGTGAAACAAGACTTAACAAACACGAGTATATTGAGTAACAACGATTACAAACGTCACTGATGGACCGATGGTTTTTTACAAAAGCTTCAACTGTTGTGACACGCTTGGATTGGCCACGCGAAAATAGCGAATTGCGCGTAGCCGTAACACAAAACAACCTGGAAACGTCTTTACCAGGGAGTTAGAACGACCGCAACCCAGCACAAAGCCTAGCTGAACTTGCTTACTCGAGGCTCTGAATCTAACTCACGCTGAATTTACAACGAGGCGAACTCGCAAATTCATCAAGGAGGGGCAAGCTCAAACACTATTGGCTGAGGCGACCCTGCGTAGCCAATCGGAGCGTCGCACGTAGGAATAAGTACTTATTCTAAGAATCTTAATGCTAAGCTCTCTCAATGAGGCAATTGAACGAAATCCATAAACCCATGATTCCCAAATATGCTAAGTCGGCTTAAGTTCTAGTAGAAAATGTATCCATCCCCTTAAAAGCCATTAAGGGAAGCTTACAAATTCCTTTCCAACATTAACAGAAGCAAACAAATACGGCAAGATGCAAATTTGGCTTTACCACGACCTTTGAATGAGATAGAACAGTTATGACTTGAATTACATGATTAATTATAATCAAAAATGTTTTGATGCACGCATCTGTGTGAATCAAACACACACCATGGTACAACCTACAAGTTAAAAACGAGATAAGGAAGAAAAAAGGTTATGGAAAAACTACCTAGCTCTACAAAAAGCAAAGAAAGAAATTGAAACTAACAGCAACAGAAGCAAAAAAAGCTAGGGGGAATTTGGAAACACTCTAGAGACCAATAGCAAAGAGAATGTCAAGAAGTTTTACAAACGCTTAAAGATTCTCGAACGTAGAAAAACCTGCCCTGACTCAAATCAAAAGCAAGACATGAGAAATCCTAGTAGAAGGAAAATATATCATTAACAGAAGAAAGAGTACTTTGAAGAGTTATTAGGCTCAGGAGGAAACTAGAAACGTAATAAAACAGCAAATCTACCTCAAGGAAGCTATAGAATGAAAGAAAACGATTAAGATAGAAAACACATAGATTACATAACAACAGAAGAAGTTAAAGAGGTACTAAAAAAACTGAAATTAGGAACGGCACCACGATGCGATGGAATATTCCAAAAAATGCTGAAGTTTTTGAGGGACTAAGTGGTAAAGAAACTAATTAACATATACAACAGAGCACAGCAAGAGCAAAAAATACCGTATGATTGGAGCAGAGCGGTAATATTGCCTATATAAAAAACAGCAGGCCCAAAACGGTGGGATAATTACCGAGGTATATCCCCCCTATGTGTTGTCTCCAAAATCTACGAAACAATTAAAAAAAAAAGACTAAGAGAGACGATTGAACCACAGCTCAAATACCAACAAGGTTCCCAAAAGAACATCGAATACAATATCACAACATCTCGTTGCAGCAAATAACAGAAACAGCTATAGTAAAAATTAAAAAGCTATACCTCTGCTTCGTAGATGTAAAAAAAGGATTTGATAAAATTAAAGGATAAGAAATATGAAAACATTTAAACAGAAAAGGAATCAACAAGGAATTAATCCAAGCGGTACAAAGAATATATCGCAAGACAACCAATGTAGTTAGGACAAGCAATACTAGTTCAAAACCATTCTGTATCAATGAAGGAGCAAGACAAGGAGTTCTGAGTCCACTTTTATTCATATGCGGAATAAAAGAAATTCTTCAAGAGAGTGCGAAGGAAATGAAGAAGTATAAAGTAGACTGGTACAACATGAAAAAAATCGACATTGAAATGTGTGTTTTTGCTGATAGCCGAGAATAAGCAAGATCTTAGAAATAATCTGAAAGCATGGAACAAAGAAGCTGCAAAATATGAACGAGAAATTAACAGGAAAAGACGAAAACCAAGGCAATAGCTCCGCAAGAAGAAAGTCTGAACGTGCAGTTAGAGGGAGAAAGTATAGAACAAGTAAATAAATACACATACTAAACAATTCACCAACAAGGTGTTACTATACTTTTGGAGTGTCCCCCGTAGTATTGAACTTCTGCTAGCTGAATTCTGAACTTGAATATTTATGGTTGGCTTTTGCCAATTTTTGCATGCTTTAAACTAGGTATAATTAGCTGTATCTTATTTTTAATTATTTTCCTATAATTATCAAGCAGTTTGGTAAGCAACTCTTCGAATAATTACCCATATTCTACTAATTAAATTTATTTTGGTCATATTCCTACAGATATTTGTATATGGCGCTTAGGCAACCCCTGTTGCAAATTATTCTGCACTATTCTATTTGTTGCTAGATAAAGGATATCACTTCTTGCAGTCACATTTTTCAGGCTATTTTTTTTTTCGCATCTTCTGGCCCAAAAAATTTTGGAAAGTTTTGATAACTGGTAACTGGTGGATTTTTGAGTTCTTTCCCATTTTAAACTTGGTGCAGGCTGCTAGTGCCTCGGCCGTGTGCTTACATTTGTGAGCTAATTAGTATAGCTCAGCTCCGTTTTGACTTTTCGGAGGGCCTACAAAGCACACGTGCCCTTAAGACGTTCGTATTTGATTTGGTTATACGTACGTCCTTCGCAACTGCGGATTCGTTTGAGGCCAGTATTGTTTCTGCCCTTTCTTCTGGCTCAATTCCAGCGTGAGGTAAGATAAGGCCAGTTTCTTCTTATTTGGGACTCATTTGGGCGTTGTGCATTGTAGCCACTTACTGTCGGATGCCAATTCCTGTCGGATGCTTTTTCCTGTCGGATGCTTTTTCCTGTCGGATACGATCTTGGGAGAGTCTGGACGCTTCCTGCGAGAGGTTGAACTCCTCCCTGAAGAGGCTTAGCATTCCTTGTTCGGCTGCTCTCCGCGGGCACCCAAACCGTCGATTCGGGCTCCTGAAATTATCGAGTTGTCAAGGAGTTCTGCAATTCCCTGGGAGCTACGCTAGAGGGTGTAGCACTGCACTCACCTGCGACACATTCACCGCTTCCTCGGCCCGCTGGGCCTCCCGCTGTGTCTGCTGGAACCCCCGTTGCTTCTGCCGTTTTTGGCCCCGGCAAGCCAAAGGTTAGGAGCCGACATGTCTTCACTGCAGGCAAGAAAAGTTAACACTCTTTGCGCCTGATGTATTTTATAGTTAGTTAGTAGAATCTCGTCTCGTTAATAGATAGGGCATGTGTGATATTTTTGGGGCATAGCAATGCTTAGTTTAGTTAGATGTTAGTGCATGCTTTTGTATGGTTTTAATGCGTTATTATGATAGGGCTTTTGCAAATTTCGAGCGCCCATCTTGTGCGGGTTACTGAGCTTTATTGAATCTTTAATCGTGCTTACCCGAGTTGGTGACGTTAGTTCTGCGGCTTACGCCTGTAGGAGCTTTCGGTTATGAATTAGCCCAGAGCCACGGCTTCTCCGTGGAACCTACGAATTTACAGTTCAATTAACCCTCATGCTGCCGCCCTATTTGCATTTATGTGCAGCCTGGCAAATTAACGTCAGATTTACTTACTAGAGCCCTGTTTAGGTGGTTCCGAAGCCTGGGGATTCGCCAGTCGCCGCGCCCCATCGGGCTCCCCTGCCAATTGTATGCTAGATCTTTCGTTCAATTATTTCAGATTTAAAGCTGTACTTACTGCTCGTTGCCTGCGGTCTGTTTAATATACAGATATTTATATTTATTTTCGTCGCCATTAGCTGTCAGCCGTCTGACGTTTGCTGCTTTGTTTTGATGTTGATAGTGGCTAGAGTAGCGACATCGGTAGTCGATTGCTTCTGCAGTTTCAGTTCATGACTGATTAATCTCGGGTTAGTAGCGATTGCGTCACAAGGCCCGCCGCCGGTAGAATCATTGTCCATTCCGCGTTATTGTAATTTTTTTTAGCAAGTCTTTACGTAGGTACAAGTTTGCCGAAGGTTTATTCAAGCGATTGCTTTAGCGTTCATTTATGTACCTGATGTATTTCCACTGAGAAAACAACCCTGCTTTTATATGGCCATATACTCTGTTAGTTTTGACCTTTAGAAATTTTTGAATAATTACTTTAGAATCTTTCCGAGCTGATATTCGGGGTTTCGCATCAGCTGAGCGCTTGCATAACCTGGCCCTGCTGTACCCTGCCTCACAGGGGCTATTCTATTTTTGTTTGTTTTTGTAATTCAATACTCGCTAAGTTTTTTTAAACATCGCGTTATTTCGAGCTCCGCGGAATGTCGGCACCTGAGTAGGGAGTTCGATCGATTTATGCCGTGCTCGCAAAATTTTAATGTGTTAGCCCATCCACCGATTATAGTTATTACTGCTCGTGGGCTACTGTTTGTTTGATATATACATTTATATTTATATTTATTACTGCATGACGCATACTGTGTGGTTATTTCTTTTGTTGTTGTTAGAAATATACAAAGGTTCATATCTATTGCCAAGTATCGCCTATGTTAGTATTTGTATCTATTTTTGCTTACTGCCTGCTGTGATTTATTTATATGTTAGCTATGCACTATAGTACCCACCAATATTTAAAATAAAGCTGTGATCTATTCATTGGTTGTTGGTTTGCTTATTTTTTTGATCTGTTGGCAATTGTCCTTCCCTTGTGTACGGTCCGGCATAAGGATTGGATCTGAGTCGAGGACCTGGCGCCCTCTCCTATTTTTTTTTTCAGCATAGCTGGAACCCTGCGACCCTCGCCGCGAGCTAGCCCAACTAGGCCGATAATTACCAGCCGGCAAAATAACCAATATAACTTTCCCCAAAAGGTAACTCCGACCCTCTACCTTCCCTTACAAAGGAACCAAAGAAGAGGAATTAAACAGTAGGCTTAAATCTGCAGGAAAAGTGTTCTACTCCTTGAATAGAATCTTCTTGAACAATAATGAAATTAGTAAGAGAACGAAACCCACAGTCTTCAACGCCAATTTTATCAATTTTAAAGTTCGCCTGCTAAAACTAGGTATTAAACAAACAACGAAGAACGGAATACCAGCATGTGAAATTAAATTCTTAGGAAGAATATTCGGAGTCAGAAGAATTGATAAAATTTGCAATGCAGAAATTAGAAAACAACTAGATATAATCCCACTTGTAGAAAAGATTGAAGAGCAGAAATTAAGGTAATTTGAACCCATTTGTCGAATGCACAGCAATAGACAGATAAAGAAGATATGGGAAGCTAAATTACAGGGCGAAAACAGACGTGGACGACCGAGGCAAACATGGAAAAAATCGGGAAAACATGGACAGAAAGCAGAACCCTGGCGAAAAATGAGAAAGACTGGCGAAATTTCTCCAAAACCCCTATAGAAAACTGAGAAAAGACATCCTCTACACGTAAGAGTATAAGAGGACAATATTATGATTATGGTGATTATCATCTTTAGTAATACACATTGGCTCTATTTTCGTCATAATATGGACTATCGGGACACTTTCGCTGACAAATGTAGCGTTACTTTATCAAGCTTTAAATGGTCAATACATTTTTGAGGCATTATGAACTAGAATTTATCCCAAAAAGCCTTTTTCAAATTTCGAATTCTAGTATTGACTGAATTCCTTTTGCGAACATAAATCGTAAATAAGATACTCTCTTCTCTGCTAAAATTGCAATTTGCAGTTTGTAATATTTTTAATTTAATGCGACCATATTCTAGAAGAGCTTTACTTGTGGGTAAATCTAGCATACCTAATGATTGTTCTTAGCGTACCGCTTTCTCAAGATGCTTTTTGTGTGACGTGGAGTATCGATTCATGCCCATAACCTCTCTTTTTCTTCTTCTATTCATATTTCTCTTGTTATTTAACGGAATAAGATTGTCAACTCTGTCCCGACCTTTCCACAAGTCTTCTCCCATCAGGGCGTTTTGTTCTAAACATTTTGGATCTCCGATTTTCAGCCACTCCATCTACGTGCTGACTCAATTGGCGTTTTGCTTCCTTGAACCAGTTCACAACGTCTTGTATTTTGCAAGCTCCTTTTATTGATGTGTTTACTTGTCTATTTCTTACAGGGGTGCCCAGTTTTGATCCGAGGGCCTTCATTTGCCCGGTTCGTACTTTTTGCTTTGTCGTTTTTGTCTCAGCTCGAGTTTCAATTGCGTATGTTAGTACCGATTGCACGACTGCCAAATGGTTCGTGTTAGGTATCTAGTTCATCGCTTTCGTTGCCCGTTTTTGTGTTTCATTGTAAAGTCATGATCGCTTTACACTTCCATCCCCAGATACTTAAACATCATTACTTGCTGTACAACTTTTCCCTCCAATTCCAGCTTACATCTTAATGATTGTTACATTGCTATACTCTTGGACAGGTTCCAGTAGAATCTGCATATGCACAACCATTTATTTTTTAAATTCCTTTCGATAGCGCATTGAATTTTATTTAAGCATTAAACTCCTTGCGATAGCTATCAAGGAATGTTTTACTTGAATTTTCCTTACATTGTGTTATTAATAATTGAATGTTGAAGGTGTTAGCCATACTTAACCTTATCGCATTTTATCAAATATCTATGGTAAATATAGAAACAGCTATATAAATTGTACTAACTGATATGAAATAAAACCATATTTTCGAAGAATTTCAATATGGTATGAGTTCTCCTTCTAATTTTTTGTCTAAACGTTAGAACGTAGAATACTACAATCTGAACTGATTAAGCATAAGTATAAAAACCAATCTAAAGCACAGCTGGCAATTAATATTGCATATAATATTGTTAATAGTGTATTCGTAGATCCCAAATGCTTCATCTACACTATAGACCAAACTTTACTAAAAAAAATTGCAGCACAACTACCTAAACCATGAGGAGCTTCTTTAAAAATGCGCACAACTATTTAACACTCAGCATGCATGGAAAATTATCGTCCCGCGAACTATAGTGCAATAATGATACCTTTAAGTAAACAATGATAATATTATCATAACCAACAGACCCTGGGTTACTGACATGTTTTCTTCATTGGTAATTTTGGAAGGTCTTCTCCGTTTATGTGATCTACTGCAAGTGTTTTGTTTTGAGCCCTTTTAACTTTCTAACTTTGCTCAAGATGATACCAAAGAGATCACTGCAACAAGATCCAACCTCATTTTCAATCTACTTTTATTTAATAATGCGTGACTTATTTCGAAATATTGTGCAATAGCATATTGTCTATCCAAAGTATAAGGAAAACTTTCAATTATTTACCTTTGTTAGTTAAAATGTGACAATTCTGATATCTAGTTGAAAAATATTTATCCATGTGTACGTCACAAATCGACGATTGGACTCATGCTTCATATTTTTCAGTCAGATTTCTTAAAAGCTCTTTATTATTATGTAGATAGAACAACTAAAACCAGATCACACTTTCTTCTGCACCTCTCTTCCATAGCCCGTAATTCTTAATATTCTCTCTGGCAATCGTACATGCAACGGGTTTTGCAATATACACAGTGTTCGGGTACTCAGAAGCGGCAAACGTCTTCTTATTCAACAATTTTCTGCAAATTTGACTAACTTGGTCATTCTCATCGTACAATCACAAGGTTCCAGTAAATTCTAGTTTGTTAAACACAAGTTACAGTTATAAGAACTAAATAATTAAACTGCGTTGCCCATTTGTGCGGGATCTACTGTTACACATTGAAAATATCAGTAAATAATTAGATTAGGTAGTCAAGATTGTTCGGTTAGAATTTCTTATAGTACATTCATTCTGATGCACAAATTTTTGATCCTTAATAAATCAAATGAAGCGTTTGTTGAAAAGCAATTGTAATTTCGGTAAATTTTGGAAAATAGAAGAAGAACCTTTTTCTTGCCCATGCTTAACGCTTGTTGAACAGAATAATGACAAAAAATAAATTTCTTCCGTCCTTGCTCGGAAGAATGTTATTTCTTTCATACCATGGAATAATGAAACCACAATCATGGGAGCCTTAAAACAATCAAAATCGCAAGCATTAGATTTTTTTGTTCTACTGCGAAAAGCTATCACGTTTTCACTTGAAATTTTCTATACTAGTAACTTTTACTATCCGGCAAAAATAATCATAGCAACAAAAACTAACAACCATATCCATTAGCTGAAAACAAAACAGACACTCCCATTTTGCGGTATGACCATGATCTCTTCGACTTCCTCCTGCTGTCATTTTATAATTAGAAAAAACGCTTCCAAAGCAGTAAAATAAACAATTATATACTATGTAACTCGTACGAAAGCGGACTTTTAGACTCGCTTTATTCATGTGCCTCGCTCGCTGCGCTCGCTTGGCTATAAACTGCAGCTCGTCCAACAAAGCAGTTCCAGTTTTATGCCTATGAAAATTCAAATATTCGTATTATCAAATTGACGCAGACGTGTACTCGTAAATGTCCAAATATTGATAGTATGGCAAAAACTCAGCAAGATAATCGTCAAGGTGGTTGAGAGGCCATGATTTGTAAAAAAAAATTAATTTACTTCGGTCTTATAAAATAACATCGTTTATTGTAGGAAACTGTTATAAAATTATAATAGTATATTAATACAGTTTTATAAGAAGCATTTTGTAGCACGCACGGTTTTAGAGTACGACGAGCGAAGCGAGGAGTGCCCTAAAAGAGTAAGTGCGACAAAATCCTTATAAACGAGGTATCGTACAGTATTTGATCTACTTTGCCAGTTTTTTTAAACAAAAAAAAATAAAATTTCAAAATCTAGGGAATTTTGCTGCAGTTGGCAACATTTGTGCGCTGAATTAAAGGCGGCTATTGACAGTTCGATATGTACACGGAGCGAAGTAGCTATGGTTGTCAACGTTAAAAAAATTACTTTGTTGCTAGTATTTTTATTATAGCATTGCTTTTTTTCTATTACGATACGAAAACGAGCATCGTAATACCCTCAGTACGAACACAAAGTAGATAAAAAGTTTTTACAACTTTCACACACTCTTTTCACTAAAAAAGTTGTACATGGCACAACAAATTCTAATCTTTCTATAAAAAAACCAATCCAAGGTGCTTCAAGCATAATAGTGTTTTCGGTGACTACATACACTAAAACTACTACGAAGTACTTAAAACGATTTAGAAGAGGGGTGTAACAAATCGCATTAAAATGCGTATAAGTACCTATCTAAAAATTTATTCGATTTAGAATAATTTCAAATTTTATTTAATTCAAGTTGAGATAAAAATTGCAACTACCAGAACTCGATAAATTACATATCTGGGAAATAAACAAACCCAAGTTCAAGTTACTGATGCAATCATTCAGAGTTGAAACAGTTCTTATGAGAGCTGCACAATTGCAAATATCATAAGAAATTCATACACACATTCCTTGAAACAGAGAAATGATTATCACACAAAACGTTTAATGACGAAGAGTACGTCGGAAGTAACCGAATCACAATTTTCAAAAATTACTTGAAGAGACAATGAATCAACGAAGGGGAACCCGGTTTTGACTGCAGCAATTTTTTCTAGCTCTGCGATGGAGTTCCGCGTTCCATTTATGAAATAATGAAAACTTTTATATATTCGACTCGATCTAAATTATGGGTGTGTGGCAGTGCCAATTTGTGAGGAAGAGAAGTCGTCTCTTAAAATTAATAAATTTAAATCAATCTAAAACCTATGTGCAATATTAACGATAAACGTCGACAACGCCTTTTCGTAAGCAAATAAATGGCGCAAGCGTAGATTCGAAATTTTGATTTCCTATTAAGCGTACCAAACATGTTTTTTCTCCAACCGCACGAATAAGGCGCCATATTGTCGAATAATTTTGTATAAAAGGTAAGTCATTTCGGGATGTTCACCAATTACCTTGGCAACTGGACACTTTTCGATTCATATTTGCACTAGTGCAAAAATGGACGGAAGATAGGGTTTTACACTGTAAGTTTTAAATAAAACACAAACGCTTCGTCAATATTCGGCAATCGCCGTCGTTGTTGTTTAATTTCCCGTATAGTGATTGTTTATTTGCGCTATGACAGTTCTACAATATAATCTACAATGTTTTATTCTAAATAATAAGTCATATTACCGAGTTTATGAGTAGTTGGAGAAATAATAGTATGTTTCATTCGCACAAAAAAATGCATTTTCGGGACGCGTAAGACTCTCCGGACTCCGCTGAGCGTCGTCCGGCGATCTGTATTACTTGTCCCGAAATCATGCATTTCTTGTAGTAATAAAACAAATAACTATTTGTCAAATAATTTGTGTATGGATTTACCTCATGTTTTTATTCTTTTTAATATAAGTAGTCAAATAGCCTTCGAATTTTCTTTCATCCCCCATTTAATCACGAACGAACCTGTCTCTATCTACCACTAAATGAAACGCAGATAGAAACCGTTATATCTAATACTGCTTGGTACAATACAGAAAAATTAACCAGAGCTTTATAACGAATTAGTAGATTCATGTAGAAAATACCTATGTTCAACCAAATTTGGTTATCAGCACAATTTCGATGTTAATGTCCTACTCTTCTATAAAAGAATACATTGTTACCCAGTTATCAATTATGCACGAAATAGTGAAACAGATCTAGAAGAACCATCAACTTTACTAAAGTGGTTATATGAATGTTAAAAACAGAAACGTGCAGGTGTTGCAAATGTCAGCAAAGTTTAGACGTAAAAATTGCAGTCGCCTTCTCTGCAATATTCACCAGATCATTACTTGTTCCACATGTAAACCTAGCAAAACATATAATTATTTTTATCTACTAGCAACATGATATTGTACATTTTCGTCATAGAAACAAAATATGAAAAGCTACTCATAACTCCTGTTTAAACTTGATTTAAACACACATAAATTTTATTTTCTAAAATTTACGAAATCCAGTTGCATGTTTTTTAAATGCAATTCCCATTTATTAGCAAGAAAAATTTAATGTTGCAATCACCAATTACTAAATTTAATATGTTTAAATTAGATTAAAAACTATATATTTCAGTTCAAATTTACGAAACATTATTCGTAATTTAAAAGCCAGTGTTATTACGCAATCATACGAGTTAAAGACCAGGAAAATGCAATTCTGCACTCCATGCACAATACCGACCTACAGTAGTAAGTTCAACGGGCGACCTTCGCTCTAGCAGGAAATAAAAACTGCACAAATTGCTTATCTGCTGTTTTGTAATTTAAACACTCTGACCTAGTAAACTGTATATATGAACTTTGATATTGTTACTGCGTTAAGCATTTTTTGTTTTGTATAAATACTAGTCTATTTTCATAATCAAAATCAATCTGCATTTAATGTTTGATTCATTCACTACGTCGCCACTCCTATACCAAGCCATAATACTGTCGAGATGTGAGGCTGCATCTCAGGGGTTGGTGTTTCTACTGTCGTCCGTTCAAGTACCATTGACTACATTGGTTTAAAACGTAAACACAGTCTTGTTTACGTGCTTGACGGATAGAATCAGCGCAAAGTAACGGAGTCCTGAAGCAGCCTCTCAGGCAACTCTGTTCACTCCCAAGGGACTTGTCAAATTATTTCTCCCTCAAACTCATGGTAACAATGCAACTACAATTAACGTCTTAGCAACCATACAATGAGGCAATCCTTGATGTTACTTACATATTCTAATTTGAAATGTAATTTTGACATTTTGAAATTTCATACTGTTCTTACGAATATGCTAGTAGATAAAATATTGTATGCACCACGGGAGATATTTATGTTCTTTACCTTCGGTTGACTTACAGACCTCGGGCCAGAACCCTCGGTCTGTAACACATGTCAACCTCAGGCAAAAAACATATTTATATCTCCCTTAATGCATAAATATCTAAATTGTAATATTTGAATATTCAAAATTGCAATAAGTTGTTTAAACCGTGTAAGTTTGGAATACAGTTTTTATAAGATACCATGACGTTGGATAATAAAGAGTTTGGGATCACTAAGGACCCCACATGCATTAGGTGTCACGGTATTATGAGGGTTAAACGAATAAAAGCAGCTTCACTGGAAGCCACTCCTACAAAACAAAATATTTTGTTATTCTAATTACTTATTGATTGTTCTTTGTAAGATTGTGTGCAAACAACTTATATGGTGTTATCACAGTTGGTCTATTTGTATTAATTGGCAATTCAACTTCGCTATCGGTGCGTCATTTTCCTTTCTACCACACTAGTATCCCTGGAGTGTTGGATATTTTTCCTTCCCTCCCTTCTAACGAAATCCTTGAGTTGGTATATGTTAAAGCATCGACGATTACTGTATTATAACAGAACCTAGCTTATCGTACCCGTTTTGTGTACCTGATACCAAATTATGCAGTAATTTTTCAGTTTTCTAGTCATAATTATATTACTGGTATCTACCTGGTACCCTTTTGTTGCGTAGCTAATGTTCTGCAGCTTCGATTTCCGTTCATAGCGATTGTTCTCAAACTCTTGTCCCTGTCTTTAAATTGAAATTGCCTGTAAAAAGTTTAATCCTTTAAAGTAGAGCTCCTGTTTGAAAATTTTGTGCGAATTTGGGAACGGCTACTGATTTTGCCATATACCCATAGTAGCATTATTTCAAGAGTCGATTTTCTTTATTCGGTGTTATTGGCATCTTTAAATATTTTTTTTTCATTAAATTCATGATCTTGGCTCATTTTTTGGTCGTAGATCCATAGAATGACATATAAAAAAAAACTAAAGTAGGAGTTGAACTATATAGCCAATAAAAGAAAAAGCACAGGAAGCTACAAAAAAACGTGGAGGAACGTGGACGGAAGAGGACAGAACAAGCACTTATGTCTGCACCCCCAAGGAGGAAGAAGAAGAGAATAATAATTTTGTTATCACATTTTCTTTCATGTCAACTGAGACACCAGTTTTCAACGTAATGTGAACATTGGCAATCTATAGTTGACAGTTCATCTACATCTTGCACTAGGATTTGTTCTCGCATTGCTAATGTGTTTTTTGCATTTTTAACCCATTGTATTGTGCATATATTAACTTTTTTCAACATACAGAAAGAAGGATGTGCATCCCAGCGGTTCTTTTTTAAGGAAGACAGTTTTGAGATGACATATATTGCAGAACGCAGTTTATGTTGTGTTTTTCCATTAAAGTGCCATACTTAGATAACTTACTGCGATAAAAGTAAATAACATCATTTGAATACAATGCAAAAGGTTATTATTAAATTACTGAGTAACACAGACAACCTGTGATAAGCTGTATCGATATGTTTTATCTTAGAAGGTAATTAAGTTGTTTGTACATTAGTAGTTACATCGATGTGAAGCAGTTCTGATCGTTTAAATTTCTTTCGAGTAAGTACTAAATTGTAATAAAAAATTGCATTTGTTGTAGACGACAAATTGCATTAAACTACTTGTTATCAATTTTTTTATTTGCATATTTATTATTGCTATTCTTTATGGTGTAGACCACAGAAAACCAACCATTCGTAAAAATGGGATTGCTGCGTCATTTCTACTACCCTGCCTTCCTTCTGATGATCTTCGAGTAAGTTTCAAGTACTACCAACAGAAAATATATCTAATGCTATCAATTGCAGCCTTACGCAAGGGCGGATAATCCAGAAACCTGACAACCGCTTACAGGCTTCGGGTTGGAAGGACTTTCCCGACAAACTGTACGAAAACGTAGAAGTGCTCATTCTCTCCAACAGCAACCTGCATGACCTGAAGCCTTACGTTTTCAGTCGTCACGGTTTCCGCAACTTAAACAAAGCCCTTCTGCGTTTCAACAACATCGGCGCAATCCACGACAATGCGTTTGCAAAGATGTCTAAAATTGTTCAGTTAGACCTACATGGCAACAAGTTGACCAGGTTTAACAAAAACTCGTTTTCTGGACTCGTTTCGCTAAAACATCTCCATCTAGGCAGCAACCAAATCCGGTCTGTGGATGCGGACGTTTTGCAACCTTTGCAATCTTTGGAAACGTTGGATTTGTCCCACAACAGTATAACCATTATAGAAAGAGATTTATTGAAGCACACGGCGATAATGGAATTGAATTTGGAGAACAACCCGTTGATTTTAGAGCAAGGAGGTTCATTGTTGGAATCAGCAACGTTAACTTCTTTGAATTTACATTATTGCAATGTGGAGAACTTACCTGCGGATGTATTCAGTAAGCTACCGAAGTTGGAGATTCTGGACATGTCTGAAAATCAACTTAAAATCCTTCCTGAGGGAGTGTTCAAGCAAAACGTCGAGCTGAAGTATTTGGATATCAGTTACAATCTGCTACGTGATGTCAAAAAAGAGGTTTTGCCTGTAGTCCTAGACGAACTTCACTGCCAAGGGAATTTTTTGGAAGATGGTTTTGACTGTAATGAGCTTCTAGCCTCAAGCTTCGAGACGACATCAACTGACTTGGAAACGTATGTTCTTTATCATCGAACAGTTACTACTTCAGAACAGCAAAAGATTGATTCAGCTTTACCAGTTCTGGAAAACGGGTCTTCCGTTTCTCAATCTGATGACCAACTTACACATCTTCACAAAAATAATGATGGAGACGTCGATTCCAGCAGTACTGTTAATGAGGATTCACGGGTGAATATTGTTGAAAATAAACTGCATTCTACAGAATCCATTAGAAATTCAAACAGCGACCCAGTGGAAAAGCTAATGTGGGGTATAGTAGGTATACTGGCTATTTGCTTAGTCATACTGTCTATAGTTCTTTTCGGCATTTATTACATTTCAAAGCAGAGCAATAATCCAACTACTCACATTTACTCACAGATTATAAAAGTATAATACCAAATTTTGTTTGAGTATTTCTATACTGCAAATACTTGGTTTCTAGAGCTTTTTAGAAGTGTACCAATTTTATGTCAGTAGCATAATACTCGAGCAAATTATGTGAACGTTTGTACAATATTTTTTTACGATGTGTAAGTAATACTATTTTGTTGCATTATCAATAATGTGATTTTATCAAAACGCTTCAACTACAAGATTATGTTAAGGACTTGTAAATATGGTAGATGTTTAAATATAATTAGAAATTTCTGGTAGATGTACATACGTTTTCTTTGTTTTGCTTATCTACTTCGTTAACTACAAGAGTTGATTCGTATTTTCTTTTTTTATTGTAGTTATGATTTGGAATTCTTAATAAAATTACTTTTCTATGATGTGTGTGTATTAGTAATATTAGATCTTAGTGTATGACATACTGTTCCTTAATGCCTGTATATAATAAAAAAAATTGCATCTTAAACCTGTTACCTACAATGTATGTGATATTACCCTTGTTTAACTTTTGGGGTAAACTGAAATATGCCCCTCGGATTATTGCCACCCTCCAGTAAAATATAAGGAAATTAATATTTTTATGGTTTCCCAAGGAGGTTGCAGCTAGTGATGTTGATTCTTTCTTGATATCAAGCAAAAATTAAAGTAAAAAGTTGAGCAATATATTTCGAGATATTAGTGTCTTCTTCAGTTGCATTATACAATTTAAAAATATTTTAAAAAATCTGTAATAAAAATCATCCAAATAGAATAACATTTTAAAAGGTAACAGGAGAATAAGTGAACAGTTAGCTTTACTCAAACATTATATTTACCTGTTAAAACGTTCTCATTAAGAAAATTATTAAATATTGCGAAAAGATAAAAACTAATTTCCTTAGGAAATATTGTCTTCCATTTCCGTTAATTGATTAAAAGAGCATATCAAAATCTTTTCCCACATACTATATGAGATATTTAATCTATTTACTATTATTTTTCTTTTTAGAAGGTTTGTAAGAATAAATACATTAAAATCACTTAGTATTTAAAAATTAGAAATACTTGTCACTTATTGTAGTCAGAATTTTGATTTATTAAATTGGGAAGTCTTCAGAACAATGGAAGAATGATAGAACAAATTTGCTTCAATTTTGTTAAGATTTCCTGTACGTTAATCTGTAAATGAATGGAAAATTAAATGTTTTTATTTAGATAATAAATTATTATTATGATTCTTCTAGTGTTCTCGTAGCATAAATATGTTTTTTTAAGTCTTTTGAGTAACTGAAGTGATGGTAAACAATATTCAATATATAATTCGATGCTCGAGTGTCGTTGTGTCTAGTTGTGCCAGTGTGCGCTCCGATAATTTCGCTCTAACGCTAAAAACTCCCGATACATTATCTCCAGTCAATTCAAACTGCTGCAAGTTTTATAATCTGGTTTCGTGGTTTGTGTTATCACATTCTATTTCCTGGAAGAAGTTATATAAATTCTTATCAACAATGCCCTTCACTAGAGACCAAGTAGAAGATATCAACCAAATAATCACGAATACTACTACAAAGCTTCTGTCCGACGCTACATTTTTAAATTCCATTAAAAAACTTGTTACGGAAACAATCATGGAACAATTTAATGAAGTTTTAAAACCGCATATCGAAGAAACGACAATGTTAAAGGTCAAAGTCGCTAATCTACAATTGGAAAATGCCAAATGTGTGCAGGAACTCGATAATCTGCAGCAATACTCGAGGAGGAATTCAATACGCATTTTTGGGATACAAGAAGCGGGCAACGAAGATCTGGAAAATAAAGTTTTGGATCTATTTAATAATAAATTAAACGCCAATTTAGATATACATCATGTCGACAGAATGCATCGCATCGGCAAATATAACGCTAGTTCGACCACTCCCAGAGCAGTTATAGTAAAATTTACTTCATTTCGATATCGTCAGAAGGTTTTCCTGCAGAAAAAGCTTCTAAAGGGTACGAGAATCGTCATTAAAGAAGATCTAACAGCTTCCCGAGCTAAACTACTAAAATCCTGTGCTGAGAAGTATACATTCAAGAACGTTTGGTCGAAAGATGGAAACATTTTCGTTAAGAATAATGGTGTAATCAAGCAAGTTAAGTCTCCTTCTGATTTAACAGTATAAAATCAAAATTTATATAAATTTTAATGAGTTGAGTTATTAGTGACATATTGAAGTCAAATTTCAGTTATGAAGGGGCGCACACGCATGTTTACTGTGCACAGTTAGCCTTTGGTTAAGCTAAATAACTGTCTGAATAAGTTGCACTGTTAAATTCAATTTATTTAAGGTGTTATGTTAAGATTTGGAAATTTAAATACGCAATCTATTCTATCAACATTCAATGATTTTAAAACGTATTTTAATGCGAATTTTTTTGATGTTTTAGCTGTAACAGAGTCCTGGCTGTCTTCCAATATTGATAACAATAGCGTTGGTATGGAGGGCTATTACCTTGTGAGAAAAGACCGAGATGGACGAGGCGGAGGAGTTGCTTTATATGTTCGCGGCCATTATCGATACCGAATTATACCTATTGAACATTATGATGATATAGAGCAGCTTTGGATAAGTATTTGTATCAACAAAATTAACATAGCTATTGGAGTTATATATAGATCTCCAAGGTTTAACTTTAAGGGGTTCTTTTCTGCTCTGGAGGACACTCTTTCTGGTATCTGGCCAAAGTTTGATAAAATTGTCTGTTTAGGTGACTTCAATTTAAATTTGTTAAATACTAATGGTAACAATATTCGTATCTTTGACAGTATGTTGGAGACGTATGCTTTAAAACAAATTATTAATGATCCCACACGTATCACATCATTTTCTGAGTCTCTAATCGATCTAATTATTGTATCAAATTCAATAATTGTTGAGAGTACGAATGTTGTTCCCATGCATGGAATCTCTGATCACTGGCTTGCTACTTGTAATTTGAACTTTAACGTTAACTTGAATCATAATTCCGTACAAACTAAATTATTTAGAAATTATAAACGTATAGATCTAGATCGCTTTTATGCAGATCTTGTTAAGGTGAATTGGGATAATATTTATGAAATTCCCTCTCTAGAAGAGAAGATGGCATTTTTCAACAACAATCTGGTCACTTTAATTAATATTCATGCCCCGTTAGTATCTATTAAATCTTCTAAAAGTCCTGCACCCTGGTTAACGGACAATATTAAATTATTAATGAAACTAAGAGATAAAGCATATGCTAAAGCTAAACGTACCAAATTAATGGCTCATTGGGACTACTATAAAACTTTAAGAAATTTTACAACTGGAGCTATTAAAAGAGAACAAAAAGCTTATCTAGAATTTAAGTTGAGGAATGCCACTGTCAAATCAACGTGGTCAGAATTAAAAACTTTTAATATTGGCAAAAAACGGGTGCATGAATTACCTCACCATCTACAAAATCCCAATGCAATAAATGATCACTTTATAAATTCGACGCCGTCTTTGCAATCCGCCAACTTTAATAATTTAAGAAGTTATTATGAGTCGAATTTAAAAGCAAATATTACAGAAAAATTAAGTTTTAGTGCAACTAGCGAAATGGAGGTCTTGAATATAATTTCAAAAATAAGAACAAAATCTGTCGGTGTTGATGGTATAGATATATCTTTAATTAATTTGTGCCTGCCAGTTATTCTGCCACATATTACGCATATTATCAATTTTTGTTTAATAAATAGTGAGTTTCCATCGATTTGGAAGCAAGCGTTAATCACGCCCATTCCTAAGAAATCTGCTCCTACTGATTTCTCGGATTTACGACCCATAAGCATCCTTCCAGTTTTGTCTAAAGTTATTGAACGGATTGTTAATCATCAATTGATACGCCATCTTCAAATTTATGAAATCTTACCGGTAATGCAATCTGGATTTAGAACAGGACATAGCTGCACCACCGCACTTCTTAATATCACCGATGATATTTTTAAATTTATCGATGAAGGAAATATGGTTGTGCTAGTCTTATTGGATTATACAAAAGCATTTGACATGATAAATCACGAGCTTATGATAGCTATACTTCACTACATTGGGGTAGATGATGATGTATTGAAATTTTTTCAAAATTATTTTATGGGCAGGTCACAACAAGTTCAAGTTCTTAACAATATTTCGCATAGTTGCCAGATTTCTAGTGGTGTTCCGCAGGGATCAATTTTAGGCCCTACCTTGTATGCTATTTACACTTTTAATTTTCTCAGCTCTATTAGTCACTGTAAGTATCACTTTTATGCAGATGATACGCAACTTTATTTTAAATTTTCACCTAACAATGTACACATTGCTAATGCTCTTATTAATAACGATTTAAACAACTTAGTTTCTATTTCTAAAGATCACTGTCTCAAGATAAATCCTATTAAATCTTGCTTTTTAATCTTTGGTAAGAGGCATCTTAGGACAACACTGCAAAATCAATTAAATCTAACTGTAGATGGCAACAGAATAACCCCTGTGGAATCAGCTAGAAATCTGGGCTTAAATATCGACAATAACCTTCGTTTTAGTGTGCACGTCACGAAACTTATTCAAAAATCTTATTGCAATTTAAAAATACTTTATTCCGTCAAACATCTTTTAAATATTAATCTTAAAATTGTGTTATGTAACTCGTTGGTTCTTTCTCATTTTAACTTTTGTAGTGAAGTGTATGGTGACTGCTTGAGTTCTCTTGATAAAAATCGGATTCAACGCGTACAAAATTCCTGTCTACGCTTCATATATGGTGTAAGAAGGAGGGAGCATATTTCTCATAAGCTGGCGGACGCAAATTGGTTGAATATGGCAAACCGACGGATTCTACAAGCTTCTTGTTTGTATTTTAAAATCATAAACAATAAGACTCCATCTTATCTCTTTGAACGCCTAAGTTTTCGAACAGACGTGCACAATTTAAATTTAAGATTTAAAGGCCGGTTAACACCTCCATTGCACAAAAGTTCTCTCTTTGAGAGATCTTTCTCCTATAGTGTTGCACTGGGAATTTAATACTAGGATATGCAGCATAGAAGCGGCTTCTCCGAACTACCTTTAAGTTACGGCTTAGGCATCTGTTGCAGCTACAACAACAATAACCACCATTTACCTAATTGTTTTTTTTTTCCACAAATATATAAGATTTAAGTTCGAATTGGCAGTGCTATTTGTTTTTTATTTACCTGTATTTATTTATTTATTTTAAATATTTCTTCATAAGGTTCACATGGAAGAGCAGAACACACTTGTGTTGTTCTGATTGTGAACCTTTTGGTCCCCACTAACGAGTACCTGGAATAATTACTCTTTTTTTTCTTTTGTTTTTGTAAATATCTCATTTTATTTTATTTTATAAGTATTTAATTTTTATAAGTATTGAATTTTTAGATTATGTTTACTTGTGTACTTGTTAGTAGCCAATAAATATATATTATTATTATTATTATTAATTACGTACATTATAATGTTTTCACATTAAGGATTGTGTCAAATCTGTAATTGGGCAGAATTGCATTCTGAAGATATTTGAGCTAGAAATTTATCAAAATTATGTCATTGGTGAAGCTATTTATTTGCTAGATTCTACAATTTCTACACTTAATATTAATAAATACGTTAAGATTATTTAATATAAAATCAGACAATTACCAACGGTATTATATTTAACTGGGCACCTTTAAGTAGCTTGTGATAAATAGCTGGCACTATCATAGCAACTTGAAGCTTGTACCACACATAAACTACTGCTAAGCACCTGCAAAAATGCATCTAGAAACTGTGGTAACATTTAAGGATGAAAATATAACTGTTTCCTTTTTTTAAAAAGTAACTACCGTTTTTAAATATGGCCGTTCCGCGCAAGCGTGCTGAGTACCTACATCTACTGGCTAGCCATGGAAGCATTCACTCAAGTTTATCTTTTTTTTTGTACGTATTTAAAATGTCTCGGACCATTGAAAATTCTGCTGATTGTGAGATACGCACTATCATTTGTTTCTTAAATGCAAGAAACATGAAAGCAATGGAAAGATGGTCATATAAAATCTTTTTTTTTCTTAAATCAGCTGTCAAAGTGTTGTCAAGTTGGTATGAGGAATTGAAAGTAGCAAATAGTGCATTTCACAATGTAGGTTGGCAGCGTCGAGCCGTTCAAGGTCATGCACGTTCGACATTTCAATTATGTTAGACAGATATAACCTCAATTTTGACATGGGGAAAACTGTTATACAGTTGGTCGGTAAGTACAGAATTTAGGGTAACACAGTCTGGTTTTTTATAAAGTTTTGACACTGACAGCTGATTTAAAAAAAAGGTCTTTAAATGTGCACGATGAGGGACAAAGTGAGCGACCGTTCGTCATTAATTCTAACTTGGTGCAGAAAGCTGATGAAAAAATTCGAAAAAACAAACACTTTACGATTTCATCATTATCTAATGAGCTTCCTTAAGTTTCGAGAAGTGTTCTTTACGAAATTGTGGCAGGAAGCTTAAATGATCAAAAGTTGTGCTCACGCTGGATACCAAAACTGGTAACTGATTAGCAAACCAGGTGGCAGATTTCTATAAGGATGAAATTCAGAAGCTGGTGGTATACCATAAATTCCTTTAGATCGGTGGAAATTACGTTGAAAAATAGATTAAGGTTCAGGCTTTTATGTAAAAATAAAATTGTCTTTGTGTTTTTAGCACCAAAACGGCACTTACTTTAAAAACAAGCCTCATATTATCAAAAAAAAAATTATTAAAATAAGAAGTGGTCCTAGGATTTAATGACTAGTGATGTAAAAACAATTATTTTACTAAGACGATTTCTAATTCATTCGAATTTGACTATATCTGGTTTGTGTATTGTAAAACCGTCTAAAGCAGAATTTCCCAACAGAGTCGATAGACCTTTAAGGGACTGTAAGTCATCAAGGGTACAACTTTGCACTAAAGTATGTTTGGCTTAATCTTCAAATTTTAACTCAAAAATTCATCCGTAACATTTATGCTACTTCATTTGCATACACACTGTATAAAGAACTCATAATAGTCATTGTGTACATTTAAAAATCCTTTGTTTAACCTCGTCAAATTAGGACTTGCACTTATACAGTCATATTTCGCCAATACACAGGACCGTTCCTTAAAAAAAAAGGTAATTGGTGGGTCGTATAAATTTATGATTTGTAGATTTTTACCACTTTTCTACAATTTTAACTTGATAAAATCGAACTTTTACGTATGTGATGTGCTTATTAGACGAATTTATATGAAAACCGCAAGCAGACGCACTTTAACAGTACTGTTTGATGTGTTGCCTATGCAATACTGACAGCCGTATTTTTTACAAAATCAGGACTTATACTTGAATTTTTGAGCCCGTGCGTGCACGTCATCAATCCGCCTTTTAGTAAGGTTTTCAGTACCAACATTTGAAAAATATAAAACTACTCTTTTTTTCAATAAAATAATGATTAATATTGCTTTTGCTAATAATATAGCTTCATATATTGCTATAGCCGTACATTTTTTGTTTTAATATTTCATAATTTCCATGAACAATAGCAAAAACTATAATACGTCGGGGTACTTTGTGTTTTCAAGTTCTGCTCAGGGAATTAACACGTACACATGTCGCTTTTTAAAACGACTTATTTGTTATAGTGGTTTTGACAGGTGTTGACAGTGACATATAGTTTAGTTTGCATTTTAAAAATCCGTTGTTTTCATAACGAACATTGCGAACAAGTTATACTGTTGTTTTTCAGCTGCTACAAATTACTTACTTTGGGGAAGAGTTTAGTTGCTGGAAACGTATAGGGATCTTTAAGCTAAAATGTCGACCGCCTTACGCAGAAGGTCAAAAGAGCTTGTTGCCGCTTTGATAAGGTATTTTGAACGAGAAAGAGACAACGATGGTGCACTTATACCGCTAACTGCTGTGAGACAAGTAAGTAATTTACACCTGTAATATAATAATTCGTAATATAATGACCAACTTTCTAATGGTTTGGCGTTACAGGGAGTTGCCAATGCTTTAAATTTAAGCATACGAACAGTCTGTTCTATTTCGCAGACCTGCAAATCTGTATACTGTATACACCATGGTTCAAAATAGTAAGTTGATACACCTATCATCATAAAGGACAAAATAGCCGAAAAACGCCGCCTCAGGCAACGATGGCAACTTACCAGATCGGACCTCGACAAACGAGAGTATAATAGGGCCAGCAAACATCTAAAAAACTCCTTAGTCAACATTAAAATCAAGGAATACAGGCCGATGCCTTTGCTGAATATCTCACCAAAGTGTTTACACCCTTCCCTTGTCAACTCCCGAATGAAGATGCCAAAGATCAACATAAAGAAATCTCCAGGATATGACCTGATCGCTGGGACAATTATCAAACAATTACCAACTAAAGCTATACAAGCCCTTACACATCTGTATAATTCTATCCTCAGAATCAGGCACTTCCCAAGTCAATGGAAATAATCATGATTATGAAACCTGGTAAACCACCAACGGAAATTACATCATACAGGCCCATAAGCCTACTCCCATTCTGTCAAAGGTCCTTGAAAAATTGATTCTGAATAGATTAATGCCAATTTTAGACGACCAAGAACTAATCCCTAACCATCAATTTGGTTTCCGTAAACAACATGGTACCGTGGAGCAGGTGCACAGAATAACGGACAAGATATACAGAGACTTGTAAGGAAAAAGATACTGCTCTGCAGTGTTTTTGGATGTCAAACAAGCTTTCGACCGAGTTTGGCATCAAGGCTTATGCTACAAGCTCAAACAATACCTACCCTACCAGATGTTTGAACTTCTGAGCTCATACATAACAAACAAGCACTTTTTGATAAAATACAAATACGAAAATACAACATTACACCCTATCTCCTCTGACGTACCGTAGGGCAGCGCATTGGGTCCCATCTTATATTTAATATACACTGCTGACCAACCCACATCGCGTCTAACAACATCAGCGATCTACGCAGTCGACATGGCCATTCTAGCCTCTCACATCAATCCACAAGCCGCCTCAAAGTATCTCCAAGCTCATCTCAACAAAATCCAATGGTGGGCCAACAAATGGCGAATCAGAGTGAACGAAGCTAAGTTCCAACACGTAACCTTCACTATCAAAAAAGAAAATTGCCCTCCAATAACACTCAATGGACACCAACTACCACACTCAGAGGCAGTCAAATATCTGGGTCTACACATTGATAGGAGACTAACCTGGAGAACCCACATATTCACCAAGCGTAAGCAACTAGGCCTTCAACTCCAAAAGTTATACTGGCTCATCGGTAGAAAATCTAAACTATCATTGGAAAATAAACTCTTAATTTACAAAATAGTTCTTAAACCAATATGGACTTATGGGATCTCCCTGTGTGGTACTGCAGCTACTTCCAATTTGGCAATGCTTTATCGGTTCCAAAATAAAGTACTAAGAATGATCGTTGACGCGCCATGGTAATAATGTGATTTTAAGTGATCTACAAATTCCCACAGTGAAAAGTGAAATTAAAAATTTTAGTGCGAGATACAAAGACAGACTGACCGTTCACCTCAACGATTCTGTGCAGCACCTTATGGAAGATAATAATAAACCCAAAAGACTTAAACGTTTTAAGCCATCTGATTTACCTACAAGATTTAACTGTAACTGTAAATTACTTTTGACAAATAGTATATTCTTTTCATAACCCATACATTACATATTAAAATAATGTAAAGGGAGATTTCGCTGGAATTCTGCCCCACGTGTTACCTCTTAATCATCAGTGCTTACACCAAATCCTATAAAATACTTATTGCCAAATAATCTATGGCAGATTGTATAATTAATGGAGAAATAAAAAAACAGCAATGTTTTGCTTCTTAATATCTAAAAGCTTCTTTTAAATTAAATTCATTAATTACATGTAAATCCATGTTTAGCCTGAAGAAGTGTCTAGATATTAAAGATTGAAACGTTGCAAGTATCTGTCCTATTCCAGTAATTGTTTAATACCATACTAATGTTGTATTTTTAACTCATTGTTTTTCTTAACTACTTGCGTTTATGGTTTTCCACTCTCTAAACTTGTGTCTGTATTGAGTTACATTTATGATCTGCTTTATTGGATTTGTGTTGTCTATAAAATGTAATGTTTTAGTTATTTTAAAATGATACTGAAATGATTTATTTGATTTAGTTGTTAAAATACTGCGCAATTTCAATTATTATTCTTTGTAAAAATATGTAAATTATTTTACTATTATAGTCAATTTATTCGTTATTTCATGTGGTACTCAATATAATGTTTTTACTAAAATAAATCGAGCAAAATTGTATTTTAATTGATTTTAAGTTGGGTCCGAAAAATTACATAAATACCTGCAGAGTACCTGTTATAAGTAGCCTCAACAGATAAATAACATAGAAAGCGAGCAAGCAAAGTAGGTATCAGTTACTATAGGAAAATGCGCCTTATCCGTATACCTGAAGTGCGCCAATTCATTTCACACAAGCTACATCATTCAAGTTTTCAAAGTGCTGATTTTCTGAGGTAGTTTGGTCACTTAATTTTACATTAATTGTAATTATGTAAATTAATATGATGTTGTCTTTAGTTTTCCTGTTGTGGTTTTTTCTTTCATCTTTAAAATATTAATTTAATATATTCATTAAATTCTAACTGTTAAAGTTGTATTTTATCTACCTTTTACTTCACGTTAAAATGCAATTTTATCGTCTAGACGATAAAAAAATTACATATTCACCTTGTTGGTAGCACTGCCAAGCTATGTGAAATCCGAAATTTGCAGGTTATTTTGCATCAGTCTGTGTCAAACAACGTACTTTTAGTGACTGTATAAGGATCATATAAACATACTAGGAGATGATGTCATCAATATGTTATGACGTGCACGCACGGGCTCAAAAATTCAGGTATAACACCTTGTGAGGAATATTTCTTCCTATGATATCTGTGTTTTGCCACTCATGTAATCTGTATTTTATGTTCCTGTAAGTTCTGGGGTCTGAATGTAATGTGTTTGAATGTTTACAGTTCCGTCAAACCCCTATTATAAAATTAAATAAACTTACCGTTCATCTCCTTCATGGCTTTTGTAAAATCAGCAGGATCCTTGAAGCTAATAAATCCATATCCCTTCGTTTTGTTCGTACGCTTATCTCTGACAACCCGAGCCTTTTGAAAAGATGGATATTTATTGAACGTTCTCGTTAGCAGTTCGTCCGTAACATCATTACCCAGATCCCCGCAAAATATACGAAAATCGTCTTCACTCCAGTCTGATAAGGTCAAGTCTTCCCAGGTGGAGCCGCCAGCTGTGCGCAGCAGCTTCTTATTCTTTCCCCTTCGTCTATAATCGTCAGGTCCAAATGACTGTAAGGCACTACTCGCCTTACCTACAAGAATACCTTTAGTTTCCTACAAAAACCAATAAAGTAAACTCACCTTGAGATATTGCAAGCTCCGCAGGAACGCTCACTTTCTCCTTGAGCTTTTTCAGTTTCTTCTCGACTTCAGATTGGAGAGCTAAAAAGTCAACAGAACTCGACACACTTTGCTGTTGATGCTGCATAGCTTGCTTCGGTGTGTACAAGGTAGGTTTAGCAGACACTACGGCAGGTTGAGATGTAAAAGGTTGCGAGGCCATCTCGTAAGCGCTGCGTTTCGAGCCGCTTTTTATCTGGTGAGGAATCATTATCGGAGGGGCTGGTGGAGGCGGTATATTACCAAACCCAGGTATGTTAAAAGCACTGTATTCTTGAAGCTTTTGTTGTACTTGGCTGTACGTGTTTGATCCCACAATGGGGCAACCAGATATTTCGGCCTCAAACCTGAAAATATCAAGTTTTTTAGGTTAGATTGGCAACAGATGTTGGTGTAACTTCTTACCGGCTCATTTCATCTTCCATTTGGCGAAATTTATCACCCATTTTTATTCAATTAGTTTAATACGGTCAACAATTACACAAATAAATAAGTTCTAAACTTCTATAGGAAAGAATAAGTAAACAAATATTCTTCACGGTTCCACTTCTTCCAACAGTAATCGATAGCGCTACCAACTATTAAATTAAAATGTAACTTACATAAACAGGTGGGACTAAATTATTCGGAATGGAGATTTTTTTGTATTCATGTATCATGTATCGCCAAGCCCATAATTAAACTAGTATTTCTGCGATCGATAGACCTCGCGCAACTCCAGTTTTTAGACCCCATAAGCTCATCCTCGAAATAAAATTTGTACCCCCAGACATCTCCCTCCCTGGAGTTTTTGAGTAGATACTGACCACAAAACAGTTTTGACCATAGCCAGCTTCATCTGTTTCCGCTAACGGCGTCAGCGGGTATGAATGAAGCTGGCCATGGTTTTGAAACAGACTGACGCAAAACCTAACCTGCTAACCTAGAATTTGACATAGACTTACAGTCCCGCTAACATATTATTCTTGATCTACTCTCTTTCAATATGGCCGCCATTGCTGAAATCCGTTAGGTGTTTATTCTGTGCTATGGGGTATCACTTTTGGGGTATTTGGGTCTTCTCAAACTAAACGGTGCATCGCCGTGAAACTAAAGTCTCCACTATCGTTCTAAAGCTTCATAAAACGTCTCCGTAAATTTTCAATAGTAATATAACAAGGGTGAGACATACTTACCGATAATTTTGCACACGCCAAGGGTTGAGTGCTGGTTGCAATGAAAACTGTCCCGAGGGCTTGCCCGAGGGCAGTTTTCTAAGGGCAACCAGCACGATTACTCTTGGCACGGGCAAAATTATATGTAGGTAAGTGTGTTGCCCGCGTTTATATTTTGAAGATTATTACACAAAATCCGTATATGAATTATGATTTAAAATTGATCTAATAATGCCAAAAAATTCAAATTGCATGTTTCTTGCATTTCTATTTCTAATTATGACACCATCCACGGGGTCGACAATCATCCCTAGGGAGCTTATCGCTTGGTAAGCAGCCCACGGCCGCTTATCAGCTAATCAGTTCGGGATTGGACGATTTTCAAAAACGCATGATTCTCGTTGGATGATATCAGTCATGTGACAGTTGTGTGTAATAATCATAGAAATTTTCCTGTATGAAGTCTGCCCCCCCCCCGCTCCATATTTCACCATCACTTGAATTTTTTAATAGATACTGAACAGAATTGCCTGGAGGCTGCTGATCAGGATTCCGTTGCTTTGCGCTGGTTCTATCCCTCAAGCACGTAAACAAGACTGTGTTTACGTTTTAAACCAATGTAGTCAATGGTACTTGAAAAGGACGACAGTAAACCACCCTGTGAGACGCAGCCTCACCTCTCGACGTATTATGGCTTAGTATCAGGGTGGCGACGTAGTGAATGAATCAAACATTAAATTCAGATTGTTTTATTACGAAAATAAACGGTGTATTTATACAAAACAAGAATGCTTAACTAAGTAACAATTCAAAGTTCATAATAGTGGAGTGTAATAGAATGCGTTTAAAGGTTCGAAGACCGCAACTCAGCACGATAAGCCTTTTATAGTTCCGCATGGGTTTGCAGACTGAAGCGTTGAACTTGGCTTTCTAGGTCGCTTATTAAGCGAAATGCCGAGTTGCATTTTTACTGCGGTGTTTAAACTCAATGTTGGCGAAACAATATTCGTTAAGATTTCGTAAATGGGACTGAATTTTACCTGTTTTAATTCAAGATTAAAACAGATATAAATTAAATATAAACTTGCAAAATTATGAAGTAAAACTTGAGGTTAAAACTGTTTGTTTATGAAATCAGAATTACATTTAGAACTTCTGACTGGTTTCGTAAATTTTGTTATTAAAATTTATGTGTGTTTAAATCAAGTTTAAACATATTGCCAATTTTAGGCTGAAGAAAAAGAAAAAACTATATTGTTTCTTCCACATTAAGGTTTTTAGAGGATATTCTTCTACGGCTGACTGGCGTTGTTTGGATTGATGCTTCCTTCGGTTGATCCTTTTCCGAATGTAGTAGAAAGCTCCTATTAGAATAGCCCCTCCCAATAGGCTGCCTGTGATCCCGCTGGATAGATAGGAGTGGTGGCGGATGGTTTTCCAAATAATGTCCTTTAGGTGCTGCTGGAATTCCAACTGCGAAGTTTGTAGATCCTCGAAGTGGTCTGACTGTTTTAGTACTGGCTCCTCTGCAATTTCTGAAAAGGAGTTGGGTGTTATTGTGTTGGTAAAATTGATGCTGACGGACTTGGAATATCCTGCTAGGATCTTGAATTTCTTCTTATGCCTGGGGGTTAACGTATTCTTTGTAGTTTGGATGATGCAGTCTGACGAAATTTGAATTACACCTGTAGTGTTGACAGTGATTTCTTCCCTATTGCCACTACAAGTGATAGCTATTCGGGTTGGCTTGTTGACTACGAACATCCAGGTGTTTTCCATGTATAGTTGTTTCCAAATAATGGACTGGATCTGATGTCTTCGTAGGCTGCATTGACTAACTTCCGTTCGATGATATATATCATCAATGATGCAATTTGGGTTATTTTCAATTCCTTTCACGACTGTTGGACTGCAGATATACGTGTTTGGAGTAATTTGGAGATTTTCTTTGAATTCCTCATCTGTCTCTTGAAAGTACATTTGTAGGTTGTAATCCACAGCGAAGATCCCTTTTGGTACGTCGATCACCCAGTAGGACCCATTGTTAATTTGGAGAGGAATTGGTATTGGTGTCACCTTGATTAATGTATATTCGGTTTTTCTACTATGATGAAGTATCCTTGGACGTTGATGTAGATGTCATCATGTCCGATGTCGACCTTTAGGATTGGGGTCGGTAAAATTTCTAAGTTTGGCGAGAGTTTACTGGTTGCATTTGCGCGGATTTGCTTGATTTGGGCAGGTGTGATTAACTCGTAAAAATTACCTTGTTGGAAATGAACGTTCAAAATGTTTGTGTGGTAATTGCACAGTTCACTAATAACATTTGTGGCGACTTGATAGACACTGATGATGTGGATATTTAATCGGTTGGAGTCGGTTGCCTTATACCATTTGTCCATGTTGTTGATTGCCCTGATTCCTTGGTTCAGCTTCTCTTGAAAGTGTTCCAGTTTCTGATCGATTCGTTCTTCGGTTTCATTAAATCTTGAAAGTGCTGACAGCAAGAATTTGGATTGTTGATTGTCCATTTTTATTAATTCCTGTTGATTTTTGTCGAGTCTATCAATATCTTGATAGACTTCGTCATTTACTCCGAAAATTGACGTGAGTACAGTCCCAAGCACTCCTCGTTTCTCTCGTCTTGTTATGATATCTTCCATGACAGTTTTAATCCATTCCATATGCCTTTTTTGTTCCAGAAGATGATGCACCAATGTCTTGCATAACGTATCTTCGGACAGTTCTTTCGCAGAGTTGCAGAGGTCGTCGAATTTGTCCACCATGTCGGTAACTGTTTCGAAGTCTTCTTCGATCATCCCCCTCTCGAACTGGATTTCGATCCTAAATGTTCCGCGTTCAATCTTCCCGTGCCCAATATGCTCTACATAGTACCCGCTGTCTGATTTTTGTATGTTGAATTCTGCCTTACTCAATGTATTTGTAGTAAGGAGTGTAAATATGAGTAGAAGCATTTTCCACTTGGACGTGACAGTTTTCTTTGGTACTGGGAATGATTGTGTGTGGGTGCTGTTGGCCGAAATTTTCTCTTCAGGCTCTGGTTCCTGCGATTCTTCGTTAGTTGGTAATGGAATGATACTGCCTATGGAACGTTTTAATTGATGTCCTCCTGATTTCTGGATGGTCACGACTCGTACGGATCCATCGGTTGCAGGATGAATGTCGGTAACTCTCGCTAAGGGCCATTTACTAGGATTGATATTTTCTTCTTTGATTAACACTAGGTCACCAATTTTTATATTCTCCACCGGTTTCTTCCATTTGTTTCTTTGCTGTAATCCATGAAGGTAGTCTGAGCTCCATGATTTCCAAAAATCTTGCTTGATTTTTTGGATCAATCTCCAGCGATTTGACAAATTTGTTGATATTGGTGTGCTGATTGGGTCCGGTGGTGAGATTATCTCTCTTCCTATCAGGAAATGACCTGGTGTCAATGCAGTGGTGTCTTCAATATTGTTGCCTTGTGGGCACAGAGGACGTGAGTTTAAGCAGGCTTCGATTTGGCAAAGCAGAGTTGTTAATTCTTCAAACGTTAGAGTAGCGTTGCCAATGGTTCTCTTCAGATGATGCTTCATTGATTTTACTCCTGCTTCCCATACTCCTCCGAAGTGTGGAGCTACTGGAGGGATGAAGTGCCATTGGGTACCAATGGTGGATACATTTTCTTGGATAACTGGGCCTTCCATTGCTTGACGGATTTCCTTGTCCAAGACCTTTCTTGCTCCAACGAAATTGGTTCCGTTGTCGCTATAAAGATGTGCACAGCGTCCTCTTCGGGCGATGAACCTCCTGAAGAATGCTAGGAAGCTGTTTGTTGTCATGTCGCTGACGGCTTCTAAATGTATTGCCTTGGTTGATAGACAGACAAAAACAGCAATGTACCCCTTGGATGAAGAATGCCCTCTTCCCTTGGATGTTCGAATTTGTATTGGACCGGCATAGTCCACTCCTGAATGGAAGAATGGCGGGGTTGAATTGACTCTGGTTGATGGAAGATTCCCCATTAATTGCTGGGCTGCCTCTGCCTTGAATCGGATGCATCGAAAATATTTCTTGATGCTGGAGCTGACGGCTTTCTTTGCGTTGATGATCCAATATTTTCTTCGGACATAGGACAGTGTGAGTTGAGTGCCACCGTGTAAGGTGCGTAAATGTGCCTCATGGATTATTAATTTGGAAACATGGTTGGAGTAAGGAAGGATAATTGGGTGTTTTTCGTGGTAGGATAAATTTGAATTTTCTAGTCTTCCTCCAACACGGATGATTCCATGTTGATCGATGAATGGACTGAGATTGGCGATTTTGTTGTTGGAGTCCACACATTTTCTCTTTTGGAGTTGAGAGCCTGTTGTCTTCAAAATAGGATCACTTCCTTGGACGACCTTGATGAGTGTGATGATGGTGTCTTCCATTTCTTTTACTGATAGACATCCTGGTTGAATGGGAAGACGCCTACACTTGTTGATGAATCTTCGGCAGTAGGACACGACTCGTATCATTCTTGTCAGAGACGAGAAGCGATGAATAATCTCGTTCTCGTCGAGATGAACTGTAGCTTGATGCACAGTGTAACCCTTTGCTTCTTCATTGGTTGTGGCGGTGTCTGGTTGACACGGCCATAACTCTTTGTTAATTAACCAGCTTGGTCCATCCCACCATAGTGTATGTTCTTTTAATTTCCCTGGACTAGTACCTCTGGAGATGACGTCTGCAGGATTTTCTTCTGACTTGACGTGGTTCCAATGTTGGGCCGGAATCAGGTGGTTGATTTCGGCTACGCGGTTTGCGACGAATGTCTTCCATCTTACTGGATCTCCCTTTATCCATCCTAGTGTGACCATGGAGTCGGTCCAGGCGAAGGTAGATCCCTTAGGAATGTCCAGTGCCGTGATTACCCGTTGTAATAGATTAGAAAGTAGTACTGCTGCGCAGAGTTCCAGTCTGGGTAGGGTTGTCTTTGCTCGAGCTGGTGCCACCTTGGATTTGGTTATTAATAAGGATACCTTGGATTGGCCTGATAACGTGATGACTCTGGTGTAGACCACGGCTCCAATAGCTCTTTCGGAGGCGTCACAGAATCCATGCAGTTCCATTTGGGCTTCCTTTTTGGTAAAAAGCCACCTTGGTAATGTAATTTCTTCTACTGATTTGAGTTGAGATTTAAACGTTTCCCATTTGCCTTGGATACTTTCTGAAACTGGGTCGTCCCACTTGATATTTTCGAGCCATAGTTCTTGGATGAGCAGTTTAGCAGTGATGATGATGGGTGCTAACCAACCCAATGGGTCGATATCTTTTATAAAGTAAGGACACCACACTGTAGCTGCATACTCAATAATAGGACGTACGTAAGAAATATAAGCTTTTTTAAACAGCTCAGAATGATTAGCAATAACTGCGATTTAATTAACAAAGATTAGTATTTGAAAATATCGGCAAGGTTGCGTTTAGTTTAATTTTACTGATTATGCTCGGTGTGGCAAATGCATCTAATTTATGATGACTGACAGGTTAATAGTATAACGTCAAGCCATAATAATGAATCACTTAAATACAGAGATGCTTCGAAGCGATACAAACGTTTTATGCAGCGGTTCTGTATTCATTTCATTATGCCAACAATCGATAACGCAGCTGAAGGGTTACAAAGCAGTGTATGGAAGCACAGAAATATAAAGAACAGGTGAAATAAAGCTGAAAATAAAACAAGACTGCAATACAGTGCTAAATAACTTGTGAACCAGTTTTTATAAACTAAAAGGCCATAAAAGCAATCAAAGTGCAGTTAAAGTGCTCCGGAATGACATTTAGCAAAAACAATTTAGTATTTAAACTTACTTGAAACACTTGTTAACTTATTGCTGATACCTAGATATTCAATTGTTTTTTTATTAGGGAAGCCAAGTCAGAAGCTGCTTATAAGATTCGCTCCCACTTTTGATTTAAATTTCTGCATTAAAAGTTATAATTTGTGCAAGTTGTTGGTTTTTATTTTTTCGCCAGTGTGCAAAGCCCGCTTGTGCATAATTTCATAAAGTGCAGTTCCAGAGGAAATTGATCCTGAAGCTTCGCTATTTATTTGTGTTCGACTTCGAAGATATTTTGGCAAGTTTTGAAACTGCGGGTAGCAGATAGCAATATGCAGAGTATGGAAGGGCCCTTGAAGATAGCAGCAGTTGAAGACGTTCCGCGAGGAAATTACGAGGGTGCCGTCCCTTGAAAACGTGATCCGGTCAACTTTTGAAGCCAGATTCGAGAAGGCTGGGAGCCGAGAACGGTACAACAGCTGGGGAAGACTTCTTTCGTGGTCCGAAAGCAGGTTACAGCCGGTGAAGACGTTCCAGGAGGTAATTACAAGCTTGGCGTCATCCCATTCTGCAGTGGACGGACATGTATTCGTAAAGCAGGAAATAAAACAGTTGCCAGTTAGCGTCACTTATGACGTAGAAAGAAGCAAATGCAGGTTAGCGAAACAACCTGATTCGTTAAATTACATTATTATTGTTTACTTGAGGCGAATTTATTAACTGTTGATCGATTTGCGTTCAAATTACGCTGGATGAGTCTGTTCGATCAGCTCCGTCGTCCGTCATTCTGTCACTCATTTAAAAGTGAACATTTGACTTACTAGTATAAGTTTTATACTATGTGTTACAACCCAACCCTTTTCACTGCATTTGTTCTTAGAATTATATGTATTTTAGCATAATTAATTTTGTTAGCAGATAAGTTACTTGACGCTTTTATTTTCTGTAAACATAAATATTTCACTTGTACAGATTTATTTTATAATGCAGCCGTGCTGCTTGGGCAAATTCTACTGCAAAGTGAAAAGTGGGAGCTGCATGTTTTTAGCTGAGCGTACTGAATTTCTATACAGCCAATACCGGACGAGTTAAGTAGCAAGTGCGTGCGACACAAAACAGGAGGAAGAATGAATTTGCATGGTTTTTTTCAACTAAGAACGTGCTGTACATACTTAATCAGAAGTCTTTCTACCATTAGATGTAACACTGTTTTGTCATTTAACAGAACATTACTTTTATAAAAATGTTTATTTAGTTATTTAGTTAAACGTGTACTCATCTAAAAAATGACAATGACGCTGTATTTCAGAACAGGAGAGGTGGTATAATTATTCCACTTCCAATGGGACATATTAAATACAGTGCCCGATTGCAATATTTAACTGTGTAGCTTCTTACAACTTTTGCTAACTGTACAAAATATTCTATTAAACAGTTGTTAGAAGAGAGTCATACTTCAAATAGTATTTAAATAAAACTACAAGCTCTTAACGTCAAATTTTGCATTTTGCATTTGCATGTAACAGCTCTTATAATAAAATTATAACTTTATTACTTTTATTACTTTAAACAGTATTAACCTGTTAAACCATCATTTTAATTGTCGACAATTTAATAACCAAAATAAGATAAAATAAAATCCATTTAATCAAAACGAATAAATGGAAGAATTTTGTAAGTCATTAAAATCTTCTGTCTCATTAAAATCTTCTGTCACATTTTCTTCTTTAATTGTGTTTATTGTGTCTATACTTATAAATGCAACTGTTTCCTTGTCATTCACTACTTCATCATTTGCAGGACTAAAATTGTCTGTAATTGTTTCTATCACATGATTTACAGCTACATTTGATTTATTTTCACACAAATGTATCTCCATGTGTGTCCTAAAACTAGTTTCTTGAACCGTTTGAAAGAAACACAATTTACACACAAAATCGTCCCCTTTGGCATGAGCTTGCATATGCTTTTCCAAACGCTTCTTGTAGCCAGCACTGTAATCGCACAAACTGCATTTAAATGGTTTATCTTTTTCCAGCAGTTTAGCCTTGGTTTGGTCTAAATTCTTATGTTTCCTTTTTCTTAGATACCCACTGTGCGTTTTCATATGTTTCTTAACGGAAGTCAACTGGGCAGCTCGATAGTCGCATTCGGTACATGCATAAGGTCTTTCACCGGTATGAGTTCTAATATGCGACACCAACAAGGATCGTAGAGAAGCCGTATAATCGCAATAACTGCACTTAAACGGCCTTATGCCAGAGTGAATCCTCATGTGAGTTTTTAAATCATCCTTTCTTGTTGCTCTATAATCACACTCGGTACATGGATATGGTCGCTCACCTGTGTGGGTTGTGTAATGCTTCTTCAGCTCACACCTATAAACTCCAGCAAAATCACATAAGTCACACTTGAAGAACTTTTCGCCTCTGTGAATTCTAGTATGACGGGTTAGAGATCTTAAATTCACAGCACTGTAGTCACACAGGTCACACTTATACGGTTTGTCGCCATTATGACTTCTGATGTGACTTACCAGCCTCTCCTTTATGGCGGCACTATAATCACACAAATGGCAGCTGAACGGCCTCTGTTCAGAATGGTTTATGATATGTTCTTGTAGCTGGGCTTTTCGAAATGCCGAGTAGTCACATAGTTTGCACTTGAAAGGTTTCTCCGAGCGATGAATGATTAGATGCTGCTTCAGGTAGCCTCTCTGTACAGTGCTGTAATCACATAGCTCGCACTTGTAGGGTCTGTAAGACGTGTGCCTTCTGATGTGCACCTTCAGCGAGTGCTTGCGGGCACATCTGAAGTCGCATTTGGGACATTCGAAGGGCTTTTCGCCAGTGTGCTTGCGCAAATGATGGACCAAACTGGCGCTTGCTGCGGCACTGAATTCGCAGAGACTGCATTTGTAACGCTTGTTTTTCTGAGGGGTACTTTCAGGATTCGTCTCCCGCAACGCTTCGTATTTTATGCTAATTTCATCGACATTCAGTGGCTCTACCTTGGTTACGCAGTCTGCCCCTTCATTCTTTATGACAAATACCATTTCACTGTCCTGCCCTTCAGCAGGAGCTTCTTTGCTATTTACTTGCTTACTTAAGTTTTTGGAAATTGAATAGTACTGTTGCACTATATCGGGTTCTTGTTTTACACTGGGTACGCACTCAGAAGCTTCAGTTTCTGTATTATCCATTTATCAATTCTTAAATATTCTGTTTAGAACCCGACACCTGTTTAGGGTACCAGGGTTTTTAGATGAAGAAGAAGGAGAAATATTCCAATTAGCGGCCTTAATACACCAACACAGGTAAACGTAAATAGGAATCAAGGTTAGACATCAGTGGTTGTCAAACTTTTGTTTAATACTCTTAAAAATTCTTGCATCGATACAGTAACCCAATTTACCACACCTAGACAACGCATACTGTAAAACTATAATAATTTTTTTCTTCAAACGGTAGTAAAATGTGGCATTATACTGATAGATTGAGGATGCGAAACTGTCACTTTATTGCCATGCGGCAGATAATGATAATATGCCGCTGACGATCGGCAGATAAAGTTATTATCTGCCGCTGATGACATTATCTGCCGCTGACGAGATAGAGTAATTTTCTTCGGATTTTCTTATAAACGTTTGACGAAAAAATACTATATGTTATTCGGAGCAAAAGTATCTTTATGTGGCTCGGCTGTACTTATCTGCCTCGCAAGCTCGGAAGGTAAACCGTTCAGCCACGCCACATAAAATATAACTTTTGCTCCTAATAACATAATATACTATTTTCTTCACACGGCATTAAAATGTGCCATTATACTGCTTGATTGATGATGCTAAACTGTCACTTTATTGCCATGGCATCTAAAACACTTTATCTGCCGCTCGTCAGAGGCAGATAATATTATCTGCCGCTAACGAGACCAAGTAATTTTCTTGGAATTTTGTTCACAAAATTGTAAATACAGTTGTATAAAAACGTTTGAAGAAAAAATACTATATTATGTTAACTTTATGTGGCGTGGCTCGACGGCTGCCGAGCTTGCGAGGCAGATAAGTACAGCCGAGCCACATAAAGATACTTTTGCTCCTAATAACATACTATTAAAAAAAGAAGCTGAGTAGCGCAGATGGGTAAGCGCTTGCCTTGCATTAAGCAAGTCCTCGGTTCGAATCCCGCGGGGGCCGGAATTTTCCGCAGACTCAGCCTTGGGATTTGAACCGGGCTCGGTGAGACCATTCACAGCTGGGCACCAAATTAACTGTGCTCTACTCAGAACCACAGATCTAAGAGATAGAGTAACAAGATCAACATAACACACACACACACACACACACACCTCACACAATGGTTGCTGTGCAAGCACAAAAGGCGAGCTCCAAATTTGTATCCCGAATCCGGGGCAAGTTGAGCATTGTACCGCCAGATGCAAGCACATAAAGCACCAGCATCTACACCGCAAGGTAAAATGAGGTTATCGATTATACGTACATACATACAAATCAAATTGCGTTACATCACCCTTTGAAGGTTATAATAATTATACATTCGCCGGGGTCGGTAGCTCAGTGGTAAGCATCCTGACTACTGATCTAAGGGTCGCGAGTTCGATTCCCAATCCAGGTGAGGTTTTCAAAAAATTAAATTCGGAAGTGATGTAAAACCGTGGGTCCCATGTTACTACGATCTGTAGCATCTGATTCTAAGTAGGACTGTGACCATATATCCAAAGCAGTCGGTGTCTAGGGTACCTGGTACTCTGCATGCCTAGTCCTTGTTCATTAACAAACAAGCAAACAATTATACATTCAGAAATCAATCGAGTTTTCCAGGGACAGTTTGACGACTCCTGATCTGTAGCATTAATGGCAATTATAGTGCGGTCAAATTTGGAAATCGACTTACCATTGTAGAAAGTTAACGTAAAAAACCTTAAAAAAATTTTGATCCCTTTAAATTTTGAAAATTCTGAAGGACAAAAATGTAAAAGTGTATGTGTGTGTGGCTCAAGTACCATATCCGGTAATGCAAAATTTATGTTTGTCTGGACGATCGTAAAGTTTTATTTATTCCTTGAAGAAACTATTTCGTTTTGTAAGAATATAGATATAAAAGCCTTAATTTTTCTGTAGATGTCTATATAAAAAGATTAAAATATTTCAAGTTCCTTTATCAAAATACAAAAAAAGGAAATTTGGACCATGTAAAAATAGAAGGAAATTGCCTTGCTAAACGCCATCAACAAAGTTCCGTGACAAACTCTACTAACAATAATAAAATTATATCTAGAATGCTTTATTTTAAGTCATCATTAAGGTAAGTCGAACCCCACCTAACTATTCGACGGCATATTTACCGTTTAATGTCGGTCAAAAATTTCATAACAACTAAAAAGTATGCTCTTTAACTGTCTCGCCTAAAATACGTAAACTTTAAGAGATTTTAAGATGCTATATATTTCTCTAACTCTCAGTTGTTGAACCAATTTTGGTATTCCCAATCTTTTAGAGAGGGGGTGAATTATCCAGTTCAAGTTAAGACATTGAACGTGGAAATGATAGTCGGTCTTTTGTTTCGGAGTAACAATTCAAAAAATATGTGAGACTTGACACGATCACTGGGGTTATGAAAAGAGCAGAACAGTCGTCTGCAGTCGTAGCGACACTTTTTTCATTTCTCTTATAAATACAAACAAAAATGGCTATTTTCCAATGTAGATTGTTAATTAAATGTTTAGTTATGATGTCGCATGAAGTTGGGCAAGCACACCTACTTTCGTTGAAAGAAGTTGAACCTGCTGTAAACCCTTTTGTTATTGATACTAAAGACCAAGAAGACACCATATGATGATAGAGACGCCGGATAGGAAGTTGGATATGATAACCTCGAGCCAAATGATGGCGATCTTAGAGAACTTGCTATTCCTACAAAGAGAACCAAGATAAGACTTCCAGTTTTTGGTAAATATGGAACTGCTTGTTCAAAGAAGCATGCTGAGGAAATAAATTAGAACACCGTAGTCTAATATTACGTAATGAACCCAAAACGTAATGCACACTCTAGACTAGATAACGTTTGCTTAATTATTTTGCTTATTTATTTAATTTTGCCGTAAGGGTAGTTCAGAATGCCAAGGTTCGATTCATACTCCAGTATATAGACAGAGAACACACTAAATATAAAGTTTTTATTGGTCTTTGTATTACATTCTAGGTTTTAAACTCAAATTAATTTATCAAATTTATGTACTTTGCAAGACAAAAATTGGGACAGTTAGTATGATCTGTTTTGAATGTGACTGCCTTAATTTGTACAGTTGCTAGGTATTTCTAGCTTAACCGTCAACTTCTTTAGACATTGTTATGAATTGGAATTGTTATAATAAACGTAATTGTTTAAACTTTAAAGCCTCGTTTAAGCTAAAAATTATGCTAAAATCTCTATCAAGAGTTGTCACAGTTTTTTTTGTCTTGCATAGTACATGTCAAAATGATAAACAAACAGTATTCGGGTTGGATTGATGCGATACGCCTCCTGGGAGATCTGAAATAGGTTTGGTTACTTGGTAGCTCTCGCAACGTCGCCGAGAAATGTTCGCTTTGGACTGCACTCTGTATTTCGGAACTGCAGATTCTGAAATTAATTACGATAGCACCGAATAGCTGCGTTTGTTTATGTTTACATAAAAAACCATGGTTGGGGTTCTCATCGGGAGTAAATCGGGCAGTAATGGTGCCAGACAGTTCTCGGGGCCACTTTTGATGGCAACCGGAGTGCCGCGATATGCTTAACTTTTACTTTGTAAGTCTGAGCGCCAGTAGGACGCTTCATCTGACGGTATTCTAGGACAACGCCGATGGGCAGAAAAGTTACTTCGTACAGGTAGGTGAATTGACTTGGTAAACTCTATCGCCTACTAATCGATGCATTTGTAATGACCTTTTAAAAGGAGTATTATTGCCGTTTCAAGGGGATGCAGGGTTAATTTAAAGGCTGGTTTGGGGCTTTGGGGGCTGTATTCTGATCGGATCCGGCGACCAGCAATACAACGAGCGTAAAGCGGTTTCAAGGAGGTGTTTGCTGATGAAACCAAACAAACACCTTAAGGGCGGTTTCAAGGTTGCTTTTTGATACCGGAGCCAGCAAGCACAAAAGCAGATTCAGGATTGGAGTTCAGGGGGAAATCTTACAGTTCTGGGCGGCTTGTTCAGGCAGGCATATGCGCTGGATCCAACTGCCTTCAGCAGGTCAAGCCTCTTGGTTTTATTTCTTTCTAGGCTTCGCTATCTGGGGGAAAGCTAAGAGGGTGCCGAGATTTGGCGTATGCTGGTATGCGGCAACGCGCTGTGTTGTTTCGCTTATTTTCAATCTACGCAAGGGAGCAAATAACAGGGTACAAATACCAAGCATATTATTTATGCATAATTCTCCTTAGCATAGAATTTCGGCTTAGACCGCGTAGTATTTGTAGATGAACACCCAGCATTCTCTGGCTTAACGTGCCTTGCACCTTGTGAAGTCGAGCAAAAACCCGCGCGATGGCCATGCTCTTTGGTGGCTCGTGTTGTTTGAGTATCTTGAGAACTGTGCGACTTTCACTCTGATGATGCAAGCTGCAAGGTCTTGCGAAACGTTAGTGAATATGGATGCACAAACAGCAAAACGGCCAAATCTGCCTAAGTATCCTCGTTCTCAAGATACTCCAACAACACGAGCCACCAAAGAGCATGGCCATCGCGCGGGTTTTTTGCTCGACTTCACAAGGTGCAAGGCACATTAAGCCAGAGAATGCTGGGTGTTCATCTACAAATACTACGCGGTCTAAGCCGAAATTCTATGCTAAGGAGAATAATTCGAGTAACCGCGAAAGCCTCAAACAGTACATATTTATGCATAAATTGAATTTTGTAATCTCACTTGTATTTCACCCTCCTGGTGTAACAGCCTATCGAAAACCCGCAAGGAAAACCCTGGATTGAAAGGGCTCGGTTACTGGGTTGCCTTGGCGTCTCCCGCGGCTGATGTCGATGTCAGCGAAATGGGCCACTGGAAATGAACTGTCTCAGACTTGAACTACCTACTAGAAGTATTTTAATTAAATGCAGGTTATTACAGGGCCGCTTCGTGGGGCTTCTACAGGCTCCAGGTATGACAGGGCTAAAGCAGGAATGAATTTAGGGCTATTAGTAATAGCCCTTGGCGCATGAAGCAAGAGCGCCAGCTCTGCCTGTTGCATGAAATTGTATTCGCAGAGTCCGAGGATGGCCTTCAACGGCCGACGTTATTTGAGTCGCGCCTAATGAAAATCTTTAATTCGCTGTGATCTGTTTACCTGCAGAATGAATTTAACAATGCGCTTGATCCCGAAGACCGCTGCAAATTCTAGCGACTTGGGGGCGATTTCTGTTGCACTTGCGGGCACTAGAAATAATAATTTTGTAATACTTACGGTTTACATGAGTTCGGCGTCGTGCAACAACGAAGCTTTGTGCGAATTTCTGGACAGGATATTTAGCTACGCTTTTAGTGTATCTCTTGGAGCTGCTATTTTGAGAAATAGTTAATTAACAGAGAGGGCTGACTGGATGATATGTGAATCGAGTCACTTGCCCAAACTTGACCTAGTGAAATTCAGGAAATAGCTTTCAGCCTATCACCCAACCAAACCATAGTTCAGGTTAATAGGGATTCCTTCCTGCCAGTCACTTAGCCAAAGCGGGTGCTATATGCATGGAAGCAGGGTAATTTGTGGGCAGAAGGGTAGCTACAATGCAGGTTTACTAACACTAGCCAGAAGAGTTGGTTTCAGGTCAGGTTAAGGATTTCTCAGGCAGTTCAACTTCTTGTGGAGAAGCTCGGATCAGAACTTCTCTTTGGGATCCTGGGGCTTTCCCTTTATATCCTCTCGAGGATCTCGATCTGCTTGAGTATAGAGGGGGCTAAACTTGAGAAATTGGCGGGAACTGAGAGTGGAGATTGCGGTGAACGCGTGGCGCCGCATGACTTCACGCCTGTGTCATATCAGGCAATCGGCAGAATCTAGCTGCGAACATCTGATGTTGCACAACCTCTTGCGTGACCCAGATGTTTTCACGTCGCGACTGGATGGTTGTTGTGACTGTGATAGCTTCGTGTAAATTGACAACTGTAATTAATGCGTCTATTAAGAATTTTCAGGAAAGTGATTGTTACAATGCTTGAAATTAGAAGCTTTTTCTCAGGCGAAATTTTCGACGTAAGTCGAACACACTAATTAATACATACGGAGAATTGCGGGTAATTACTCACTGAGAGAGACACTTGGTAAACAGACCTAGTGGAAATAAAGACTTTCAGGTCTACTTTAATTAGCAGGGGCTTCAAAAGGGACCGCCTAAGCAATACTGAACTCTGGGACAAATAAAATGGGACCGGTTTTCTACTCAGTGCATCTGCTTTTACGATTTAGAAACAAGAAATCATAGAACAGAGATCAACAAGATAGCTCGCATAATGCAACCTTTTGATGTTTCGTCAGAAACTGTAAAAAAAATTACACTGTTAGTGTACAACAACTGACGAAAAGTTGGAAGCATTTCGAGGCAGATGGGCTTTCAAATAGTATATTCCTAGTGAGCCACACCAATATAGATTAAATATATTGCTCCCGTATACGCTAAATTCCACTGCACAGAAAATTAGAAGTATACCTTGAACTGCCATCTAAGTAACTGCATTGTGTCGTAAATGATCCATCAAGTATTTTCGAAAGGCTAAATTGCACCTATTTCGGGTAGATATCGAAGCCCTACATGCGATAACCATAAATTAAGCAACTTTGGAACTGTGAAGAAGAATAAAAGAGAACTACCACTCGAATTTGTAAATAGCAAGATCAGTCCAGTATCACACTGTTAAGTTATTTTTAAATTACTGTTTCATCTTGGAACCATACTTGATGGCAGGGGTAATATTTTAATTCTGTATGCTGTCGTCTCTTGAAAATGCCTGACATCGTCAGTTTTTACTATTAAGTCTAACGAAGGTTAATTTAGGTTTCTAGGATGAAAATCATTAGTAAGTGACGGCGAATTCACCAAGAAGAAACCAAATGCCCCTAGAAACTTGGACAATTCTAGGAGAGCTAACTACTGGTCATCATAACACAAAGGAAAAGCACCCGCAAATAAGAGCTAAGGTACCGATAAGACCAAATGCGACGGGGAGGGGAACGCGCGAAATTCAAATTATGCACTATCAGCCCCGTAATAAAATTGACTCTCGCAGAGACCTGCAAGGTTATAGAGGTGCACTCTGACCGTAATAAGTATCTAACCGGATTTGTATGAAAAATATTAGTCGCTCTCGTTATCATAGGCTAAGTGCCGCCAGTTCCCAACAATCGAATGGGGTCGAATTCTGACATACGTACAACAGTTATAAGCGTGACCTTTGCGAATTTTAAGCTACGCTGCGTGAACATCTCTTTGGGTCAGCGTTCGTCGTCAATTTGCCATTTTGTCGTTTCGGCGATCACCTCGATGGTCATTCGTACCCTAGCTCAAATTCACATCTCTGACGTTCCGGTAACTCTCTTCGTAGATCAGTCGTGCCCCAGGTCAAACTGTCCGCATCTCTATCATTGCGATGCCCATCCTCGTGGGGCAATGGTGCCCTAAGTCTGCGGAAAACCTTGCCCATGAAGGTAAAGGGAAGGAGCGCCGACCACTTAGCCGCTGGTAAACAAAAAGTGGGCTCAGTTTTGGTTGACAGTTAATGTGGTTTCGGAATTTGTCACTGTGGCGCTCATGTCGCATAACACGCTAGAAATACGCCCGTGCATGGCGTTTACATTATGATTCTTGATTTAGTTTTCAATAAAAAATCTGATATTACAATGAATATTGTTCCGCGAAAGGCGGAAAATTCTTATTTGCACACAGACGGCCAACCTATACGCGGCGGCCTTGAAGATATATATTAATGATGTTGAATATCCAATTACCAAATTTATGCAAATAATCAATTCATAACAAGATTTTCAGCAATAACGTCAAAGTTTGTTTTTGCTACAGAGGCTTCATCCAAAGGTTGTCTTAATTCTACTACTCTCTCAGCTTCTTCTGTTACCTCCGGTTCTGCACTCGCTTTCTCAATTACTTCCATTCTTTCCGAATTCCCCACACATTCCCCACAACTTCTTTTCTCTTGCAAGGTATTGCATCCACTGTTCGAATCATTGGATTCTTACGTTTTGGTGGGCGATTGAGAGTTAAATATTTGGGGCAATTTGGAAAAATTGAGGGTACAGCATCAGGTTTCAAAGTAGCCTTACCTTTTTTAAGACTGGACACTGTACCATCCGTCATTTTTGTTGTATACTCTCTCTCTATTTCATCTCTTGTAAAATGAAGCTCGCAAATTCTATCATTTTTTGTTAGAATTTTGTCAGCTCGTGGCACTGCTTTTTGCCACGTTTTTAATAATTCATCCTACAAAAATAGGTACTTACATAGAACATATAATTATCCACTTTATAAGAGGCAGATCGGGCATTTACAGCTTCTTGCCTCAGCTTTTACATCAATCACGTCAAAAAGTGATTAATAACATTAACAGAATTTTAGTTTCACAAAATCAAAACGTAAAGGTAAAATTGAATAAAATTATCTGCAATCTGCATGATTATGCCTATTAATTGTATAATATAAAAGTAGTGTAAGCAATTATACTTACATTATTGGGAGCTTTGAACATACTCGCGTTTTTTATACCATTGGCTTTGTTCCATTTAATTAAATTCCCGTACCCGGTATTACAACCAGGTACAAAGCAGGAGGGCATAATAGAACAAGTTTACTTGACGCACTATAATAATTGAGTACTGAAATTCAGTAAAAACTGCAACAATTCGCTAAAAACAACACACAAATACAACTTCTTCCATAAAGGTACACGTATTTTCTCTAAAAATTTAGCGTGCGATGGAACAACTGCGCCGCCTGACGGTCAATCTACAAAGCACTAACTGTCAACCAACTGTGGGCCCAATTATTCATTCAAGCGAGAATTCTCCTCCCCTTTACCTTCATGACCTTGCCATCGCACCAGATAAGTTTTCAAAAAGCTAGAACCTTTTGAATTTCACTACTTATATATGGGCATTGCCGATGTTATTCAACATTTTCAATACAAAGGTTGTATTGTGACCAGCCTAATAGGATTCGTAAGTTAGAATTTGTAACCGCAACGTTACTTTATTGCCATCTTTGCAGATACTAAATTGAATAGTTGCCGCAGAATATTTTCTCCTTCAGTCTTGCGCGTTCAATACACATTATTATTTGTACTGCGTGTTTGCCTACACTCTGTACAACCCTATGCAGGTGGTTCTCTGAGCGAAGAAAAGGTTAATAGGTGTAGGTATCTATGGTAAGTACACAGATTTTAACGACATCCCTACGTCGAGGTGGTTTCTTTCTGGGTTAGGAAACGCAAATAATTTCTTGGATGAGAATTCATAATTCAGTGGCGCCCGGAAAATTATTATTACTTAATTTTTGTGTCTCTACCAAATTGATTTAGACAGAGACAACTACGATTACAGAACAGAATCAAGCTTGCGTCCCACTGTAACTATAAATAGCTAGATGAAGGTTTGCTTTATTATTTGTCGCACTCGAAGAGAGAAAAATATTATATTGGCGTCCAGAATGTAACACAATGCAATTGATCATATAACAGGTTAGAAGTATATTATCATTATATAACTTTTCAAAATACTCGGTCTGACAGATTTGGCGCGACTACTGAAGAGTTCATTTAAATGAGTCCCTATCTTTTACCGTTTACAAGATCTATATGCTGTATCTTATCTTGGGACACACTGTATATTTTTATGGCCTAACTATTAGACTTGTAGAAATTTGTCAAGAAACAAACCGAATAATCAATAGGTAAATAATATATTACTGCACATAGGTATCGTTAGAGAAGATAACATGTTATTCACATCTCTGCGCGCAGCTCGTCAGTTCAATTCTAGGCCTTAAGGCAGAAGGTTGCACGGAGAATTGCAGTTTTTATAGTTGTTTCACGTTAACGGCGTGAGTTATGCTGACGATTTTCATCAAATTACCTACATATAAAGTTTTTTAAGTGATCACTATTGCTGTGCAGGCTTGTCGGTTATCGCCGGATATTCACCGCTCCTACATTGCTTAAACCTGTTGGAGGTTCCATTATCGTGATGAAGTCTCGCCGGGCTCCACAAACGACTGTGTTCAGATTCGATCTCCACATTGGCTTTAAATGTGAATACGTTGACTTTGAGGTTTTCATTGAATCCTACCGAATTACTGTCTTCATAGGTCAGCTTTCATAGTCAGGTTCCAGCGTTTCTACTGCCCAAACCAACTTCTTCGTGGACTAGCCTTGCAGCGGGTAATTCTACCGTCCAAACGATTTTCTTCATGAGTCAGCCTTGCCCCCAGATTTGGTGATAGTTCTTTGCTACCACACCAAATGAACCTTTTGAAGCCCCCCAAACCTCTACGCTTTACCTGCAGACTCGTTTTGTTTTCATGTAAGAGTTGATAAATAGATACATTACGTTCGAATTACCTTTTTTTATCATATACGTTCTGCATGCTAATTTGCCTCCACATCGTAGCTAGAATAGTTAGCATCAAAACTGATATGGTGTTTGCGTATGCTTACGCAAGTGATCGCCTAACGGACACAAGTCTTGAGCTCTTCCCGCAAGGGAAGGCTGAGCGCATTTTAATAGGTCTGCTCGATTCCAACCAACATAATTAGGATTTAGTAATCAAAGCATGTAACCGGTAGCGTCACTGTAGGGACAATTTCCTTTCTGTAATACTAATAAATTTCACCTTACTGTATGCTCAATATAACGTTGAAATTTACCTGCGCTATGTGTTCATTGAATTTATGAGGGAATTAATCACCAGTGGGTGGAAGCAAAGTGAGTTCATGCAGCCATCCAAACTTTTAAGTTCATCCTGATGTCTTAGCAGTCTTCTTTTAAGTTGCAGTATGCTACCCACCTTTTAATGTTTGAATTTCTGACTCAGCGGCATTTTGTATATCTGAGAAGAGTTTATATTAAATAAATGTTGTATATATGGTTTTTCTCTATTTTCTTTTGTTTCTAATGTTGCACGTAATAATCATTACAATATACAATTCTTATTATTAAATAATTTAATATAAATAATCTTTCTAAAAACCACTGCCGAATTAGCAGCAATTATTTTAATTTTTTTTCACCTTCGTATAGGTATAAATTTAAAAAGGAACAGGTTACAATTAGTACGCTAATAGTTTTAAATTAACTACATAAATAAATAACTAATCTTAACTAACAGTCTAAGTGTACATACAATTACATATGTGCACAGAATCTGATGAAGACACCAAATATTTTTTTATATTACAGCTTTCCAAATTCATGATTTTTCTATGAAATCTGATCCATACGAGGTGCATCCACAAATTAAGTGGTACAATATATTTTTTACTAATATTTGTCATACCTTCTTAACTTACTTAGCACATACTCCTCGTAATTGTCCAATTGTGAAACTAGAAAATTTGTATTTAAATAATGAGAGGTAATAAATAGTACGATGTTTGTGTAAAAAATCAGAGCTGTCTTTTCAAAGTTCAAGTCGAAGAATCAGGATCAGGAGGTTCAATTTTTATTTTACCTATTTCTTTATAACTTGCACACTCCCTACTTTGTGGTGATTGGACTGTTTCGTCTTCTATAAAATAGTCTGCAGCTGCACACCATACTGTCGCAACTGGATATGTCCTACCATCTTCTGATTCTGCTTTTTCATTTTCAGCATATTCTTCTATTACTTCTTCTTTAATCTCTGATTCCATTCTTTCGTCTTTTATATAGCGAACTGAAACCATTTTTACAGTCCCTAAATCCCCCACATTTTCCCCAATTTCTGTTTTTTGAGGCTCATCTAAGTGTTTTCTGTGAGCATGCATTTTCATGTGCTTATTATAGGCGTATTCCTGGACCGACCTGTAGCTGCATAAACTGCACTTGAAATCCTTTCCTTCCATATGGATTCTCAAATGCGAGTCTAGCGATTTTTTATAGATGGTTTTATATTCACAAAGAGTGCATTTATAGTCTCTGTATATCTCAACCTTGTGATCGGACGTGTCATCCACTTCATGAGTTTTCACATGCTTCCTCAGCTTGGATTTCTGAACACTACTGAAATCACACTGATTGCACTTGTAGGGCGGCTCACCGTTGTGAAGCTTTATATGCTTCTTTAATGGACTAGGTTGGGCTGATTGGTAGTCACAGTGGGGACATTTGAAAGGCTTCTCTCCACTGTGAGTTCGCATGTGGCTTATCAGACTTGATTTTTGCACACCCCCGTAATCACAAAGGTCACACTTAAAAGGCTTCTCTCCGGTATGTATGATGATGTGCCTTTTGTAGTCGCCTTTCCTTATCGCGCTGAAGTCACAGTCACTGCACTTGAATGGCTTCTCGCCAGTGTGGGTCATCATGTGTAAATCCAGCAAGACTTTACGTGTGGCACAGTAATCACATTGGCTACATTTGAATGGCCTGTCGCCAGTGTGAGTTTTCAGGTGGTTCTTTAAGCTGTCCATTCGTGTGCAGCAGAAATCACAAAAATCACATTTGAAGATTTTATCTCCCGTATGAGTCCTCATATGAATTTTTAGAGTGTATTTTCGTAATGCACTATAATCACATTGTGTACATTTATAAGGTTTAATGCCTGAATGTATTCTAGTGTGTTTCCTTAGCAGAACCGCATGCGTTGTGCGATAATCGCAGTCACTGCATTGGAACTTCTTCTCGACAACGTGAATTCTCATGTGATTTTGCAACCCCTTTTTCTGTACTGCAATATAATTGCATTTTTTACATTTGTACAAACCTTCGTAGTGAACATTCATGTGTTTTTTTAAGGTACTCTTTTGCGCTGCACTATATTCGCACTTCGGGCATGGAAAGGGCCTTTCACCGGTGTGTGTTCTCATGTGGTGGATTAGGCAACCCTTTTGGGCGCTACCGTAGCTACAAATTTTGCATTTGAATGGCTTTTCAAGGGTTTGCAATGTTAGTGCCATTGAAAATTCGTCAATATTCGCTGGATCCGCATTTTCTTGTATTCTGCAATTTGTGACAATTGCTGGGTTCGGTTCTGTTGCAAAAATGTGTGACATGGGATTTATAACAGATGTGAAGTTGGATATATTAAAATGTGATGGCTCAATAATCACCCCTAGCTCTGACTTTACATTACTGTTGGGCAAATTACTGTTGATTGATTTATTACAGTGCCCTCGACATTCAGTATTAGCGCAACATTGATTATTTGATTCCACCTCTTGAACACAGCTACCTGATCGTTTTTGACTGAGATCCATAGCAGAATGAGGTGCTGAGAGTATTCTTCCAGGCTTAGGATTGTGCGGACTTACATAAGTTTTATTTGGCTTGTTTCAGTCATAGTTGCCGAACAAGTGATTGATTACTAGTTGTCTTGAAATAAAGTAAAATCTTCTTGTTAAAGTACAGGTTGACTGGTAGCTCTTCTACTAATATCTATTAAACAAAGGACTTCATTCATGTTCATTTTTCAAGAGGCTACCAAATCTGGCTCGGTAGGTTGATCTGCAGCAGATTAAGTAATTGAACTTATATGAATGGACGTATCTGTAATATAGTTTTATATTTAACTATGAGATTTAAATACCCGTATGAACTGTTATACCAGGAAATTCGCGGCAATAATTCGAATTTATTTTGTATTTTTGTTTATATTTTGACGTAAAGGTTATGTAACTTAAATTAGTGGAAGAGTCTCACGTATCGCGTTCGTGAAGTTTAATTCAACCGGGAGGCATATTTGAGTTCGCGCGATGCTACAGCGCAGTCCATGAATGCCGGACTCTGATTGGTCCGTGGTGCGCCGCGCAATGCTTGGTCAATGCCCCGTTTTCCTTTATGTAGGTAATTCTGTAGGCAATACGTAAAATGATTGTTCAATAGATCTAATACCTGCCTTTGTTTACACCCGGACTAGCTCTGATACGTACCTACTGTCAACACCTAATTGCAACTTAAAATTGAGTAACATTCCAAAAATAATATGAACATAATACAATTGAAAACAAAATATAGGTTATAACAAAAATAAATTTTCATAGATCTTTTGAAGTACATCAACACAAACTGCAGCAGCTTTGCAAGAAAATAATATAAGTATTAAAGTATTAAAAGACGACAAAATTCAAAATAACAAAGAAGTATAACTACTTATTTATTGTTTCATACAATTCAGCTTAAGTAGTTTCTGAATAGGATGATTTCTTAACACCAAAACAGGGTAAATCTTGTCTGTTCATCTATAGATAGATAGATATTTATTGGTGCTAATATGCAACAAGTGCACTTACGTAAGTCAAAAAAAGAAGATTACAATAAAATTAAAACTAATAAGAATCATCGGTTCAAATTCAAACGTCATTCAAGAAGGACACGAAGTTGGCGACCAATCAGAGCCCGGCATTCCCGGTCCGCGTTGTGGCATCGAGCGAACTCAAATATGCAACCGGGAGCCCAAAAGTGATTTTTATGTTATAGAGCGTAGAGGCAAATTTGAATAGATTAGTTGGATGTTTGCTATATTATAAATTTAAAATGCTTTTCATTCTCTGTATGTTTCGATGTATAGCAATAGTATGTAATTTGAATCTGTATCTAATGAATCTCAGCCTCAATGACCTTTCTAAGGTTTCATTTGAGCATTTGCTAAACTTATCTTTGGTAGTTGTTAACGTTTGAATTTGATCATTGGTCTTCTTTAATTTTTGTTTTTAAAAAATTGTCTCGCAAAGATGACGGCTTAATTTTCTATTATTTCATCGCAATTTAATGTGTTGTACAGCTGTGCTGGTGACGCTGGTGTAAATCAAATTCAGGGTTCTTCTGAACTAAGTAGGGGAAAACTAATACTAAATGTGTGAAGCCAGAGGGGAACCCTAACCCCAACACGGCGCGTCCCCAGATGGCGGATAGGGAAACGTGCCACATATATGTGGGGTAGATGCAGCAACACCCGCGAATCAAATAGGGGAGTAGCGTTTGACCCAGATTGGGCGGCTGCCACCAGCGTTTGATAGATTAGACTCACCAAGACGCCTGACCAACGTGGTGTTTTAATGGCTAAAAACCCTTAATTTTAATCATGAATACACGACATAAACAAAGGCCCTCAGTCCCCAGCAGCTTGAATATAGCCGACCAAGGCAGCGGTAGAATTAATAGAATAGCAGATGGTGTTAAGAATCACGGTGAACGGCTAGGCTGCCAAATAAAACTAAACATAGCCACATATAATATACGATCCTTATCCACAGAAGACAGAATGGGGGAATTACAATACGAATTAGACAAAATCAAATGGGACATACTAGGACTATCAGAAACCAGAATAAAAGGAGAGAGTTGTAAGAAATTCGAGTCAGGACACTTTCTGTTTTATAAAGGAAATAAAGACCGAAAAGAAGGAGGCGTAGTAATAATGATAAACAAACCGTTAACAGAATACGTAACTGACATGAGATCAATAAATGATAGAATAATCTATATGCATAATTCTAAAACTGAATAAAGACACCACACTAGAAATAATACGGGTATATGCATACACTAACAACTATAAAAATGAAAAGATGGAGCATTGGTATGAAGAAATAGGAGAATGCATAGAAAATGCTAATACGACATACACCTACTAATAGTCCAGTCAAATGGTAGAAAATAGAGGGACGTTTTGGTGGAGTTTTGATATTGGGTTCCTATATATTTTTTTGGGTCGCTGTATACGAATATCAGGTTTTCCAACAAGAATTTTGATCAAAAACACTTTTTTAAGTAAAAAACGGTGTAAAAACCGATTTTTTTGGTTTTTCTAAAATTAGGTAGGTACTCGAAAACTATCCAATTTCGTAAATGTTCAATCTATATGAAATCAAAGGGGATAAAATTTCCTACATTTTATGTGCTAGAGGTTTTTTCTCCAACCAATCTTTCAGCCGTGAGAGCGCCGCGAAGTTAGGTGTTAAAAGCAAAAAGGGAATTATCCCAGTTTATTTCGAAGTAAATCGAATACTAATTTTTCGTAAATCAAAAATGGTATATGAAATGAATCTTCATAAATGATATATTGGCAAATCTGATATTTGCGTACAGCGACCCAAAAAACATATAGAAACCAAATATCAAAACTTCAAAACTTTCCACTATTTTCTACCATTTGACTGGACTATAATTTCGCGGCTTTCTCGCGACTGAACGATTGATCGGAGAAGAAAACCTCACGTACATAAAATGTAGGAAATTTTATCCTCTTTCATTTCATGTAGGTTCAACATTTACGAAATTGGATAATTGTCGAGTAATGTTAGAAAAACTAAAAAAAAAATCGATTCTTACATCGTTTTTGCTTAAAAAACGTGTTTCCGGTCAAACTTCTTGTTGGTAAACCTGATATTCGTATACAGCGACGCAAAAAAACATATAGGAACCAAATATCAAAACTTCACCAAGACTTTTCCCTATTTTCTACCATTTGACTGGACTATAACTTCGCGGCGCTCTCGCGTCTGAACTATTTATCGGAGAAAAAACCTCAAGAACATAAAATGTAGGAAATTTTATACTTCTTTCATTTCATATAAGTTCAACATTTACGAAAAATGGATAGCTTTAAGATTTTAGAAAAACTAAAAAAAAATCGGTTTTTACACCGTTTTTGCTTAAAAACCATGTTTTCCGTAAAAATGTATGTTGGCAAACCTGATATTCGAATACGGCGATCCAAAAAATATATAGGAACCAAATATCAGAACTCCACCAAAACTTTCCCCTATTCGCTCTTTTTGTGGACCATTTGACTGGACTATAAGAGCAGACTTCAATTCAAAAATTGGCGTAAAACAAGATGCTGAAGAGGAATATACAGAAAGTTTCGGATTGGAAGAGAGAAATGAAAGGGCTAACATGCTTATAAATTGTCAAGGACAATAAAGTATACAATATAAACACTTTCTTCAAAAAGATACCTACAAGTAAATGTACCTAGATGAGCCTCAACGGAAAACATAGAAATAAAATAGACTTCTTTCTATTAACAAACCAACATACGAGAGATGTAAGCGTGTTCAATGCGTGTTAAATGCATTTCAAACGGGAAGCGATCATAGACTCCTAAGGGCAACATTAAAATTTAACATACGTTGGAAACGCTTTAAAAAGATAAAGAATAAGAAGAACACTATACTGAAAGAAGTATTAGAAAAGAGTAAAAGACCAAGATTTATAAATAAGAAACTGACGATAAAAAAAAAAAGAAAACAAAACTTAAAGATGAATAAGGAAATTTTATAGCAGATCGACAATAAATCAGAAAATTGACACAAAGGTTCTATAAAAATATGTATGACTCCAAAACAAACAACACAGAAGATCGCAATAAGCATGACACAAAAATAATTAACGTGAATTCAGAAGACATACCCGAAATTGACTCAAACGAAATGCTTTAAAACACACGAAAAACGGAAAATCGTCAGGTGAAAATAACATATTAAGTGAAATGTTAAAACTCGGAGGTGAACTAGTAATAGAAAATTAAAAAATACTATTAAATAAATGCCTAGAAGAGGGGAACATACCATCAGATTGGAATAACGCAGTAGTGATGTTAATGCACAAAAAAGGAGACGGGACGGAGTTGGAGAACTACCGACCAATAAGCCTATTATCACAGGTGTAAAACTATTTAGTAAAATATTGACTAACCGCTTGACCCTATTGGAAGATTATCAACCGAAAAAACAAGCGGGCTTTAAGAAAGGATCTGGAACGACAGATCACCTCCAAACGTTAAGACTGCTAATAGAGAAAAGCACAGAATAGAGGATACCTCTATGGTTAGCATTCATCGACTATCAAAAAGCTTTTGATAGCATAGAAACATGGACCACTTCTAATGCAATGAAAAACTCACGAATCGACCACAGATATTCGAAACTCATCGAACGTATTTATAAAAATGCGACGTTAACAATAAGATTACACAAAAATACAATATCGATAGAAATAAACAGGGGTGTCAGACAGAGAGATGCTCTATCCCCCAAATTATTCACGTTAGCGCTGAAACATGTCTTCAAGAGAACTAACTGGGATGATAAAGGAATAAATGTGAATGGAGAAGGGCTACCTAAATCATCTACGCTATATAGATGATATCCTATTAATAGCTGACAACTTTGAAGACCTAGAAATAATGATTAGCGATCTAAATGAGGCTTCAGAACAAGTAGTAGACACGAATATAAGTAAAACGAAGATTATGAAAACCGAAGACGAAGACAAAAGAGAAATAATAATAGAAAATATACAAATAGAAAAAGTAAAGAAATATGTCTATTTAAGACTAGAAATAAAAACTGGCAAAGAAAATCAGCGCAACGAGATAAATCGAAGAATAAAATTGGGATGGGCAGCATTCGGTAAATTGAATTACATATGGAAAATGAATATACCTATACACCTCAAGGCAAAAGTTTTTAATAAATATATATTACCCGTATTGAAACATGAGTTTTCACTAAAGGCATAATGAAGAAAATTGCAATCAGTCAAAGAGCCATAGAAAGAAGAATAGTCGGTGTATTCCTCAAAGACAGAAAAATGAATGAATGGCTACGACAAAAATCTAGAGTAGAAGACATCAACTGCCAGAATGGAAAATAAGTGGTGTAGAAAACTTATGGAACGGCGGCCCTGGGGAAATAAACGACGAATTGGAAGACCTCAAATAAGATGGGCGGATGACCTCAGGAGAACAGAAAGATTCAAGTGGCAGGCTGTGACACAAAATCGAAAAACATGGACATATATTAAGGAGACCTATATCCGACAACGTCATATACTACGCTTCTTTGGTCACGTAATAAGACGAAGCGGGATGGAAAAACTGTGCATACAAGGCAAAGTTGATGGCAAAAGAAGAAGGGGTCGGTCACCCGTGAGATTCATAGATCAAATAAAAAGTCTCACTAATCTATCTATGACCGAGGTAATGAGAACAGCAGAAGACAGGGAAACATGGCGGACGGTTATCAACTCCGAGTAACATGAGGGGTCATGATACTCGGAATCGAGTTACGACCAAGAAGAAGAAGATATCCGACAATGGGTAGAAACTAGAAACGGGCTAGAAGAAGAAGAAGTACTATTAGAGATTCATACATTTGTTTGTAAACAAAATCACATAGAGGCGAAATTTTGCCGTGGGCGTCACGATTTGTATTTTTACCCAACATGATTGTTGGTATAGCTGTGTTTTTTAATATTTTTGTTCCATTTTTTCTAACCTCCCACTGATCATTGCCGAAATGCTTTTCACAAATTCTTAGTCTTTTGTAACTACAATTTTCCTTGCTGATCTTGTTTAGCCAAATTCATCTCCTCAACTCATCCTTTGGAATACCGGCTAAGTAAACGCCATTTTCAGAACGGTTCTTGCAACCGTGGACAAAGCAACCAGTCATGCTAACATAAAATTATTGAAAATAGATCAAGGGAAAAGAAAATTGATAAATTACACAATTAACAAAATTATGTGAGAAAAAAACCTCAAATTTCGCCACTTATTTTACTAATTCATTACAAACTGGGTGTTTTTGCTAACTTTGACAAGTTTAATGTCAGTTACTAATTACAAACAATCAAAAACCTGTCCACTACTTTTAAATCGGATCTGGATCTATTGTATATACATGTATAGGGATCCAACCAATGAAATACTGTTCCTGAATTTGCCATACTCTTGTCTACTTATTATACCGATGGGGCCACAATTATATATAACAGCAATAAGATAACATGAACAAGAATATAACAAGTATTTCTTGAGTAAGAAAGAGATAAACATAGTAGCAAATATTCGAGAAGACTCGACTCTTAATTTAATTATGACATTTGTCAACTAAACATGCCTACTAATATAATTTTTTGTATGGCCATCTCTTTCTTACTCAAGCGTTCTATTTGCTTGTTCATGTTATCTTATTGCTGTTATATACGGATGGGGCCATAATTATACCGATTGGGCCACAATTATATATAACAGCAATAAGATAACATGAACAAGAAGATGACATGTATTGCTTGAGTAAGAAAGAGATAAACATAGTAGCAAATATTCGAGAAGGCTTGACGTTTAATTTAATTATGACATTTGTCAACTAACCATGCCTACTAAAATAATTTTTTCGTATGGCCATCTCTTTCTTACTCAAGCTTTTTATTTTGTTATTCATGTTATCTCATTGCTGTTATATACAGATTGTCCGGATTGTACTCCGGACATGGGAAATTAATGAGTGCAACAGGGAGAAACAGATAAAATGAGTAGATATGACAGAGAAAAAACATATCCAAATTTATCAATATGCCAATGGACACTTTCAAAACTTTTCATGGATATACACATTTTTAAAATAAATTAAGCTCAGCTGTCATTAGTGTCATTAAAAGTTACAAAATTACAAACAATTCTGGATATGCCTGAACGTAAAGGAATGGGACGATTTTCAAACGCAGTTATAAATAAATTTATAGTTTAATTAATTAAGTTCCCAGCATAAATCCATTTGATAACTTGAACCTTTTCTGCTTCCGTGTACGGCATTTTGAAATTTCAAATGACAGATGCGTTTAATTTATTTAAAATATGAGCATCCATGAAAAGTTTTTAAAGTGTCCATTGGTATATTGATACATTTTGATATGTTTTATCTCTGTCAACCTACTCATTTTATCTGTTTATTCCTGTCGCACTCATTAATTTCCCATGTCCCGAATACAATCCGGACAATCTGTATAATTATGGCCCCATCCGTATATAACAGCAATGAGATAACATGAATAACGAAATAGAATGCTTGAGTAAGAAAGAGATGGCCATACGAAAAATTATTTTAGTAGGCATGTTTAGTTGACAAATGTCATAATTAAATTAAACATCAAACCTTCTCGAATATTTGCTACTATGTTTATCTCTTTCTTACTCAAGCAATATGTGTTATCTTCTTGTTCATGTTATCTTATTGCTGTTATAACGAGTGTTCATAAACAGTCGTCATCCCAGTTGCTTTGAAAAACAAAATGTTATGTCTTTGATTAATTCGTGCAACACAATGAAACGTCATTGAGTACTGTCATAGCGCATTTTTTCTCAATTCTAATAGACATACGTTTCTGAAGTCAAAACCTACTGGGATGACGACTGTTTATGAACACCCGTTATATAATTATGGCCCCATCAGTATAGGTACTCTAGTCGTGTGGTGACCATACCCCACTTTAATTGTAGCGTTCCATAGAGAGTGGCGTTTTTTGTTTTAATGTTTAAACGGTTTCCTCTAAGTAATCGGGTGTATCGTTCTTGAATGTCAAATAGTACAGAGTTTGTCAGTTTTAAGATTGTAGTGTACAAGAGTATGAAAAACGTACACAATTTTAAATCTTCTTTCAACTATACAGGGTTATTCACCTAAGATGACGAGCCCGACCAGGTAAAAATGCAACCAAAAATACGATTTATAAAGCTAACTGGATCCCTATTGCATTAGCACCTCGAATTTGACCTAGACTTACAGTGCCACCAATGACATGTAAACAGTCTACGTCAAATTAGAGGTGCTAATGCAATAGGGATCAAGTTAGCTTTATAAATCGTTGTTTGGATTTCATTTTTACCTGGTCAGGCTCGTCGTCTTACGTGAATAATCCTGTATTTAAAAACTAGTGAATCACCCGAGCTACGCTGCAGTTCGCTAATTTAAGAGGAATTCATTAATATAAATTTAAAAAAAGAATGCATTGGCCGGGAATCGAACCAGGGCCACCCACGTGGCAGGCGAGCATTCTACCACTGAACCAACGATGTTCCGTTGAATAAGACGCTGCTATAATGGTATATAGTGAATCACCGGAGCTACGCTTAGCTTCGCTAATTACGCGATTTAATTAAAATATTACTATTTGGTACTTTTTTGAAAAAAACGGCCTACGATCTAATTCTACAAATTTGCAAAATTTTAAGCTATCATACAATTTAATCGGTCTTGTATCATCGGAGGAGATAACGAACAAAAATACATACAAACATACAAAGAAAAAAAGACAGCATCGATTTTATGGTATAGGATCGTTTCACATTCCCTGTTTATAAAATTAAAGAAATCGATGTTGTAATACTCTTATTCGTTGTTTTATTACGTCGGTGAACACACCTGGAGAGATAAACAAAGCAGACCAGACTGATATACTTGTGTTATGTCGCGTTGACCACATCGCAGCGAAAAGGTGCTTTAGTGATATAAAACGTTGTTGTGATAGTTGAAATAGTAGTTGCAAATATTCCAAATAGGAAAAGCAGTCAAACGAAAAATTAAACAAAAAGGCAGAATCTTCAGAAGACAGTGAGTATATAATTAACTACAAAATGTTTAAAAATAATAGGTAAGTAAATTAGAAACTTCGTAACGATTTTTGCCTTTTGGAAATGTATCTGCCACAAAGTACAGCACGTTGCTATACTGAAAATGTACGGTATAGTGTTCTAAAAGACAAATTTATTTTCCATTCCTACAAGTAAATTGCTATCTGGAATTTTCCAACTTGATAGAAATAATATTGACATACACCTGGTGTGCAGAGTGCAGTTGACTGTGATAACAGTTTAACAAAAACGACGTGGCTGTTAAAATTGAAAGCATCCTTTTTGTACCTCCTATTTGTACTTTGTTTATTAAATTTATACATACTTGACTTACTATACAAGGTGTTATGGAAATGAGTGCAAATATTTTAACCCGTAATAGAACTCGCTAAACTGAACAACTTCTCCATTTATCATTTTTTCGAAAACGCCCTCAAAACTGAGTTAAAATTCAAAACAATTGTACTCTAAAAATGCATACCCGCCTATGGAATAATATTTTAATTTAATGGCACAAAACACAAAAACATTTCTTTGATATGCAAACCAACAAAAACTGCATAGTTACTGATAAAACCTTTAGTTCACATCTGGTCACCAACGTACTTTTTCAATTGAGGTAGGTAAGTTATTAATCCCATGTTTTTTCTGCAAGAACTTTGCAATTTTAACATGCTTTTTGTCGTTCACCTTTAACTTAGATTTTCTTACCAAGCGGCTCGTCAAATTTAGGGAGATAAATGATTGAAAAAATATACGATTAAATGAAAAAGATAAATAGCAAAGTTGTTTATTTTGGTGAGCTCTATCACTGGTTAAAATATTTGCACTCATTTCCATAACACCGTGTATAAAACCACCATTTGTACCCAATATGTTAAAAATAGTAAAAGGACATTGCACATATAACCTTAATTGTGATTTTCAGGCTGCTACTCCGAAATTCCTGAAATAGACGAGCCTAAAATTATACAAAAGACAACGTACAGGGTGGATTTGCAGTATTCCTAATCGCTTCATTGCGGTGAACTGATTTTTCCAAGTATAGTTTTTCATTAAGAAACTATTTTAAACAACTCCGATTGCTCAATGTTTTTTTCAGAGCAGACTGCAAAGATAGTAAAAAAACAAGCATGGAAGTCAATGCAGCTTCCAGACGATCGCTATCTACTGCCCCAAAAGCAGGAAGAACGCACAGTGGAGCAACAACTAGATATACATATACATGCAACAGCTAATATGGAAAAAAGGTAAGAAAAAGACGAAGTCGTAACATCCAATGATCGAAATATGAAAATCGTTTGATAATAATCCCAAGTAAAATAGATTTGACAATTGAACACATTTGTCGGGAAATGGTTATACAGTGTGTTCAAGATAAGAAGGGCCAGTATTGGGATTTTGGTAATGGTAATAGATGTAAATTTGGTTAACTGGGAAAAACGTTGCGCAATTAAAGTACCCACTAACAAAATGGCGCATGGAAGTGTTTGATATGATGTTTCGTTTTTGAGTTATCTTAAAAAACGAAATTTAGGATTTCCAATTCTATTTTTTTGTTTGTTTTATTATTAAAGTTAGTACGAAACCAGTGAAAGGTTTTTATAGCAACTTTTAATGGACTTGCGGATTACGTTACCTTTTTTTTATCCGACGTTTTGTCTTCCAGCTACCATCGTCAGAAAAATTCTAAAAACATCAATAGATGGTTGACTCAATATAATCGATAGATACGTTTATCGATATACTCGATACATAAATGTACCAATGACTAATTACAGCGATATGTTAAAGATATCGATGTATTCGATAAAAGTATACATTAATACAGAGTGATTTTTAAAAACTCAATTGCAGCAGGCCCTGGATAGCCTGAATCACTTGGCAGTGCTGAAGTGCATTGTCAGTCTATGTCAAATTCGAGGTTAGTAGGTTAGGTTTTGTTTGTTATTTGACACAGACTGTCGCAAAACTTAACCTGCAAATCTCGAATTTGACATAGACTGACAATACACTTCAATACTGCCAACTTATTTAGGCTATCCAGGGCCTGCTGCAATTGAGTTTTTAAAAAATCACTGTATATTTACTATATGAGAATATTTTAAGAATCGATTTAATCTATGTATTTGATTCTTCTTCTTCTTCTTCTTTGGTCGGCTCCACGTCCCATTTGGGATTTGGCCTGCTTTCGCTTTCTTGATTTTTTCCATTCCCTATAGGGAATCAGTCTCCAGTGGCTAATTTGTTGTACTTGGTTATTTAATGTTTATAGTTGTTTATAATTGTCGGTGCGATTTTGCGTCTTTGCAGATGTTTCACCATCTCTTTCTGTTCTTAGCTTTCCTTATATTGCTTTCTATTCCCATGTTCCTCAGATCTTGCTGTACGTTCTGGTTCCATTTACTCTTCGGTCTTCCTCTTTTCCTCGTCAGGTCTAAGTTCCATTCAGCGATGGTCCTTGTATTTGATTAATCCAAGTAAAGGATACACATATACAGGGCATTACAGGGTGTTTGAAAAAATGGTGCTGAACTTAAGGAATTACGCCCTCTTAAAAGGGGGAGGGTTTACAATTATGTTTTTGTTCTTTTACTACTACATTGTTTGCGAAATGTTTCTTTGCATTTTTACATAGGACTTTAAAGGGTTGTCATTAGTAACCATTATAAATGTTTTTATGAAAAATTTTGAACGAACAAGAATGTGATTATACAGAAATATACAGGATGTCTTGTAATTCGTCCAACCAGCTTCTGGGGCTTATAAAGGCAGTTCAAGCAAACAATTTTTGCAGATAAACTTTTCTTGTTTAATTCCTCCCTGCCGAGTTATACCCTTCTACAGAAGATCTTCTTCTTTCTTCTAAGGCCTGTTCCTTCTTCGGCTTTTCCTCATTCTGTTTCTAGGTTGTCACTCCATGTCTTTTGTAGTCTGCCTATACTTCACTTGCTGTTGGGTGATTTGTCTCTTGCGATTCGCACCAGTCTGTCATCCCTCATTTTATTTATGTGCTCATTCCATTCTTGCTTTCATTGTAGTACCCATTCATTGATATTTCCTTTGTTGTATGATCGTCTTATATCTTCACTTCTTTCTCTATAGTGTTTTTCCTGAAATCCGGCGGAGTATTGTCATTTCTGCGGTCTGCAGTAGGCGTCTCGTTTTAGATGTGTACGTAATGGTTGGCCTGATTGCCGTTTTATATATTCGTGATTTTGTGTCTTGTCTAAGATGTTTATTTCGCCATATTACATCCTTAAGACACCCTGTTATTTTATTCGCCCTAGTTACCGCTTGCCGTACTTCATCTTTGACATTTCCATAGCTTGTTATGTCTATACCGAGGTATTTGAAGCTTAGTTATTGTTGGAAAATTTGTCCATCAACTTCGATCTTGCATCTACGAAGTTCTTTTGATGTAGTCATGCATTTGCTTTTTTCCGCTGAAATGACCATGTTGTATTTTTTCCTTGTTTGGTTAAAAATGTGCATTAGCCTTTAAAGTTCGTCTTCATTCTCCACGAATATTGCGACATCGTCGGCGTAGCATAGTATCTTTACTTGTTGATTACACATTCGATAGCATCTGCCAAGGCGCACCTTTTTGATGACTTTGTCCATTATTATATTGAATAATAGTGGGCTAAGCTAGTCGCCTTGCATAATGCCACTGTTAACAGGAATGGCACCTATTAATTTGCTATTGATTCGAGCCTGCACTTTGTTACCATAATAGCTATTTATATATCTAGGGACAAAAAGGTATTCATTTTCTCCAGCGTGTGAATTTAATTCCCGATGCGTTAGCGGAGGGCATTAAATACACAAGGGAGAAAATCAACCTTTGCTCCAGTGATATATATATATATATATATATATATATATATATGATTTTTTCTTCGAACGCATGTTCTATTGCGCGAAATTTCAAAAATGTTGCTTTAGGAAATAATTATAGTGACTCTAGATTTCTGTAGTGACATTTTGTCTAATTTCCAAATCAACATAACGTTGTAAAGCTTTCGTGTGAAATTGACAGTTTTCTTTCCTAAAACTAAGGCGCAAAAGCCGACTTTCTATACAGTGAGTAGAAAAATATATTTTCTATGGTTTGAATAATATTTATTGGTATTCCTATATAAAATGAGGGATGACAGACTGGTGCGAATCGCAAGAGACAAATCACCCCAACAGCAAGTGAAGTATAGGCAGACCAAAAAAGTCATGGAGTGACAACCTAGAAGCAGAATGAGGAAAAGCCGAAGAAGAAACAGGCCTTAGGAGCCTATAATAGAAGAAAGAAAAAGATCTGTAGAAGGGTATAACTCGGCAGGGCAGAATTTAACAAGAAAAGTTTATATGCAAAAATTTTTTGCTTGAACTTTTATAAGCCCCAGAAACTGGTTGGACGAATTACAAGACATCCTGTATATTTCTGTATAATCACCTTCTTGTTCGTTCAAAAATTTCTCATAAAAACATTTATAAGGGTTATTAATAACAACCCTTTAAAGTCCTATGTAAAAATTCAAAGAAACATTTCGCAAACAAGGCAGTAGTAAAAGGGCAAAAACATAATTTTAAACCCTCCCCCCTTTAAGAGGGCGTAATTCCTTAAGTTCAGCACAATTTTTTCAAACACCCTGTAATGCCCTGCATATGCGTATCCTTTCCATTTCCATAGCTTGTTATGTCTATAACAAGCTATAGAAATGTCAAAGATGAAGTACGGCAAGCGGTAACCAGGGCGAATAAGATAACAGGGTGTCTTAAGAATGTAATATGGCGAAATAAACATGTTAAACAATGATATGTTTTTCGGACTTCTTACACTGTCTAGCAGTGGTCGCCAACCTCTTCAATGTGTTGAGCTACTTGTTAATTTTGGAATAAACAGCGAGCTACCCACACGGAAGCCACGTAACGCAACGTAAATGAAATAATCCACAGTTAATTTATCATTATATGTATTTATTTTACTATTTATTTAACTGGTAATACATAATACATAGGTACTAATAATAACTACATTCCTACCTACCAAACGAAGTTGTTTGAAAAATAAACACAAACTTTTATCCAGCCACAACGGCATGTCACGTAAGATTTAAAAATAGTTAATAATAACAACAAAAAAGTAACGCACTATCATGAACATAAACATTGAAAAATAAAAAAGCACGTTCAATGAGAAGGCTGACACTCAGACTCATCGATAATTTTTTTAATGTTTGCAGTATAATTTGATACAGCCATTCGAATACAATTATCCAAATGTTTCCAAATGTTCATCTGTAAGTCGATTGCGATATTTGTTCTTAATAAACTTCATATTGGAAAAAGAAGATTCACACAAATAGGTTGAACTGAATAATGCTTTCACTTTCAAGGCAACACGGCATAGAACTGAATATTTGTCTTTACTTACAATAGGCCAGATACATTTGGTACTTGAGACTAACGATTTTAAGGCTAAATCATTTTGAAAATCAATTACTTCCATTTCTGTTGCAGCGATGTCTTCGCCAAAGTTCTGCATAACACAAGTTGCAAACTGTTGGATATCAATTTCCATAAAGGGTGAAACAACAAACTGCGCTACTAAAGCCATTTCGTTGAAATCCTTAAAACGATTTTTGAAGTTATTCTTCAGGGTAGAAACTATTTCTACATGATATTTGCTGTCATAGGGTTCTAATGGATTTTGCGATATTTTTTATGAAAGAATAGGAAAATGCTTGGCATCGCTGTTAATTAGGTTTTGTTCCCAAAACTCCAGCTTTTTGATAAATGCTTTTATATCAGAAATCATTTCTGCTAGTTCTTTGTCTCTCCCCTGAAGCTGCAAATTAAGTTCGTTTAATTTCTCGGTAATGTCCACGAGAAAACCAAAATCTCTAAGCCAGATTGAATTTTCTAGTTCCGGAGTCGGTTCATCGCGTTTTTTGAAAAATTGAACTATGCCAGATAGGACATCATTAAAACGTTTCAGCACCCGTCCTCTACTTAACCATCGGACTTCAGAGTGAAGGAGTATTTCCCCGTATTGACAGTCAACTTCATCGGCCAAGGTTTTGAATAATCTTCTTTGTAACGCTTGAGCTCTAATCTTGTTCACAATTTTTACCACCAGTTTCATAACGTTGTTTAGTTTCAGGAAATTTCCACATAATGCTTCCTGATGGATAATGCAGTGGTAAGAGAGAAATTGCGGAAAAGTTTCATCTTTACGACATAACGCCACCAGACCCTTATCAAAACCCACCATAGCTGGAGCGCCATCGGTTGTCAAGCCTACCATTTTCGATATTGGAATTTTCTCGGAAGAAATAATATTTTTTAAATGAGAAAACAACTCCTGTCCAGTAGTGTGTCCTTTCAGTGGAATAAACTTCAAAAGATCTTCTTTAATCGTAAAATCACTAAAAACCATCCTGACGAACACGGCCATCTGGACAGTGTCAACGACATCTGTTGATTCATCCAGTTGAAGTGAAAAATAAACACAGTTATCTAAGTCAGTTCTTAACTGTAAAAAAATATCATTGCTCATTACTTCTACACGTCTCATCACTGTATTAGCAGAAAGTTGCATAGATTTTATAGCTGAAACTATCTCGTCTTTGTTTCTAAAGTTGGCAAATAACGAGTCAGCAGCTTCTAAAAACGCCTGTTTTATCATTTCCCCGTCTTCATAAGGTTTCTTTTTTTGTGCAATTATCTGGGACACACGGTACGATGCTTCAGTTGCAGCCTTATTTTTGTCGATTGTTCTTAAAAATATTGATTGTTGTCCAATTAACTGCTTTTTTAACTGTTTCAGTTTCTCCTTTCTGGCGGCAGAATGTAGTGGAAATGATTTTTCAAAATTAGAATGTACAGTTTTATGATGTCTCTCAATATTTCCTTTTTTAGCAACGGAGACCGAAGTATTACATAACAAACACACATTTTTATCTTTAACTTCTGTAAAAAAGTATTGTTCTTCCCATTCCGAATGAAAGTGGTATGTCTTTACCTTCTTACAACTGCTTGCCATAATATTATTTTTTGTGGTTCACTACTAACCCAACCGCTGGACGTTTGTTACGCGTTCAGTTTTAAACTAAGCGCAATGTCGCCGCGCCGTGCGTATTTATCCCGTTCAAAGCAATCCAGATCGTTCTCGAACACTAACGCACTGTTCCGGCTGGTCGGTTCTAGCCGATTCTAGCTTGATGGCGTCAGCGGCAGATCGCTCGCCGCAACGTTGCCGCTGTTTATGTTTAATATTATGACAATTAGATTTTTTTGTGGAATTTTAGGAAGCTTCTCTGATTTTGTATTTTCGTTGTGAGAGCTACCAGAATTGCCCCCGCGAGCTACCGGTAGCTCGCGATCGACAGGTTGGCGACCACTGCTCTAGAGGGCTGTGGAATGATTTTGTCAAAAATTTTTGTTGGCAGTCGTGGTAATAAAAGTTACATTGGCATTTTATATCTATCAGTTTAAAGTTATGTCAGGAATGTCATTTTAAGAAATACGAACATTTTTGTTGAATACATAAAAGTGTTAGTAACAAAACCACTACAGCTGTGCAAAATGATTTTCTGCATTTTCTACACGCAGCACCACCTCGTGTTCAGTATTAAACATCCTGTAAAAGGTAAGTGATTCTGTCAAAATTGTATAGGTTATATTACGCCTAGCAATGACGCTGATACACTTTAAAAGGATCAGTTCCATCAGCAGTTATCCAACGTACTATCAGATATTAAAGATAATACAGATATACTTATGCTAGGGGATTTCAACGGTCGTACAGGTAGAGAAGATAACAGCACACTAGTGGGTAGATATGGAGAACTCATTAAAAATGATAACGGGCAACACTTAATTGACCTATGCAGCCACATGTTGACAATTATGAACGGTTTCTTCGCTCACAAAGATATCCACAAGTTTACGTGGATACCACCGTCTAGAGATATTCGATCTATAATTGATTATGTTATCCAAAAACAGAATGCAAAATTAAGCACAACAGACGTAAGGGTATATCGTGGACCAGAATGCGGCTTGGACCATCACTTATTAATTGCTAAGGTAATTGTAAATCATAGAAGGCAACAACTAATAGGAAACCAGGAAAAGAACACAACCATAACATACTAGAAGGGCGCAGATATAACCTTGAAAGTTTCAGACAGGAGTGCACCCAGTTTCTATATAAATTAAGGTTGGCTAATAAACTACAAATGATACAAAATGGAAATAGTACCGAATTATATAGCCAGATCAAAATCGCCATACATCAAGCAGCAAAAAAAGCATTGGGAATGCATAACAAACGAAGACAGAAAAACCAAGAAGAGTGGACAGAAAAGATTGAAGAATTAGTCGAACAAAAAGAGTTAGCATATTAAAAATGGCTTGATACTAAGACCTCGCAAAAGCAAACCTATGATACGGTACCGCTAAAAAGGCTTTTTGAAGTTTTAATCAAGATTGGTCTAAATAAGACATACATTTGAGCAATTGGGGAGATGTACAAAAACTCAAAAAGTGCTGTAAGAGTCAGAAATAATATTTCAGAATATTTTCATAATAATAAAGGACAGTGTTGTAGCTTATCACTCACGCTGTTTAAAATATATATTCAGGAGGCATTAAGGGACTGGGAACTCTCCTATTTGCGGACGATCAAGTTATTGTAGCTTGTGATGAGAATGACAGTGACTATATGTTAAAAAATTAGAAGAAGAGTGCAAGAAATGGGGCTTAAGTATAAATCTAACGAAAACTGAATATCTAAAAATTGGCGAAGAACAAGAAGATCCAGAGCTACAAATAAGAGAAATAAAAACATGTAAAGAATATAAATATTTGGGAAGTATTGTTTCAGAAGACGGTACAACAAAGAAGGATATTCGCAACAGAATACAGCAAGGTAGGAAAATCACTAGAATCCTAAACTCATTACTATGGTGAAAATCCATGAAATTAAAAACAAAACTTACATTATATCGGGTCATAATTGAGCCAATTCTAACATATGGGTCAGAGTGCTGGCAAATGACTTCAAAGGATAAGAAAGCCATAGATACAGTTGAAATGGACTTTTAAGACGAGCATGCAGAGTATCCAAACTACAACATAAAACTAACCAGGAAATAAGAAGAAAGACAAAGAGGACACATACAAGCTCGGAAAGAATAGAGTCGAGACAACTACTATGGTACGGACATATAATGAGGATGGGAGAGGAACAGTGGCCAAAAGCAGCACTAATGTATACACCACAAAGTAGAAAACCAAGGGGAAGACCCGCTCAGACATGGATACAAGGAGTTACACAAACAATGACAGATAGGGCCATAGGAGAGGACGATTGGAGAAACAGGGAGGCTTGGCGGTCGAAATGTGAGAAGCGGCAAAGGCTGTAAGAACCCCATGATATATTATATACAGTGAATTTATTTTAATAGTTAACATAGCAGTTTGATTTATATATATATATATATATATATATATATTGCGAGTTTAATACAGTTTACAACCGTTTCTCGCATCCCAATCTCCATTTCTTTCTGTTGCGCCAGTCGTGTTCTTGGAGTCCTCTGTTTTCCATAGCTTCCTGAACTCCAGCTGTCCAGCTTTTCCTAGGCCGGCCTCTTTTCCGTCTCACACGTGGTTGCCACTCCCACACTTGTTTTGGTAATCGGTCATCTGTCATCCGTCTTAAATGGCCATACCATTTTAACCTCTTCGCCAGGACTGTGTCGATTATTGTAGTGGCTATGCCCATTCTTTCTTTAATGTCTACATTGCGTATTCGGTCAAGTCGAGTAAGGCCGGAGCACCTCCGCCAGTAGTCCATTTCTAGAGCGTTTATTCTATTTTCATCCCTCTGGTTAATGACCCATAGTTCGGCCCCATATAGGGTTATACTTTCTATTATTGTCTTGTATATTTTAATTTTAGTTCTGTTTGTTATGTTCTTACTCCATAATAGAGGCTTAATCTTTCTCATAGCGGTTCGACCTTGACCAATTCTACTGGAGATTTCGGTTTTATTGCTTACGTCGTTACCTATCTGTACACCAAGATATTTATATTGGTTCGTGGCTTTAATGGTTTAGTTTTCAAGCTGTAAATCGGAGGAATGACCTCCAATAACGAGATATTCAGTTTTATCAAAATTGATCTCTAACCCCATGTCTGATATTCGTCTTGTAACTTTCTCAGCATGTAATGTATATCATCAGCCAATACTACTTGATCATCAGCAAAAAAACATCGAGTGTATTTTATTATCTCCAACATCTATGCCCAGATTTGAATATTTGCGATTCTTTTGTGTGGGGAGCTCTAAAGAGCAAAGTGTATTCTCGTCCTATAAACACACAGGACGAACTTTGGGCCAGAATACAGAACACTTCACAGTCCATTAAGAATGATGCAGAAATGTTACAACGAGTACAGTTCAATGTTTTGCGTCGAATCAACCTTTGCATCCAGGAAGATGGTGGTCACATTGAGCATTTACTGTAGATCTAATAAAGTACATACTTGTCACTAATAAATATCATAACAAAATGCCTTATCGTCATTTATTTCTTAGAATACCAGACTGCTAGATAATATCTGTTTTAAGAAATGCAGTGCGCGGTCCCTCAGGAGTGCAATACCAAATATCATCGAAATCGACAACATCGTTCTTTTGTTATAAGCAAAATAAAAAAATTTGTTTTGAACTTTGAATCATAATACTGGCTAAACGAAGCACTTTTGGATATAGGTAAGTTGGGTTAAATCGTCTTATTTTGAGCCCAGGAATCTGTGGTTAAGTGATGTACACACATTTCAGAGACACCCTGTATATTATTAAGTACCTTTACTCGTCATTGCCAACATAAATTAAATTTTAAAGAAATCCACAGCCCTCTAGAGGTTAAAGTTTTCGATCATACGGTAGTACATGACAACTGAGTTTTCAGGGCAGGCACCTTGATGTAGTATACTGTCAAGTAGCTGTCACATTATTACAGTATTTGTGTTACTTTCACTGTTACATTCGCTTCAAGACTCAACATGCATTCCTTTTGTTATTCATCTACTCTACCCTTTTCTTGCAATCAACTACATAAATTACTCGGTTTTGTTTCTATACAAAAGTATTCTACATTTAAAAAAACTTAGGTACACTATAGTGCAAAAGGAAAATTTCTTTGTCTGTCCAATCTGTATAATTTTGGCCCCATCGGTATAGTAATTCGCGGTTCAACGAAAATTCAATACAATTTCAATGACGCAACTGTTACTAAAGCATTCTCTAGCTGCGCTAGAAAATCGATGGTAGTCAGTAAAACAAAATAATTCTAAAATGTTTGAAAACTGGGTTATTAATAATCGAGAGAAGGTGAATGCCTCTAATAATAAATTTAACAGGTTGCTCACCTTGTCGGTTGTTTTCCGTCTGAACTTCGTATCCTGTCAAGTTCGTGCATCATTCCCTAGTCTAAAGGTATAAAGGTCCGATTCTTTCACATTAGGAAAATGATATTCGTAGCTGACTTTTTTATAGATCGAAGAAATTTAAATGTTCGCCTTGAGGGGAAATTTGAGTTTCACAAATAAGAGCAATATCAGACTCTCGAATGAAAGGCCATTATCTTTGAAGTATACATTATTGCTGCTTTGATAAAATTACCGTCTACGTTACAGCCCAATTTTGTCTTCAGTAGTATCGGTAATTATTGTGAAGTATCAATGTGTAATTCACAGAAAAGCAAATATTTAATTGAATTAATTGCTACTTTCATTTAGTAACTCTATTTACTTACTATACGTTAATATTACTTAGTTTGCGCAATGCTGATTATATAGATCTTTCGTTATAGCTTGTTTCTGTTCTACTTCACAAACAAATATTTAATGAATCTACACGGTGTTTCCAAATTAGGTTCATGGCATACACGATCTCTTAAGCTAAATTTACTTGAATCTATGAAACGGTTTGTGTACTCTACTCTTCCGAGATGAGTTATTGGCCTGCTAAAAAATATTCAAAACACACCTTGGTTTTTTAAACCAATAAAGTGTATCACTCATACTTTTCAATGAAGTATCAACGGAGCTCTGTAGAGTAGTGGTTACCACGTCTGCTTAGCATTCGAGAGGTCGCGGGTTCGATTCCCGTGGCCGTCTGATCTGATTCAGGTTTTTAGGTGGTTTTCCTGAGTCAACAGAGTATCCATCTGTGAGGCGAATGCAGGGGCAGTACTTCTCCACCTTTCCTGGCCTCTCTTCCATTCTCCACCCATCCTATAATTCCCGTTCCTGGCTGAAAAGGGACGCAAGATCCCTATAGCAGCCCGTCCCCAGTTGAGAGAATTGAAATGACACTGAACCTTGAAGTATCAAACTAATGGCTATCGGATGTTTTTATGGGCAATATCGTACAAATAATAGCCTTCTAAAATAAAATACAGTAACTCATTTTAAGAAAACGTTTGCGGTCGTTTAGTTCTTAATTTTAATGTCTAGAATACATAAACTGGTTACTTAACCGACTAAGTCAAAATCTATTCAATGAGACTTTTTTCTTCATATTTCTGGAAATTTATACACAAATCTAAAACATATAGCTGTTTGTGTCTAGAGCTATATTTTTTTACTATGAAGAATAGGAATCCTTCGAAGGAGCTGCGGGGAAAGGTTTTACCTTTTGTAAGTTGGCCATTATTTCATTGTGGCTGTGACTTTTTATGTGCAATGACGACTTCTTCTCGAGCACTGCTCTTCAGGCCCCCGGCATGTTATTTTAAATTTCGACATTGATACATTTTTGAGCTATGTGAATTGCTAGCGAATTCAATAGGATTTCTTTAGAATCTTGTATGTTACCGTTGCTTTTATCTGTTTAATTTTTGAACGTTAACCTCTCACTTTTGTATTTCGTGTGTCATGTTTTTACTCAAGCCTGTGTGAGTTCGTCCCTCAGGTTATATTATATTCAACCGTTTAGAATCTTATTTCAACCTTTAACCCTTCTATGCACTATGGTTTTTGATTAGACGTAAGTCTTTTTGTAATTTTACATTTGTTCGTTAATTATTGTATGTACAAACTTGTAATCTTTCTTATAAGGCCAATATGTAACATCTAGATTAGTAGCACTATTTTACCTTGTTGTTTATTGAGTGATTCGGGGTATTTTTAGGAATTGCAGGTAAGTACCCCCATGTTGTGGCTTTTATACATTGTTATTTTATTTGAATATTATACTTTGTTGCCATTTATTTGTCTTATTTTCTTACTACGACCTTCTTATTTCGAATTGTCTGGCGATTAACTGCCGCTTTGGAGTTTATGAGTTCTCGTTTCAGTCTGAGCACATGTGTTATAAAAGATTCGCTGGAGCCCTCAGTATTTGTTTGTATTTTAACAATTCTGTAAGGAACTGCACTCCGTCTCCACTGTTTAGCTAGCTGTGCCATGAAATGTGCCCGTTTAGTCTGGTCATTTCGAACGAAAATTGACAATCAAGTCTTCTCTAAATTATAATTTACTGTGTTCAAATGGGGTAAAGAACTGTCACGTAATAAAGACCAACGTTTTGACGATACCCGAATGTTTTAAAACTAGTACTTAAACAGAAATTAGACTGCTTAAAAATACATTTTAAATTCCATAAATACATATAGAATTTCAGATTCAACAATATTAATTTTAACCGTATGTCTGCAATTGTAGATAACACATTTCAAAAAGTAATTACAACAACTAATTTTCGGACCGGTTTCGCTCTCCAATATTATCAATACTATCAATGTAAACGTCATATTATTTCACATTATTTCCAATGCTTACTAGTCAGTAAATACCCATATTTCATAAACGAAGTTCTTTTATTTGTTTAGCACTTAGCATTAGCTCATATTATGTTCAGAATTCGAAACAAATGTATACATATGTCTATTATGTATGTAATTATGTTATTTACAAAATTGTTTTCGCACATCATTACTTCAATATAGTCTATAAAACGTCAAATAAATTAACCTCGTAATTGAAATACCAATGGTTACATATTTCTTGAATTTTGATATTGCCAGGTGTATTAACAATTTATTTCTTCGACCACCACTAAAAGTAGGCCTTTTAGCACTAGCTTTTTGCACTAAAAGTGACGTTTATAATTTAGCGTGTTTAAATGCGATCAGCTGTTTACTTTTAGCACATGTGCTAAAAGTGAAGTGAGGTTGTAAAACTACAATTTCGAACTGGAAGTGAGGTTGTAAAGTTATTCTAGTTACTTGCGTTAGAGGTAAAGTGTTTTTTAAATAATTAAAGCGTTATGTAATGAATACAGTCAGATGTGTGCTATTATAATTACCTTTGATAACTGATTTTGACAGTACTGGCTCATAAACATTCATCTGCCCGTCAAGGCCGTCTCTTTATTATGACATAAATTATAACTGTCATAAATGCAAACCTTTGTTAAATCGACATTTATGGATTAATAACAGAAAATTTTAGGTCGTAGAAAAAATATTGTATGCAAACTCGTGCTAAAAGTGTTATTGCACTCGACATGTTATGAAACTCAGCCTTCGGCTTCATTTCATAATTTTCATGTCTCGTGCATAAACATCAACTTTTAGCACTTGTTGCATAAATAGCTATTATTATTGAAGCTAGCTCAGTAATTAAACTTGAACATAAAAAACTCTAGTTCAGGTTGGGCCACGCTCTAAACTATAACAATAAAAGATTAAGAATGCTTTCTCTTCTAACTTAAATTGCCGATAAAGGAGAATTCTTTATTGAAAGTTGTGAGTTAACAGTTTATTTAACCTCAGAATAAGTACCTACAGTGTTTTTGAGATGTTAATTCCTGTTTTCTCTCAAGTAATTATGTATTGTTAATTATAGACTTGATTAGTTTTTTATTTAATCTTGATTTTCAGATAGATTTTTAATAGTTTTTTCAAACTACGACTGTTCTATCTTTTATGAAGATCACAGCTATTTCGACGGCATTAAACAGCTGCATTACACAAATGTGTATATCCCATTAACTTTGGAAAATACATTGCTCTCTACAAGAAACGAGCATAGTTACCCCTCTGTTCACATTTATAGAACTATAGAAACTAATTAATTAATAATGTAAACACGCAGATGTGTCTATGCATCCGAAATGCCCTGAAGTTAGCGTTACTTGCAATCACATAACGTGAGACTAGCGAGCTAATTACAGTTTTCTATAACTAATGACAGTTTTCAGTAAATACATTTTCAGTTACAGAATTATATAGTAAGATTAAATGTATATTTTAATAATAAATATGGTTGTGTTAAACTGAAGCGCAAACAAGAAACTTAAAAGCAAGCCTCTCGAATATTGACTAACTTGATAATAAAGGCTAATAACTGAACAAAAGAAGAACATAATTTAAAATAGATATACTTCAAATTTAATATAAATGGGTAAATTGTAACTCATTTTTATTTCATATGGTCACATGATGCCTACGGGTTAAGTCTAGCTAAATACTAAAAAATAAAATTTTCTTACAATTAACACCACCATATTTATCTAAAGTTCAAAACGATTGTATGAATAACCCTTTAATTCAAGCCTAGCACTTTTCAACAATGTTTGCAAATTTACACATTTATATCAATTTTTCTACGTTTGAACTTCAAAGTCTAGAGCTATAATTACGTTTATAAGCCGTTCACCTTTTTGGGACAGAGTTGGCTATGAATTTTTCTTTTCATGTTGGACTAACTGATTCGATGATGTAGCGGATGCAACTTTTTTTTCTATCAGTGTCTGTTCTTCGACATTTTCTTGCCACCACCTTGCCAGATTTATTATTTTAATATTCGTAAGAAAATGAATGATTTATCAAATGTGTAAAAATAATTTTAATTTCCGTCAAAGGAAAAGTCAAAATGCCCAAAATAATTTTGTCACAATAAAAAATTTCCATTAAACCATGCTACTTCCAATTTAAAAAGGACAGACCAAATTTGAAAGAACGCGAGTCGATGTGGAAACTAGAGAATATCCGGCAACAATGTACCTATTCAGAAAATATAACCTTAAACTGAAAGCAACCTAACCTAACACAAAAACTGTCAATTTCCATGAGGGAGTTTAGTTGCAACTAGAGTCCGTCAAATACCATTTTGCCATGTTTGTTACTGTAGGCCCCTTAAGGGCCAGATTTCGTTTCACGTAGTAAGTGGTGGAATGAACCACATTTGTTGGTGCCATAAATGCTATAAAATGCCCTATTTCGTGATAAATGCTATATATTGAATAAATGCCATATTTGAATGCTATATTTCAATTAAAATCAATATTATGTGGCTATTTCACAACAAAAGGGCTTACAAATTTCAAAATAGACATGTAGAAGTTTTGGTAAGTGCCAGGTACAAAGGTCGATGACCCGTGGCGGGGGTGACAGCTCGTCGCGCGCCTCAACGCTCAGGTAAGTATCCCGTTACGTCCACTCGTCAACAACAACCTCGCGCTCTCTCCCTTCCCTTCAATGCACCTCGGATACCTACTTTGTCTTTTGTATTTGTGTTGTGGGATTTTTAATATTACTGGTAAAATTTCCTCTAAAATTTCAACTTTTTGAAATAAATACTAACCATTTTTTATGCTTTATTTTGAAATAAGTGCCATTTTATACGCCATATTTTGAAAAAATAAATGCCATTTTGCTATGCTATATTTTGAAAATATACGGGAATATTTTGATGGATTTTAGTTGCAACAGAGGTTCTGCCAACAAAATTACTAGATGGTCATAGCCTCACCTGACCCAAAAAGATCGTGAACGGCTTATATGTCCGTAGTCATGTTCTTCATCCAAATGACACTTTCACACAACTTTAATTACCTCTTAAGTATCACAACTTGAATTATTATTTCTTAGGAAATATCACTCCAAATATGTTTCGTTAACAGGCACTATCATTGGCAACTTCAAGCTGCTATCTACCTAATCGGCTGGCTTGACTTCTTCCCAGTGCTTATTATAATATTTTTATATGTCAACTTTCTATTTACACTTACTATAACCTCACTTTCTTATTTGCTCTATGATGTATTAGTTTTCTTGTTCTTTCAGATAGCTACTTGTTCCCAACCTTACTGCATCGTCGAACTACTCACTATATTACGAAAACGAACAGTTAATTGTAAGCTTTGGCCCATTATGGATTAAAGTACATAACGTTAGCTTTATTTATTAATTGTAAAACAAGTATCAACGTTAATGTTATTAATGGTATTATTGAAGTAAAAAATATTAATAAAGGTGGCTGTCCCCAACTTTTACTACGAATATCAATCAAATATATTTGCTGAAACATAGAACCATCACAATATTAGACTAAAGCAAACAAGTGTTGTGATAAGTTGTTAGAGAACAACAATTATAATCTTCAATTTCAAACAATTTGATTTCTGATGATTTCGGAAGATTTCCTAACCGTTGTCATTACGAAAGACTTCGAGGATAGGACCGTGTCAGTAATGAGATTAAAGAACTCAGCGTTTCGTCCATTTTCATAATAGCCTTCATCAGGAGGTAAGCGTAACGGTAACTCAACGTGTAAACCACGCCAGAGACAACACTTTTTTGTAAAGGGTGTGGTAGAAGAGCACGGTAACTCAACGTGTGAAAAGCGCTCTTTTGCTTATCTCCTGATGAAGCTCCTTATGAAAGTGGGCGAAACGTTGAGTTCTGCAATATTAATAATGACACGGTTGAATCCTAGAAGTCGTTCCCTACATAATTTGAATTCATTCAAAAACATCACATAATGATTCCTGTTGAAATTGGCGGTAATTTGGTATTTGGCGTGACTTGTGTTAAATGCTATTTATACTAAAGAAAGCTCTTGTTATACACATGAAAGTACTACAATAGCATTGTTAGTCAATTTGTGAAAGGAATTATATACTTGAGGTGCTTCCTGCTATTCTGTTGTAATTACAAACTTATTTTAAATGTCATAAAACCAACAAAAAAAAATATGTAAAAGGCTTTACCCAGGCTTCCCTCGTCGACGTTGTGACACTAAATAATTTTTAAAATGAAATTAAGTTAGGAGTAAAAATATCTTCACGTTTCTAATAAATTAAATAAATTTTCAAATTAAAAAAATCTATTACCGCAGGGATTCGAATCGCGGCGCTTGTGACTGCATGTTACCGACCAATTTCTTACTACTCTACGGAGAACTGTTGGTATCGTCCGGTTTCAGCTGGCTTAACCTTCACGCCGGGCATGTCTTAAGAAAATTAATTATATTTTTTACATCAATAAACCAATGCAGATAATTCTTTCACTAAACATTTCTTTATTAATTTTTAAACATATCATACGCAGGAAGTATATATTTATGTGCAATAGTTTTTACGATATACGTCGTTGTCTCGCCCAAATATGCGTTTCCCGTCTATTTCAATGTTTGGAATTTACGCATTTATGCGGCTCGCGGCTTAAAATCAAAGGAAAATAGAGGTAACAATATCTTAACACTTGCTTATGCAAATTAAAGCAATTATCAATAAATTCAATCAACATCAACTGCGGATACAATCGTCGATAGTCAGACAAATTTAACTGCACTTTGCAGGCACGCTGATGTGTGCCACGCGCGGGTGTATTTAAGCGAAGGGTGGGAACTTTTTGAATTTTTTGCGACATTATCTTGTATTTGTTGGGTTCTCTTTTCGTCAAGTGTAAGGCCTGATCTATGTACAAATTACTACTTTAATTTATTTCCCACTTAACGCAAATATAAACAAAATTTTATTTTTTAAAGGGCTCACCCTGTATATATTTGTATGAAATTGTACCGGTTTCATTCAAAGTATACATACATATAATATGTATGCAAAATATCGTCTTCCTCCTACTTTTAAGCTATACTGCCAACAGACGGACAGACAGACAGACAGACAGACGGAATTGAGAAAACCTGTTCTTCGTCATCTAGGCACTCTGAAACGTGAAGACCTGAAAAAATCTGGGAAGGTGATTTTTGTCGCGATTACAATACTTCCTTCGTCTTTTAGACGAGGGAAGTAATAAGTCAAAACAGTTTTGTATTAAGTATAAGCCACGGAAAGGTCAACACAATATATTTCAAAGCGGATTTGAAGACAAAAATATAATCGCCAGTATCACGTCTAGTTTTATAATATAAAATGCCCTCATTATACAAAACTGCCTCGGCCTTTAGTTCGGCCGTTGGAAGAGCTATATTTATTGCTTACTTCCATGTCAGCGGAAAGCTAAAAATTGACATTATTTCTTCGAAACGGGAAAAGCTTATAACAACTAACAAATCCTGTTCTAGCTATAATAATACGTCGAGCGTATAAGCTGTCTCAAGCAGGATATTGTTTGCTCTCGGCGTCATAAGCTGCGATTTTTGAATTCTCTTCTGTATGCACGTCGTAAAACCCTTTAGAAAACGATTACGCGAAACCGAAATAAATGGCTAGGGCGAAATCTAATCCAGAACAAGTTAAATGAGATGCGTTCGCGGACTATTAAATGTGCTTATTCAGCAAATCGAGAGCGAAAGTGCCTCCATCTGAAATCATTAGAATGTTCACCATAGCAACTAAGTATCTCGATTTCGAAGGGTTTATAAAAAATTTAGGCTGATCGACGAGCGAATTTTTAAGAAGTAGTTCGTTTTAAAACGACAAGCTTTGCAATTTGTTACAGCGATGCCGACATATATTTAAGTATCAACGTTATACATTCTACAATCCAACGGAAAGTTTATTTCGAAAATTTGTTTGCATTAACAAATGCTGCCAGATGAGGCTCTGGAAAAGTAACACATGTGTCAGGTATTATCAGAGGAGCTCACAGCAGGCATGCCATTAATTTTAAGATTACCTTTGGCAGCACAAATTATTACTTTGCTGTTCTGTGATCCATTCTCTACATAATATATGGCTTTAGACAACAACAAAACTACCACTTGTATAGGCTAGGTTAGTTATAACTGGCGATGTATAATTTGAAAATGTACTAGCTTTTAAACCCGTAAATTCATCCTATATACGAAAACGCCATTATATTTCTGTGCTGTGTAATATATTAGCTGGATCTAGGAAAATTCACCGAAAACAATTCATCGAAGGAAAATTCGCCGACGGATGATTCACCGAAAGGAAAATTCACCGAACGGGAGATTCACCGAACGGAAAATTCACCGAAAATGGAAGAACGTTCAGTATAATAGCGAGTGCGGCCAAATATTCCCTACGAGTTATTGAATATTAAATACTACGTCATTATTATTGATAGTTTCTACTGTAAACTGCCTAGATGGTATGTAGTTACATATCGAAATATATTCCATGCTGAGTTGATGATTTCTAATGGGAACTGTCTAAATAGTAAGAAATACATATAGTCCATTTACTTGACATCTGCACTGTCAAACTGACATTATGTTGGCACCACTGTTATTTTTCATATTTTAACAATTAAATTACTGTATAGTCTAATAAAAAACACATTATTTTTGAGGTATAGTCAAGAATTTTTATTAAATTTTGACACTGACAGTGCAGATGTCAAGTAAATGGACTATATACTTTGTTATACTTTTTTTTGTTTTATGCTTTTTATTTTTTACTCACATATAAGTTGTTCCATCTGGAGTTCTTGCAAACTCTTTACCCTCTGAATGTTAAAAAATTCTACAGCTAAGGAAAATTAATTACAGTCATTAGAATATAGTCTATTTTTTTGCTTTATGGTTCAGAGCAGGCTTTGAATTTGCATTTTTGTAACAGTGTAGGTAGTTGGTGACAAATTAAAATACTAGTAATGTCAAAACCCTGCTACAACTGTCAGTATGTTAGGCTATAAGCAGCATTATACTTAATAACAGCTCAAAATACTGAACAACTAACACTAAATTAATAAGGTATTGCTTTATTTTAAGAACCATTATTTACACATCATTGTTATAGCACTGTACGTAAATCTCATAAACATTGTAGACATTTATTTATCTTATTGTTATATCTACCAAGTAAAAATATATTGTTAACTACTTACTGATGATTTTGTTTACAGATTATTGATGTAAAACGTATGACAGGTATTCCAAAATACTTTGATAGAACGTTTTTTTAAGATAAATGGTAATTTACCATAATTTAGATAGATACACTTCAGGATAGTCGGAAGCACATTACGAAAAGGAATACTACTCGTCTTCCGATGCTGTATCAGATTCTTCCAACCTAATAATAAAATAACTCTTTTTGCACAATAGTTTCCCAGCAATTTGAACTACCATTCCTGGAGCTAGTAATATAGGTGGGTACTAAGAACACACCCATCTTAAACTGCAGCTAACCTGAAATTATAGCTCCTGCACATGAGGCAGAAGTGGTCTACTATACTGCATTTTAGCCATTTTTTTTCGTTGAAACCCTAAATATTCCTCCTCCCTGAAACTATATTCTTCACAAGCTACGGATTCTTTTTTCTTATTCATACTTTGCAGTAGTTGTAAATTCACTTCATTTCAAAAGTTCAACAGAGTTGCGTTTGAAATCTAGTATTATAAAAACTGTTAGAAAAGTAATATCTGTTTAATTCTTAAGAAGTAGTTACATCAAAGATTTGAGATTTGGTAGCTGTGTTATTTAAATGACCGTTGAGGTCTTTATATTAGTAAAATAACATTTTACAGATATTTTATTTTTGCTGTTAACACTGTTTTTTCGTGATATTTGATTATGTATTAGTGATCTTTACCGAAGTGTCAACTTGACAATCACGGTTATCTTAATTTTGACTTTAGTTATATTTTGTAACTAAAACTGTCGTACACTGCTAAAATAATAAATGCAAAGCGGCACCAGAAAATTTTGTTTTGGGGGGGGGGCTTCAGGGGCCAAGTTAAACTTTAAGGGGGCAAATCAGAAAAAATTTAACGAGTGCGTAGCCCGAGTTAAATTTGCTGTTCCGGTTTTAACGAGTAAAAAATCATCGATCATTAATCATTACTCGAATTATATTTGGAAAGATAATATATTGAATGAAATACAAAATATCCAATATTACGTATATAGTTTTTTCTCCAAACGTCAATAATTAGATCATAATTTGACTGAGCTAACTGCGGAGAAATGCAACTTCTCCGCCGGCGGCAGTTTTACTTTTCCTTTTACCGCCATGGAGGGAAAAGTGTTGCTATGAAAACGTTAAAATAATAACACACCAAACAAACACAACAACAATGAAACATATAAATTTAAACGTCATTTTTATTTGTCAAGCTAATATTAAACGTGCAAGTTGTCAATGTTGCATTTTGAAAATTAAAACCATGCTGTACTGCAGAAGTCTGTGCAGACGAAGTTAAATTTTCTGTAATCAAATAAGATGTTGATGGTTCAATAAAATTTCTCTTGCTGACACTAGGTGTTATCACTTAATTCAATATTTTACTTGCATTCTCATTTTTATTTCGCAGTGACTCCTCAATATATCCTTCTGCTACACTAGACTTCCAACCCCCGTGTCGCTTTAGCGATTCAGTATTACCTCCTCCATCAATTAGTAGTGTAGCAGAAGTACGTCTTAAACAATGGCCTGTGTATTCCATTGAATTACTTAATTTTAAGAAAGTTGCAACCTTTCTAGGAACACTGCTAATACTATGTATTCCCATTACACTTCTATAGCATTTTCCACTTTGATATTTTAAAAAGAATCTAACTTCTGGCATGTCTTTTGGTCTTAACGCTGCATATTTTCGATACATTTTGAGGTAATTTTCTCAAATTATTGTGAACGATTCCACTTTTCTAGTCTTACTGTCATGAATTTTAATCAAAATAACATTCCCCATGTCCTTTATGTCTGTAGTTTTCATTTTTAACATTTCATCACATCTGCAGGCTCCAGTTACTCCAATTAATAAAACAATCTAAGGAAATTCCATATTTAAACCACAAAATTAAAATTACCTGAAACGTAAGTATTACCTTTAATCCTAAATACAAATCATCTTCCCCGCTTCAAATAAAAAAGTTTCAAACTGCTCCTTCCAAAATATTCTAGATTTTTTTGCAGAGTACCCCTCGTTTGCTTTTTTCAAGAACGCGCGTAACTTTAAATATTTATTTATATCCATTCCAAGTTTAATTATTAGTTGCATATTTTATGTGGAGGAGAAGTGACTTTTCATGGCTTGCCTTCTATTACCCGCCTAAGGCGCGCCATGGAAAGTCATACTTCTCCTCCGTATAAAATAATATACTATTATCTTACAATAGCGTCTATTACCATACATTATACAACTGTTTTCAGTGACTAAAATGAAGTTTTATTACCAAGTGAGGTTTCATTATTTATACTACTGCATTGTTGGTAGCACTGTCAAATTCGTAATTTTCAGGTTAAGTTTTGGGTCAGTCTGTGTCAAATAACAAACAAAACCTAACATACGAACCTCGAATTTGACATAGACTGACAATACACTTCAGTACTGCTAATAGACTTCAGTACTGTCAAATGTTTATCACAAATCATAGGCGACTAATTATCAATTTATTTTGCGACATATTCTGACTGCGGAAGCTGTTTAGGCACAAGAATTACTACTGATAAAACGTTGTATATCACACGTAAGCGAAATGCCATTATAAGCTCGTGAGAAATTCTCACTCGCAAATAATGATGCATTTCTCTCACTTATAATATAATCTACTATTATTTTAAATGTGAAATTGTACAAAGAAAAGGGGAAAAGCAAGTTGTTGGTTGACGGATAATTATATTATAAAGATAAAGAAGCAAACAACAATTTATTGGAAGTGTTGCAGATACCATTCAATAAAGTGTACCGAGTAGTACTCATAATCATGTCGCAGACGCAGCTGAGATAGAAGGCATGAAGATGATAAACAATATACGTTACCAGGCCAGGCGAACACAAGATCTACCACACTACATCGTATCCACAGCATCTATGGGAGTTAGCCAAACAGCAACAGCTACCATTCCAAAAGTAAGCAGCATGAGGAGGACTATAAGAAACATACGAACTACGCAAGATGCTGCTCCAGCACTGCCTGTTTACCGAAGTGACATTACATTCCCGGATGAGTACATAAAGACTAAGAATGATGTAGAATTTTTACTTTTTGATTCGAGGCCTGCCGAAAGAGGCTTGTAATTTTTTGCACCAGACGGAATCTTCAACTTTTGGCTCAAGCTAGCCACTGGTATGCAGACCGCACTTTCAAAACTGTACCACATCTTTTCTGCCAACTACACAATTCATGGATCAACGCATAACAGCGCCATTAATTTAATATATGCACTATTGCCCAATAAAACTACAGCTACGTATGTCCGACTGCTACAAAAACTAAACGAACTACTGCTTGTGGCCGCACCAGAAACGATACTTACCGACTTTGAACCTGCCATAATAAGTGACGTGGTACAAGAATTTCCAGTATCCAGACATCGTGGATGTTTCTTTCATTTCACGCAATGCATATTTCGTAAAATTCAATCTGAAGGGCTAAAACAAAGATACGAAACAGACGCAGATTTCGCTTTAAAGTTGCGGTTGTTATCTGCTATAGCATTTGTTCCCACAGAAAATGTAGTCGACGCATTCGAGAGACTTTGCGACGAAAACGTGCTACCTGCAGAAGCACAAGGTGTGGTGGATTACTTTGTAGACACCTGGATCAAACGCCCCCGAAGGGATCAGCGTCGCCGAACACCACATTTCGGTCACGATATATGGAACTGTTTTAATGGAGTCAATGAAGACCTAACCAAAACTAACAATTCAGTAGAAGGATGGTACAGGGGCTTCGAACAACAGATTGGTGCTGATCATCCCAACATTGGAAATTTATCAAGGCAAATCAGAGGCAACAGAATCTGCATGAACATGGAACAATTTATAGGTGGCTTAGAACCTCCACCTCCTCGTAAAAAGCACAGAGATTATGCCGACAGGATAGCGCGAATAGTTGGTAATTATAATCAAGCAAATGTATGTGACTACTTACGTGGCATAGCCCATAACATAAGTAATACATTTTTGTACCTAAGCGACTCCCATGTAGATATGTAAATACTGAAAAACATAAAACCCAAAAAAAAAATTAAAAAAACAAAAGCAAAAAGAACAAAAGAAAACGTATGACAAAGGATTTTTTCCGACTTTTAAACACTCCAGCATTTCGCTGCCAGTCCTAAGGCCCCTTTCACACGGACGGCTGTTTCGCCGGCCGGCAGTTTTGCCGCCCGGCGAAAAAACCGTGTTCACCTTTTACACGGGGGGCTCGTACTTCCTTCGCTACAAACAATCCAACGTTAATATCGTACAGAAGCGTATTCAGTACAGTTTTTAGATATTAATTATTGGTTGGTGAGAATTTGTAGTTTATGGTTCAATCGATGGAATTGATTCGCAAAGTAGCTGTTACATAAACGGAGAAAGTATAAAAAGCCACGCGTTAGAAAACTGTGGATTCACCCGTTGATGGCATAAAGGACAGCAGAATGCTCCATTCAATGCTTTGTTTCGTCGCTGAAGAAAAGGTGGGCAAATGCAATACTAAAATAAATACTATGCATTACTTACTCAGACTCTTGTCTTTTCTTTCTCGTTCGGATAATTCATTATAGTTTTCTATAATTCATTCGAACACCTCTTTCCAAGCATTTCTAGATTTAATTCGGTTTTTGTATTCATCAGACGTTTTATCCCAAATCACACTGATCAAATAGGTATGTGTTGTGCAAGACTCAAAAACAACTGAAATGCGGTTGCAATTGATTCTCTTCAGGCCGTCTCTGCAAACTTCCTGCGCCGGCGATGGCGAATTTGCCGTTCGTGTGTACACTTGCATTTACTCCTATGCAATTTGAAAACACACGGCTGCCGGGCCGGCTAAACAGCCGACCGGCAGCCGGGTGTCACCACCGGCGACTTTAAAATAGAACAACGACCGGCCGGCAAAACTGCCGTCACCGTCCCGTATGAAAGGTTCCATATGAAATAATGTTATTTAGTTGTCTCCGGCGTTTTCGCCGGACGGCAAAACTGCCGGCCGGCGAAACAGCCGTTCGTGTGAAAGAGGGCTAAGTCTGAATAAAGTGTGAAGGAAAGTTCGGACAAACATAAAGAGTACAATTAGATATGTTTATTGCTAAAACCTACAATTTTTAAGTAGGTTAATATTCCCTGTATAGCATATGTATTTCTTACTATTTAGGCAGTTCCTATTAGAAATCATCAACCCAGCATGGAACATATTTCAATATGTAAATACATACCATCTAGGCAGTTTACAGTAGAAACTATGAACAATAATGACGTAGTATTTAATATTCAATAACTCGTAGGGAATATTTGGCCGCCTTCGCTATTATAATGAACGTTCATGCATTTTCGGTAAATGTACCTTTCGGTGAATTGTGCTTCGGTAAATTTTCTGTTCGGTGAATCATTCGTCGGCGAATTTTCTTTCGATGAATTGTTTTCGGTGAACTTTCCGGGAACGATATTAGCTCATTCATGTTACTCTGTAATAAACTGCCCAGTCGAAATGCATACACGTAGATTATGAAGAACGGTAAAACAATCGCTATAATCGTTTCAATACTATCGTAAACTAAGTATTTATATTTAAATTTAAATTGTGCACCGTTGTCTGCCTGACAGTAGCCAAGACGACCAACATGTTTTTTATTGATTGCTGTCATTGATAAAAACGTAAAATCATACTTCCTAAAATTAAATTTAGTGTTTTAGAATTTTAAAATTGTTTTTCTTAATTTTTGGTCATGTACATCAGCTTAGCGTAAGTAAAAAAGATGCGTTCTTTCAAATTCCGTAATAAAAAAAGGGTTGCTATTGAAAAAACATCGATGACGTCATACCTTCTACGCGGGTCACCCTGTATGTATAGCTTTTATTTGAAAAAATGCGCAAATAAAAGTAAAAATCGACTTGTCCGAGCATTTTTTCCAAAAATTACTCCTTGAATTTTTAAAGAATTTATCTACTACTTTACGAAAGCACTGTATAACAAAGCTACTAGAAACATCTAATTCAATTGAAAAAAAAACAGGGTTGCCTAGGTTAGAACATTAAATTATGGAAGTGAAGAGAGGCTGAAAGTCCTTACACATCAATTACGTACATATCATTTGTTTAATAAAATTTTACCGACTCGACAACGACAAGTTAAGTTTTTAGAGGTTATGTTCGTATACTACACCAACAAAAAAGCGTTTGTAAAGTACTCTGCCCAATTTTTCATTATGGTTATGCATTGTTGAATATTTCACCAACCGCTTATCTCTAACCCTTTCGATTATCATATTCTTACTGATTCCACTGTAACGCCCCGTTGTATCTTTTTACGTTTCTATAATGGATTGCGCCCTTGGTATTGTCGCATCTCTAACTTCTAAGGCTGCGTTCGGTAATATACCTCTACCAACTCCTTTTGCTAGCAGAAAGAGATCGATAATAACCATCGGCGCGGGTGGAAGTGAAATGAATGAACGATTTCGAGGAAACAGAGCTGTCAGAGGTACCTTTCCAAACGCAGTTTAAGTACGCAGACCCCATCTTAATTTCCGAGCTTGTTGCAATCAAGGAAATTTTCAATTTCGAATTTGCACACCCTGTGATAAGCAGCGCAGGTCGTCGAATTTTTGGGAGACGGGTTTTATTTTCTCCGGGCACTCGAATCGGAGGTCGTCCTTGAGATTTTCCATTATGTGGCCAACTGGGATCTGGCCCACGTGAATCCAAACCTCGAATAGTGCCGTTCATTTGGCAATGGCCAGATATTTTCACCCTCAATCTCATGTGCAAGCATAATTTTCAGCAGCACAGATACACTCTGGCCCATTATCGATCTTTGGGCAGTTATTGCTGCACATTGCACACTTCTAGACGTCGCTGCCAGTTGACCATGACCCCCATATTAATTTCGGCATTTTTCTGCACTGAAGGTACTTGGCCGGCGTCTAACCAGTTGTAGATAATCACTTGCCGGCCGCGTTACCACCTGGAGGGGTTGTCTGTTGAAGCGTACCAGATAGCTAAGCAGTAAGTGCACGCTGTTTTTGCCAACTTTCAATAGACTTGTTTTGTTGACGAAACGGGCGGTTTAGCCTGTAGTAAATTAAGCGATGGCTCCATAAACAAAGCCCTTTCGTTATCAACACCCCGCGAATAGAGTAACCCTTTAGCTTATCTTTGTTAGGACATTTTTAAATGTACGAATGTAGGGCTATTAGCCTATTTTTTTAATTACGACCCCGCTTGTATATGGTTTTTTCATATCTTTCCGATTGAATTTAAGCATATCGAGTTTTATGCAGGCATTGGCTTCAGGACGTTACACAGCTGTGTTATCGCTTCGGCCTGTCTCGTCGCACACGTGTACATTTACCGCATCGCAGTAGTCGGAGACTTGCATTTCGGTGTGTCTTCTGGTATGAATTTAAAACGCAAGACTATGAGTGCAAGAGGCTGCGACGTCGCGTTAGTTGGCAGTTGGTTACGGACCTTGGTGGTAACTGCAAGCAGTCCTTGGAGTGTGGCTTCTCGCCGCCTTTCCGATTGATGAAAGTTTTACAAAGTGAGTTCCGTTATCTGGTTGTGTGTTCGCAAGTTTGCAGCGAGTCGATCGCAGAGTGTTGCCCCCCCCCCCCCCCCCCAGTCGAGTTGCCAGGCGATCTTTCTGTTTTTGTCGAATTGGCCGTTCGTGCCATTAACCACTTACTTGGATGTGGGATTAAATTGAAAGCGTTTACTCCTAACTTCTAGTTAGGATTCTGAGGGACGGCACACTTATCGCCCCTGCTTCTATCTTGCTGGGGCTCTCCGCTTCGTTTCGCAAACTTTGGGCACAAACCGCAGGCTGGACGCCGCTTCGGCCGCCAGAGGTGAAGTTATGTGAAAGGTATTGTACTAGTCGTAAGCTCTCTGCGCTAATCATGAGCGTGCGCTAACTAACATTTGTTAGAATACCTCTATTTGCATTAAGCAGTGCGAATACAATTTCAATGTACAGGGCTTTATGCCAGCGCATCACATCTGCTCCTGATTTAATGTCGCTAATCATGAGCGTGCGCTAACTAACATATGTTATATCGCCCCTTTTGCATTAAGCGTTGGAATACAATTTCAATCTACAGGGCCTTATGCCAGCGCGGCACCTTTGCTTACTAATTATCTTTGTGCATTAACCCCCATTCTCGTTACTCTTTGCGTACTAACTAACGTTTGTGTGCCTTATTTGTGTACCTCATTTGTGTACCGTACGTGTTTGAAGAACAATAGACCTATTTGTCAAACGCTTCCGCTGTATTTTCTTTGTATTGCATGTTAAGTTTCAGTGTAAGCAATCTGAAGTGTCGTCTCCCGATTGGCGGCTGGTGTTAGATTGATGTAAAGCGGATCCTGGTCGAATTTGTGAGCGTCAAGGTACGTTCGAACGCTCCAGCTGCCGATTCCAAGGAGTCCCAAGGTTGCACCCATACTTTACCCCGTTTGACTTTCGGGTTTCCGCCAAGTGTAAAGTTAAAAGGTAAATTCACTTGCTTCCCGGTTCCTCAGTGGGTTTACCTGTGCATTCTCGTTTATCATGATGGAATTGTGGTGGCTCTCCATCTATTTAGATCTGTTTATCGTTCATTAGGCCGTTGCCCTTGTGTTATATCATGTTGAACCACCCCTCGCTTCACTGCAGTGTAGTCGGCACCCTTGTTATGGGCTGGGCAAGCGGTCCTATGTGAGTTACATTCCCGATTTTGTGAGATATCGTACGCGCTAGTCGTCTAACTTTTTCGTAGCTTTTCGTAAATACCGTTATGAGCTGGCGCGTTGTCGTAAATGTCGTGGTAGCCCGTAACATCTTATCAGTCGCACTGGCGACTTTAAACAGATACTGAGTTTTTTGCTCGAACTCGATCGCAAGACTACTAGATTCATGTTAAGTATTTTAAAAGGTGTATTGTAGCCTGCGATCGGGCCGCTTTTTTCAGTGCTAGGATGTTTGCATGGCATCCTAGATTTGCAATACAGATGCCAAATTGGTCATTGTTGACATAATATTTTGTGGGGTTGGCACCAAATACAATTTGTTACTAGTTTTGCGTTGTAGTGCTTCATTATTGAGCCTTCCGCACATGTTAATGATGCTTTATATTTGTAATACTTCTTAGTGATAAATAAATCTACATTTTACTGCTACTGGTATTCTTTTTATATGTTCATGTAACTCCTCATAAACCTGCTCTTTTTTTGTTTAGGCTTGTATAGCAGAATGTAGGTGGCGAAGTAAATTGTTAGCTAGATTTGTTTTTTGTTATGAATAACGACTGGCGCCCTCTTGTTTTCTAATATTATACATGTATTGTGTAACCTTAAAAACCGGCACCTTGTCCCTATTCGCGCCATATTTTGCCGAGGGTTTGAGCCAGGGCAGTGTTCACCCATCATTTAAGGGTGTTACACCACATCTCCATTTTACGATAAAAGAAGTATTGGACTCACCCCAAAAATTCGAAATTGGGTTTTCAGGAGATCTTCACGTTTTAGAGTCTCCTGAACCCAAAAAACATGTTTTTGTTTATATGGCTGTGTTTCTGTCTGTGTGTCTGTCTGTCTGTTTGTCTGTATGTCTGTGAACAGAATATCTTAAAAACTAAAAGGGGTATGACGTTGAAAGTTCATATATAAGTGTTGTGTCGCATAACCGGAAGTATCTATTTACTCTTGTAATTTTTCAGTTTTTTCGATTTTTTCAAAAACGATTCTAATGATTTAATGAACCTAGTACGTTTTTAATGTGTATTGATGTGAGAGAGGTGATTTTCCAGTAAAATACTTCTAAAATGGGTTTCTTTTGTTTTTTTTCAATTTTTTTATTAACTCCTATTTAAAATAGGACACCCGATATATTATTACATTTTTTAATTCAGCTTAAAATTTCAGAGAAAATTTCTCTCTTTAACTAACGCTCTATTTTGTGCGGTTTCTGTAGAATTTGCAATTTAAAAAAAATTGACAAATGCTTATAAATTAAAAATCATTATAAGATCACTGTAAAAGGAAGTTGTGTGTGTGTATCACACCAAATTTTTAAAAACATATTAGAGTGCCAATCACCGTGGCCTCAATATACCTACTCCTATTCGGCTTTATATGATTCTTTCAGATTCTGTTGATATTGTAATAACGAATATATTGCCATGAACGACAGACAACTTTTAGACTCAAGCCCCAAACTAATCAGACCTAAATACTATAAACAGCTTCAAATCGTATCAATAAAACTACCTGGACGAATGGGAGAGCTGACCAGCTATAGTTCTTTTCTAAAATCAGTGAAATGTATTCACATTACCAGCCGGCGCCCAAGCGTCTTTCTATATAACCGATATGTCCATTAGCTTAAGAGAACTTTTAAACTCATTTAAGATTTGCGTAGCTGAATTTGCTACGACCTGAAACAAACTCATAAAAGTTTATCACATAAATTACTTGCATTAGCCATACATAAACCTAAGGACAATATAAACAGAATTGCATCAGAGGAAATAATGTAGGTACAGCAAATTAGTAGAGAGCATTCGCCTACCTTATAGTTACCAGGTCAGTTCAATTGTTACGAGCTAAAATTACAGTAACTTCAAAGCGTCACTGCTCCGTTGCAAGAAATCGCAAACAATTACATTAGCCTAACATAGTCATACACTTAAGGCGTAAACAAGTCTCTTAGTAATTAGTTGACAGATTAATTAACGAATAATTACTCACAGTGGCGTCGTCAACCAAACATCCGTTGAAATTTAGTTCAGTGAATATCCAAGTAGAACGTGAACAAAGATTCCGGCATAATGCAGGTTTATCCAGGGAATTCACGCTTATTGATAGAGCAATATGCACATGATCGAGTTTATATAACATAGGTGCTTGTTTCGATATTCTCGGAAGAATGCAAGACGGCACCGTGAAACAAGCACCAATAAACTGCAACGTTTAGTTACCAAAAGAAGATTTCGAATATACAACATGGCCTCGGCAAAGGTTTCCGGAAATCAGCTACAAAACTATAGAGCTCGACTTTGATGCCTCCGGCAAGAAACGAAAAACAGCAACAAAAGCTTCCACTCATCAACATGGCCTTTGCAATGACTCTGCAAATCGGGCGCTAAACTAGCAGCTGAGCTTTTAACGACTCTAGCGTCGGCTCTACAGGTCGTAACGAGAGTGCCTAATTATAATGATAAACCAAAAAAATAAGTAAACACATACTTTAAATTTACGGCTCACATTTTTAAGAATCAAAAATCAAGTGCGATGGACAGATAAATACCAATAATCTTTATCAAACAAATTTCTAAAAATAGGCGAATACGCTAGTGATTTACGAGGCTCTATTACGCCTTCACAAATCACCATAGATCAACCTAACCTGGAGCAAAGGGCAACGATAAAATATTACATGCGGTCGCCTCGCAAGACGCCAGCAAAAGAAACAGAAATCAAGCGAGCACTAACGAAAAATGACGAGCACACCTGTGTAGAACACGTGCAAACAAAATCATAACAATCGACGGCATAACTTAGTTACGGTCTAACAACGGATGGTTAATTGCCTTGCGCGAGCTGGAGATCGCCAAACGAGTTCGGTGGCCTCAAAGAGTATACCTCAACGGCATTAGGACGGGGGTTAGCCAAGATAGCGTGCGAAGGACGTAAAAAATTAGTGCGCAATCGAAGCGTGACGTACTTCCACCGTAGCAGTGTTTTACTAATTTCTGGAAGTGCATGTATTAGCGCAAAATTCTACTATTATTTATAGTACAGGTACATAGATTGAAATTTAAAAGTTGAAAAAGTAAATTGCTTAGATTTTCCAGCAATATCAATGTCTACGAGAAGCGGAACGTAACTACAAATATATAAAATAAAGGTGTAACTATTGTACCCGCTCGGATTAATAGGTCATTATTTCATTTATAGACGGATAATTGCACATGTTTATAAGTGCAGCTTCAATATTTTTTTCTTCTTTGCAGCGTCAGTATTTCATTAAAGAACCTGTTAAGAGGTTAAGTTTTGGCGTAGCCATTGTAATTTTTACATGCTTTCTTTACAAATTTACTATTAAAGAAGTGCCCCGAGCAGCTTTCGTATATACACTCCTGGGAATACGCATATTTAGAACTAGATTGATAGACTGACAAGTAGCAGCTTGCTTATAAACTTTGCTAAATATATTAACTTTCAACCACGTTCACAGACGAAGTTTAAGCGTTAATAGTTCTGCAGTTGTGTTAGGGGTTTCCTCAAGCTAGTTAACCAAACAACCCAGGCAGCAAAAATAATCACCCCATTCACCGTTCGTACACAATATTAATTGTACCGCAATATGAACGTAAAGTCAATCGAATGAATACAGTGCGAAGCCATGTGTATCTGTTAAACCCCAAAAAGAGACAGCTAACTTAATCCTTTGTTACAAGGATCGATAAGAAAAAAAGACCGAAAAGCAGATAACGGTACATGTTTAGCGGTGATAATTGGGAGATTTTCCTGACTATTCAAATTACATAAATTTTCAAACGATAACAATTTATTTATATACTTCTTTAAGTATTTTATTATAACTGTATATTGGGAGCATCAGACATTGCAGCAACAAGTGATACAGGTTAGTCTGACGTATATTGTTAGAGATTAAATCAGCTACCTCATCCAATGGTTACTGTATTTTCCGTAAAAAATCCAGCTTTTTTTAACCAGCAGTTAGGCTCTTAGGAACAAAAATAGTAATTTATACATTATTATTTAATCTCTATCGTTTAAGAAGAATTTAAATGTATCTTAATTTACAAATGATTCACAAGAGAAGATTAGTTGCCGTTTTAAAAAATAGAAAACCCAGAATACTTATAATATGATGGCAGGATATCAAAATAAATATTTCAGCTGGCAAGGAGCACCTATACGTAATTGATGAATTTAATATTTTTGACAGTTTACTTCAACAGATTTAAATAGGTTTTTTTAAAATATAAATTCCAGTAGTAAAAAAACGTGGGTAGCGTTCTTCAAAATAAAACCACTTTGTTAGATTTTTTTAAATATTTTGTTTCTATGTTAACGTTACCTAGAATATCCAATATCCGGAACCTGGGTAAGCCAGCGGCAATCGCCGCTGCAGCCGACGTCACAGTGAAAATCATGAAGCGCTCGAGCCGGAGTGGTTGAGTGTTCAACTCCCGGCAAGGTCGATCTAGATTTTCACTTAACTAAGGTTTAGGTTTAAATAACGCCCTTGCCCCCTGAAGTAATGTGTAAGCGGTTCCGGAGGGCAACGGTAGTCGTTAGGGAGAAAAAAAGGAATACCCAATACAGTGTGACTGAAAAAGTTCGACCGAACTAAATTTTTAGACTTTTGATACGGTCATGGAAAAACTATTGTGTGTATCACCAACAAAAAGTGTGTTTATACTAGACTCATGCTGCGTGCCATAAATACGTAACATAATTTTTACTGTTGCTACACCAATAGCTATACGTGATTACTGATAAGTTTAAGAATATTTAAGAAGGTCTTGGGTTAATTTTAATCAGCAAAGTTATTTGCCGTGGTTCGTCCATTTATCGATTTTTCGGCGGAGACCGGTCCTTTTCACTCTTTTATGCAAGGTGTAATCAAAGAGACTTCCCGCTGGAATGAGTGCATTTTGCTGTTTTACCGTCGCGTTTACACATTACGCGAGGGGAATTATCCAGGCTGTGAATCGCAAATTTGGCTTTTTGATCGCCAGTTGGGTTTCACAACTCCAGCGCTCTCAACTCCCCAACCTGTCACGAGGTATCGTGGTCTTCGTCATCCTCCTTTTATTATTTCTAGGGCCAAAACAGCCCGGTTCACTTATTTATGCGAGGTTTAATCAAGCGGTGCCCGACAGATCGCCAATTAAGCTAAAAGGCTTTCCGCTAAAAAATACGTGCAATTCGTAGATATTTCATAAGAGACTTCATCGTTCCGTTTACACCCCACGCGAGGGAAATTATCGAAACCGTCAATTGCAATTTGGCTTTTAGATCGCCAGTCGGGCTTTACCATTTCAACGAGCATGTTACGTCCTCAGCTCTCCAAGCTTCCGCGAGGTAGCTTGATGATCTATTGAAATTCAGTCGGAGGTGATTGATTGTACCGAGATAAAGATTACCGCTGGGGCAACGCTGTTGTAATTCGTGACTGTGGTATTTTTCAGCATAACATTATCGACCGTGGGACAGTCTATTTAGTTCGAATTCATTCAGTTGGGCTGTATATAAATAAATATTTGAGATTACCGTGCTTACCGTCCTCCTACTATCCGTTTCTCAAAGATCGATATGATATCGCATACGATATCACTCATCCCTAAATTGGCAAAACCGCCAGCCGCATTCTATTGCATCTCCGCCCAGGAATCTTCTCACTTGTCTTTGACTGACAGCAATGACGCTTTCTTCTCGATTGTTCTACGTGTATCGAACATCTGGTGGGCGAAAAGCTGGACGCATACCTTCCCTCCATTGCTTGAAGTATCGTAACAAATTCTGCATTTCGAATATATTTAAATTATATTTAAGTAACTTTTGCATGCTGTGTCAATGTTGTGTTTCGTGTCGCCAATTTACCACGTTTTTTGCAGTTTTTGCATGCTTAGGTTTCAGTTATATTCGAAGTGTTACCATTTTGTGTAACACTGCATTTACGATTTAGAGGCCCCCTAAATGTCAATAGGAAAATAATTTGTTGAAATTAGTCTTAAGATTACTGCACTAGAATTGCGTGTAACTTAGTGTGTTCATTATAATGTTTTAAACACTAATGCATGTTTCGTCGTGCTCTGTTGTAAGGCAGAAATGCACAACGTATTTTTATACCGATGAATAACTGAAGGCAGAATAAGTGACCGATATCCAGCTCACTATCTATCTTGCGACTCCGCTGATGTTTCCTTAAGGTTAGAGACCTCATGAACATCTGGAGTTGAATTTCTCCCATGTCTCCTCTGTCTGAAGGGGAGTAATCGTGGTTTTGAGTTTAAGAATTTTTGATAAAACAGCAACAAAACACATTTCATGTACCTCGAACCACCCTTGTCTGAAAGCTAGCTGGAGCAAATTATTGTTACGGGTTGTTGTTTTTTGTTTAAGTACTGTTTTCGCCTGTAGAAAAATGTAATGTAATGTAATATTTAAGTAAAGATTTTCTAACTATATGTTATACATTTCTTTCACCCATCGCGTAAGATCAAATTATTTACTTTAAATATTTAATTATTGCAAAACTGACCTTTACAAGCCAAATAAAACTAAAGCAAAGTGATCCAATGATTTACACCTACTAAGGATAAAATTTAAAACTCCTATAACCCAAATTATAACGGTAGAGCGAAACAAGGAAGTGTAACGCCTTTTACCGAGACAATCGGCATTAAACTGTAGGAATAGCATGGTATAGCCAGTTTGCGACTTTCAAAGATATCTTTTACTCAAGTCTGTACATTTCGGGAGTTGATAAAGGTCAGCTGTACGTCTCCACGTGTACCGGAGGTCTAATCAAACCTGAAGACTTTTATATTGATATAAAAGTAGTTCTAAAAATACAAGCCGTTTTTATTTGTGTACATTAGAATAATAAAAACATTATAGTATTTTTTAGGCAATATGTTATTCTAATTAATTAAAATCATTTTTCTATTTTCTAGGAAGAGATTGTAAAATTAATATCGCAACTATTTTTACTGTGTAAGCACATTTTTGCTTTTTGCTGGACTATATATACTTTAATTCGCAGCTTTTTTGGCGTTATTAGCTGTAAAATTAATATACTTTAGAACTATAAATCTAGCATTTTTATATATTCAATGCAATTCACATTGTGTTACTCTAATTTGGATTTTGCATTATATTTATGACGAACTGCGTTATTCAATATTTTCTGCAGTTTAATGCAGTTACAAATACGTAAACATCTATACTATTAATCATTCAACGTATTGTCAAAAGTGAGTTTTGGGGTGACTCTTTAATGTTTCCTTCAGATGACAAATGCATGCGACCGTTTCCCATTTATTATATCCTTAGCATAATCTCGAAAGCAATGGCAAAGGGTTGGACTATAATAGGACGATTTAGCAAACGCTGAGCTAAGACTGTACCATAAACGCTAGGTTACAGAGATATTTCGGTGTCCTGATTATTATACTATTATACGGGTCATGGATACGTTCAAACGTAAGAAGTAAAATGATAATAAAGTTAGGTTATGTATTTCTAGTTTAATTACTTTTAATTTTTTTTCTAACAGACTATTTGCTATTAATTGGCTGTTTGTCTAAGCTTCCATCTCCTCGCAGGAAAGTGACTTCTAGATTTCTCGCAGTTAATTTCTTAGTGTACTCGAATAGTGCCGGTATAACAAGTGATCTATTTGTCATTACCGGGTTAGTTTTGGAAAAGTAGCTTTCAAATGGGGCACAGTGAGCTAACATCTCTACAGACAGGTTTTATCTTTCATGTAGAAACAATAGTATATTATGTTATTAAGAGCAAAAGTTATATTTTACAAGCAAAGGGCGCGCTACGCGCACGTGTGGCGCACGTGTGAAATAGAATACGCGAAAGGTCACGCTCCGATCCGACCGCTAAGATAGGAAAAATAAAACATAAACAAATATAAACATCTGAGAAGCCGGAACGTGAGATTTGATTTTGTGCCACAGACAGACAGACACACATTAAGGAAAATTATATTATAGATGTGGCGAGGCTGGACGGGTTAGCTGCCGAGCTTGCGCGGCAGATAAGTACAGCCGAGCCACATAAAGATACTTTTGCTCCAAATAACATATAGTATTTTTTCTTCAAACGTTTTTATAACAAATTATTTACAACTTTGTGAACAAAATTCGAAGAAAATTACTTGTCGAGCGGCAGATAAAGTTGTCAGCTGTAGATAAAGTCGTCAGCGGCAGATAATAACTTTATCTGCCGCTCGTCAGCGGCAGATAATATTATCTGCCGCTTGGCAATAAAGTGACTGTTTAGTATCATCAATCCAGCAGTATAATGCCATATTTTACTGCCGTTTGAAGAAAAAATATATTTTAGGCTTTTTAATAGTCTTGGAATATTTGTGTTTTATATAATAACAGTTATTATATAATATATGGCCAACAACGTTTTCTCAAGTACTTTATTTGAGGTATGTTGACTATAACTACCTTATTTCAAGTTTCTGATGTCAAAACTGATTTTACATCTTGTAGTAATATAAACTGCGATATTACGCTTGATAAGCTTATGGCAGAAATATAGAGAACCACATACAAGTTCAGCAAAGTTTTACATGTTAATTAAGCACCTATTTACATATTAATTTCTACTAAATTAGTTGCAATTTTTTTTCTTTAGTAGATTATGTAACGCAAAATATTTAATATTTAGACGCAATAGAAAAACAAGCGCGGGAATAATAATCTTAAATTATTAAAAATGTTTTACAAGCACATTAATAAGTCTGTGCTTAGCAAAATGCATATTATGCTCTTACAGAAAGAACGAAACCATTAAAAAGCTGCGATAGGAATGAAACCACACTCGTCCACCAAGCAAAAACAAAGGGCACTGGGATGTTGTGTCGTAATAAACTTTTCCTTTCCATTTGCAGGCTACGCTTTCTGCATTGCATTCACCGCCCGGTTTTGAAAAGCGAGGGCAAACAGTATGAGACTCAAATGGAAATTTCACGGCAGTGACAAAAAACTTATACGATAAAAGTGTGTCCTATTGAAAGAAGAGCGTAACAATACTTCTGCATTAGGGATTGACTTAAGAATGAGGTTGCGGCTTGAGAAATTACCTCGTGCTTACACAAAAATTTGAATTGTAAATTCAAATCACCGTCAGATTTTAGTGTACCATAAAAGAACTTTGAAATCGAATTTTGATTCAAAATTAGATGTAAAACACCTTCATGTTTAAATAAAAATTGCCTTGATTATTTTTACTCAAGCAAGAAGGTTGTTTTTCGGTGCAATTACATATTGTTAAAAGATTTCTGCAATAATAAACCGAATGATTCTAAGAAATATTGCTATAATAACTACTATTACAATTTATACTCGTATTATAAATTGACGTTAATTAAATGAACATTTAATTGTCAAACAAACACGTATATAATTATCACTGAAAAGGTTCAATTAATATATTTTATTGTGCGTATAATATCTAATGGAGGGTCTTCCTATAATCCTTCGAATTTAGAGAGACGCCGTACTATGATAGGCATAACACTTTGCATTTTATATAGCAATGAAATTTCTGTTTTGAATAATTTCCCAATTTTTTGCTTAAATCTGTGGACATGGCACTTTTTTACTTTATAACATTTTGAGAAGCGCCTATGCACTTCTACGAAACACTTATTTTTAAATAAATAACCGTTCCAATAAGAAGTAAGATACTGTTTTCACAGATTAGGTCATGCTTGCTAAATAAAATCAATTTCTTAGATGTAACCCATTGATGAATAGATTTACAAATTCAATGTTTCATAAAAACTGCAATATTTATTGAGTGTAACTGCCACCATTTGAAAGCAGCGTTTAAATTCTCTAACATTGCTTTGAATATCCAATAGGGCATTGCGTTTATCTCTTATATTCAGTTTTAATAGTTCAACACTTGCTTGTGCAGTGGTTTTAACAATACCACCTAAGTGAGCTGTTTTACCACAGAAAAGCATTTTGAAAGTGCCTGGCTGCAAACAACGAGGCCACGGTTGCAATTGGTAATGCAGCAAATAAGGTGAAAAAGTTTTGAGCTGTAAGAGCGTTCCTTTCGAGTCAGATTCCTGCGTAATTCTGCAAACCTTGAATACAAGCTGACAGAGCGCTAACGAAGCAACACAATCCAGCGAAGCGCACGACTTCCAGAGCGCAGTCAACTCCTTCAAGCAACGTGAAGAAGCCAGCCTAAGGTGAAATACAGCAGATTTTCGTAGCTACCCACTATTATTAATGATTGGTGCTTTTTATCTTTTGGAACCTGCGAAAATAGCGAATTGTATCATATTACGTCTCAACCCAGGAAACGGTTTTGGGCGCATCCCAGCCCCATTCTTTCGACTCGTGTCGTCAAGCGGCATGCCGCAGTATTTGTATCAGGTTACAATTAGAAAAGCTGCAAGCTACATATTTCACGGGAAGCCGAATTTCTATTCTTCAAATCACAATGGCGGGGTTTGATGCATCAAATGTATTAATGATATTTATTATGTCCCTTGTAATTATTTAAATGTGAATGTATTCCAGATATTCTATTGGTATTTGATTTGTAAATGTGTGTAGCAATAAGCTGCTACGCGTTAATGACTCATTCATACTTTGAAATTGATGCACTTAATAATGGTCGTGTATTATTTGAAAGTAATTAGGGACTTCTATTCGAATTTATACTAATCAGAAAAAGAGAACGATAGATAAGTCGACCACCTAACAAACGAGAAATTGAAAGAACCTCCAAAGGTAACCAAGAAAGAAGTAAAAGCAGCTCTTACAGATGAGAAATGGCAAATCACCAGGTGAAGACAAAATAACGTGCGAACTGGTAAAGTATAGAGAAACAACCCGAGAATTGTTAAAAATCATGTGTAATAAATGCCTATCTATAGTCAAATGTCATTAGAAGGCAGAATGCAGAACTGGTCCTGCTATTCAAGAAAGGAAACTATAGGCCAACAAGTCTGCTTTTACATCTCTACAAACTGTTTACAAGAATAGTTACTGACCGACTCAATAATAAACTAGACTTCTATCAAGCAAGCAGGATTTAGAAAAGGCTTCAGCACACTATACTACATACAAGCAATAAAAACTCGCATAGAAAAATATGAAGAATATCATATTTCTCTAAATCTGGCTTTTGTGGATTTTCAAAAGGCATTCGACACAGTTGAATTCTGGGCGATCATTAAAGGTTTGAATTATGCAAGAATAGATAATCGGTATACCACGATGATGAAGAACATTTATGACAACGCAACAATTCCTGTAAAAATCGAGGAAGATAGCTTGGAAAATAAAATAAATATAGGCAAAGAGGTACGACTAGCTGATACCCTATCACCAACACTTTTCACGTTAGCACTCGAAAACGCATTTAAAGATCTGGAATGGCAACAGAAAGGAATATATATATATATACGAATAATTACTTAGTCACCTTAGATTTTCAGACGATATTGTCGTAATAAGTACAGATGCAAACCACCTTGAAAAAAGTATTGAGAGAATTATGCGAGAATATAGGACTGAATTCAACCAAAACGAAAGCCACGTCTAATCATCGCAAGTAATTTAAGACAGAAAAATACATGATCGAAACTGTCGAAGACTATGTTTACTACGGATATGTTGTAAAACTTTCGAAGCAAAATCAAATAGCTGAGGTTAATCGACAGAAACGTGTACATTTACAAAAAAGTGTATTGACATAATGTAATGAAGCAACTATAAATTAAACGGCTTTATAGAAAGACGTATGCTAGAAATCTGATTAAGAGATAGAAAAGGGAAACTTTAAAATTAGAAACCAAACAAAACTAACCAATGCCATGTTCAGGATGGCAAGACATAATGGAACTGGGATGGACATCTGGCGAGAAAGTCAAAATGGTGATGGAATTATAATATCCCAATTTGGTGACCGAGAACGACCAAAAAAGCGTAGGAAGGCGCCTGAAGTGATGGCTTGACGATATCAAGGAAATAATGGGAAACAGATGGTATCAAACAGCGCAGGACAGAAGAATTTGGCAAAATACCGTGGAGGCCAATGTCCAGCAGTGGGCAAACAACAACTGATGAAGATGAAGTTGTATTAATCTGCTTTTTATTATTGCTTTATATGTCCATTTAAAAGGTCGATATATCTTGTGCATATTGTTTGAAGTGGATTTCAGTACTGTTGCTAGCCAGCTTCCTGTTTTGCAGATAATGACACTTTATAGCCATGAATTGAAGTAATTTTTATAAGTATATCATCTGTACTGAGCTAGTTAGGTAAATAAACAGGGCACAAAGTTAATTAATGTTGCAAAAATTAAACACAACGGCGGGGCTACGGAAAGCCTCATTAAACGCATTACTGAAAGAATTAGAAGAATAGTTGCAATTGTATCTTCTCATTCAGTTGAATTAGCTAAAACTCGGTTATCGATTACTACAAACAAAATCCGACAGGTTACATCACTAGTTCATTTAATAGCTGCCAAAAGACGTATTATTGTAATTATTTAATTGGTAGAGCTCATGGCGGGAACATATTCTTCCATAACATTTCGTTTAATAATACTTTAAATGATTGGTATGGTAAAACAACAGAACTAATGTCATGAAGAAAACATATGCTTACAATATTCTTAAAAAAAATTGTTTCATAGCATCAAATTATACGTTAGTGCTAGAATTGCGACATTTCCGCAAGAAATAGAGTGTGATTTACGGAAGAAAGCCAGAATTTCATTTTAAACTAGGAAAAAGGTTCCGGCTAGTGTAGCTTGAATAAAAGCGTCCACGTACGATCTTTCTGGTCAGAATTTGAATGAGAGTTTCACGGCTGCTTCGCTCGGCGCCTCGTGGTACGGCTGCCACGGAAATAGTTGGTCCCGGATGTCATAATAACATCATGACAGTCATTAATGGACTTGGAAGTCCCCATAAAATGTACGCGACGCCTATAATTGGCGTAACGGCTGTTGGCCGAGTACAAAAAAATGAAAGTATTTATCTTAGGATGCTGTGGTATCTGTGAGAAATACTTATATCGAAACACGTTCCTGATTTTACTGGGAAAATTGCACCTAGTAGTTGTTATTTCAATTTTGATACAATTTCATACTTGAATTGATTATTGACAATAACAACTCAGAATAGACAGAATATGTAATGGAATGTCGTTCATGCTGAGTAAGTTATACGTCTCATATTTTTTTTATGTGCATAGTTGTATGTTAGTATTTTGCACAATTTTCAAGCACCTAAAAGTATGTTAGTTTGTTGCAGTTTAGCAAATCTAGTCAAATACGAGTACGTAGTACGTGAAGCTGATTACGGCCATTTTTTCAATTCCTAAAATTTTGATTTGTCTCATTGAATAATATCTAAATTAATAATTTGACAGAAGCAGATTACATATGCAAATTGAGTTAATGCCTGCCTTTCTTAAATAATATAATAAAAAATGCATATATATATATATATATATATAAGTATAATAATATTAATTTTACTTAACTCTGAAATTGATGATTTGATCGGATAACTTCGATTCGTGACAATTGGGAAATTGGTTTATATACCGCAGCATACCGTGATGAGTATTTTAGATTGATTGTTTATAAAACGATAGGATCATACTCACCCATGAATAACTTCGTGTGTCTAACAATTCACAGCAATATATGTACATAAAGAAAAAATAGTTTCGAGAAAGATTCGGAAATAAAATCTTTAGTGAGGTAGAACCATGGAATAAATTTGCTTTCTCTGGAATTAATTGCAATATCGTGATAATAAATGTGACATGAGAAATTGATTGATTCTGAATGAAAGATCTGGAAATAAACGTCGCTATCATTACTGTAACGTTATAAATTCAATTCATGGATGTTTTTACGCCTGCTCATTGCAACCTTTCTACATAACAAGTAAAACATAACATTTTTATGTGGGGAAACTAATAAAGCAATATATATTGTGTTACTATCACAAATTGTTAGAGAATTTTGACGCTATTGGCTAATTTAAGGAGTATTTTGTTTCCCTAGTTATCTCTTGGTGGAAAAAAGGCTAACAGCCAGTCTTATAAAGGCTACTAATCTGACGTTAACTTTAATTCCATGTTAAAATAAACAAAAGCGCATCAAAATTTGTTTACTAATGAATGAAATGTCATAAGCACTAACGTTTTGATGTGCTTTTGTTTGTTTGAACAGCGAATTAAAGTTAACGTCAGATTAGTGGCCTTTATAAGACTGGCTGTAAGAGATTGTTGATACACATTTATAAACAAAACGATATAAAAAACATTCTCACAAAATTTGCTTAATGCAAGTACCCATTTTGGTTTCTCTACTAATTCGAGTCAATGCGCTTGTATATTGTTGTCTTGGGGGGCATTGCCATATTCTAAAATGGGAATGTTGACTATTTTATAAAGTGCAAAATTACACTTATAAGCACGAACACTAACTAAGGACTTTATCGGTTTGATTTCTTAACCTTTGTCAACTTTGTCGACATGTTTTGACAATCTTTTGTGCTGTCATATGTTTTCATCTGCTTTAGGTGATTTTGCAGCGATTGAAGTCGCCAAGGGTTCTGGTTTCATCTTAATTGTGGATTCATTGTGAGCACCTGGCCTGCGGCGGGTTATCGGAGTTAGTAAGGATTCTAGCTGTTGGTCTAAATCCAACTTGGAGTGCTGCATTTTGAAGAAACGCCCATATTTACTGTTACGTGTTTGTCATATAAAGCTATTAGTTAATGCGTAACGTTTTATCATTAATTGTGGTAATGTCAGAGCTGACCCACGTCAGCGTCGTGTATTAAAAAATTCACATAGATGTGTCACATTACACCAAATTTGCTTTATCTGATATAGATACAGACATATTAATTCATATTTGCATGTAATCATGGGTACTAGATCTTAAGTGTTATAAATAAGATTCGTTAATTTATGTATCAAAAGTGTATTTACAAGGTATCCCTAGAAAGGAGATCTAAAATCTACCAGAAACTATAAAAATATACAAGGTGTTGTATTTAAAATACACAAGTTGAGCATCGCCCTACAAACACTTTGTAAGGAAGCTAATATTTCTTTGGTCGATATAAGTTATAGTTTATTATTCGCTGATAAAGCAAATATTGCAAACTGTTGTTAGCGATTATGGGTAGCTCATGGCAGAATAATAGTAAATTTTGTGGGTTTTATTTTCAAGTTCATGTTTGATTGAGTAAATGCTGAAATTCCCAAATTTTATTTTAAAGCCATTGTCGATTGTCAAAATCTGTAGGAAACACTCTTTTTGGTGACAACATAGACAGCTTTGCACCATATCAATGATGTCCTCATTCAAGCCAAATCGCTTGCTCTCCCAAAAGCTGCTTGAGTAGCATGTATAAAATAACGCCCTGCTTAAGAAATCGCGTCGGTTGGCTGGTATGGCAAATTTGACCTTCATAACGAGTTTAACGAGTAATAGTTCAGCCAATTCATTTACAGATGTTCGCGTATTACTGTGTATACGCTCGTTGAACGTGCATTGGATTCACAGCAGAAGCTACTTGAGTAGGATGCGCCTCGTTTGACAGGAGCGTACGTCCATCCCAACAATATTTACACCATTCAGATAATGATTTGCTATATAAGCAACCTGCTTTAAAAGGTTCTGACATCGATGGTGAATTTGAATAGCTTTCGCACTCTCACTGCATAAGAATATACCTACTTGATACATTACTTAACACTACAGTGCCTTTATATAGACAGTGGCGACAATACAACTAAGCCACACCCCCGCCGCCATATTTATGCACATTTCTAACGGATGTTTATTTAAATCCGTGATCAGAGTCGACTGTGATACGTGTTTTACGTTTGGCAGTTCTGAAAACATTCGAGATTTGCAGGTTAAGATTTGCGTCAGTTTATGTCAAAACTGACGCAAAACCGAACCTACTAACCTCGAATTTGACATAGACTGACAATACACTTCAGTACTGCCAAAAGTATAACACGAATCACAGGTGATTTAGCATAAACATGGCGGCTAAAACCACGTGATCTAGGCAGCCAATCAAAAATAGGACACCCCATTGTCGCCACTGTCTATATAAAGGCACTGTACTTAACACCATCGTGAACTGACAGTAACGACCATGTATGAGTTGAACTTGTTTACAGTCTTAGCTACCTTCAATGAATATATAAAACTTATATCATAATTTTCATTAGATAATTTATTAGTTATTATAAAATTCCATTAAACTGGTTTCTTGTAAACTCATAACATTTTGTTTATTATATCAATGAATAATTTTTTACCAATTTTTGCATCCCTCTTTTAAAAAACGAATACGGTGTAATTGTAAAAAATCATTTTTTCGAGCTTTATCCAGATCTTCACGTTTCAGGTCTCTAAATGACGAAATACATATTTTCTAAAATCGGTTTGTATGTCCGTCTATATGTCTAATAGCGGTGTAGATTAAAAAAACTACATTTATTGGAGGAATACACGATATTTAATGTCTGGCCCAAAACCGAATACATTTTCGGTCAAATATATGCAGGGTCACCCTAAGAAAATAAAACACTGCACATTTTTGCTTTAATTCTAAAACTGTGAGTTAAATAAACGTAATACCTTACATATAACTGAGGTGTTTTACTCTTGACGAAAATAGGGATATTTTGGACCTAACAAAAAGGGGTGATATATACAAAGTTGTTACTTTCAAAACTTCCACTTGCGAGGGAAGTTCTGGGTAAAACCCTTTACAGATTTTTTATACGCGGTAAGCAATTATTATTTGTTAATTTTAAAGTTAGTTAAGTTTTTCTCTACTATTTGTAGCAATATCTGTAACAATGTGCACTCTATATACTCGTATTATATATTTTTTCCAACTGGTAACATTGAAGTTAGAACATACAAAGGTAAATCTCTCCAAGCTATTTTTCCCTAGAACTTTGTTCCAGTTTTCGATTTCTTACGATGGATGAATAAAATACGCAATGTTAATAGCCGAGAATGAAATCCTCTAGAATGCGGTTTAAGAGGGGACTCGAAAAGTGAAACTCACTAAAACCACAGCTCGGGGGTAGGGTTTTCTATCTCGCTTCCGCGGAATATAACGGAGTTTTCCCAGCTAGAAGGGAAATTCGGACCTGTTGAATTTTTCGTATTGATTAGCAAACTGCGTGGAAGAAACTCGAGTATTCTTTAGATTTTCAACTGTAGTAGGTATTCTATTTCATTTAGGGTGGCATTGATGGTGCTGCCCTCCTTTTATTCATTGAAAGCTCTCACCGCTGAAGTTGGAAACCAAAGAAAATAATCTCAGGTATTCAGCAGGACCTGAAAATTCAAGTAAGCTGGAAAAACTCCTTTAGAATGGTTTCGCCGAAGCAAATTTGGAGATTGCGCTAAGTTTTATTATTTTTCTTATTCGCGTCCAAGTTCGTAACTAATTTTAACAGGTTGTTAAAAAGTAGGAGCAAAGTCAAATTATATGCCGGATGTCTGCTGAATGTAAAATTCCGGTGTTACAATTTCGCAGCCTCGGGCTGCTCAACAGAACTTAATAAAACGGAATAAAGAAGTAACGATGGCCATAAGAAAAATTATGTAGAAAGCCACAAACATTTATCAGCGACGTTTAAACGGGATAAGTTAGCCGAAACTAAATTTTTAAACTCTTTACATAGTTTGTTTTAACTAAATCTCAAGCAGTTAAGCCTCTTCCAAAAAGGAACAAATCATAATATTCCTAAACTTGCTTTATAAAACTTGCACTAAATTTGAAAGCTTATGATGGATGTATTACCAACTTCAAGCAAGTGATCAGAAATTCAGCCCAGGCTAGGTTACATGCTAAATATACGTCAAATGTGTGATAAATTTCCTGAAAGCTGACATCCCAAGATATAGCTTATAAAATTTATAAATTCGATAATGATTTATGAGATACATATGGTCACAAATTCATAACAACATGAAAATGATTACACCAACTTTTTCAATGCATTAAGTCCTGATAAGCGTATTCATAAGTATCGTTATCGACAAAGACACAGATTATCATGATGCTACCGAAAACAATTCAAATAAGGTTCCTAAATTGACTTTACTTACGTTTATTGAAAGTTTTCTGAGAACTCACTAGGGCGTTCTAATGTAGTAGTGTAAAAATACGAACATGCATCGCACTAGTAATTAAAACCTCTTTCTCGCAATATCAGTTAAAAAGCGGAAGTAATAATTAATTGATGAAACCGAGTGTTTGCCTCAGGAAAGGCGGCTTAATTAAATTTCTTCGTTTAGTTACATACACTAATGTCAGCATGAAACTAATAAAAATCATAATTGAAGTTACATATTTTAAGATACTTCTGCTTAAAGCTGAGCTAAGTATTAATTTCAACGTCACCCAATATTATAATAGTGAAATCATTTGAAAGACTATCACGATTATATAATAATTTAAAGAGGCTAATTTATTAATTTCAGTGAAACGTAAATCTTATAGCCACTAATACGAGATATATATATACGAAACAAATATTTAAATTTGTTCTTCTCACATGCAAAACCCGAGCAATAAGCAACTAGGTAGCTAACAATGAATATACCCTGCAAAACATATAAAACCGCATCTTTATAGTTCCCTCTGTGACTATCTCATCTCCAGTGCTACAATAATATTTGCAGGTCATAAAAATGAGAACAACGTCTTCATTTTGTTCGAACAATGCTGATGTTGGCAAAATGTTTAGCTACCGAGCATATTCTATACGTTTTACTGGGATGAGCAAAGTATGTGCAATAGTTGGAATACCGTAATATTATCTTTCACTGGGAAAAGTGTAATTTATTAAAATCATTCTTAAATACAGTTCTATTCTTTCCGAAAAATTTAAAAAAGCCATTGTTTGATGCTATTCGTGTTTGAAATTTGTGAGTGCTAAAATAATGTTTGAGAACCAACTACTTCGAATATTATATTTGAACACATGGTTTCCCAGTTTTTACACTGCAATTTTATGCAGTGGAAAAGCGCATAAAAGCAAAGAAAGGACAAGATCAATAATTTAAAGTGACACTGTCTGGAAGAATAGTTAAAATGATACTCCATAATCTATTCTTGCTAGTTGCCATTCCAACTGCAAACCAAATCTTCTGATTTACTATTTCTTTATTCAAATGTACAAGTTGGTTCAAATTAAAATCACAATATAGTCATCAACCTCAGATTATTTAAAAAAAAATTAAATTGAATGTCCAAAATAACCTAACTCATATATTCTAGAGTGTGTAATCAGCAGCAGATAAGAAATCTTGAAACCAGCAGAAAGAGTTTTGAATTCATTCGCCTTTCAGTATAGTGTTTGTTAGGTCAGTTTAAAAATTTACGCCGCCACTGCCTCTCTATTCACGCGGAAAAGCGTGTGGAGAAAACGGCTAAACGATGTTACCGTTACTGTTACTGCCAACGAGTCAGTCTGCATAGAGAGATGGCCCTCTGTGTTCTTGTCAGACTGTTGTCCTTGTAGTTCAGCGTAATGCAGCCGCCATGTTGGAAACCCTACTAGCTATCCAATTTTGGCGTTTTTCGGCATCGTAGGTATTAAGTATTTCCAAGACAGAACCTACAAGTACAAAGTACAAAATTTCGACCTCTAGTCGGATACTTGAGCACTTCTTTCATCTAGCCATCATCAGTTGGTTGAGTGAAGCTCTTGTACGACGCGACGTAGATCGACGCTGATTTACCCGTTGTCAATCTTGGAAATAAATTCCGGGCCGCTTGATTTTTGAGTCCGATGTTTCCGACAATTCAAAGCGCTGGGTCCCGCTGTCGCCGGCATTCTTTGCTGAGCCAGGTATGACTTCTCTGTTTTGCGTTGATCGCCGCCAGTTGAATTGCTGGATAGCGAGCCAAGTTGAATACGCTCCACTAGTAAGCAGTGCATGTTGTGAAGTACCGACATTCTATATATGTTTTGGTCGCCTTATGCGAATTTCCATATTTTTTGTGAAATTGTTCCACAAGTAAAAACCTGCTTGGGGTTTTCCTATCGCGCGCCGTAACGTCACTAGCAGGCAAAATTCTTAGGTTTTTTTGTGCGGTTATAACTTCAGCGAACGCTTGTATATATCTTTCTGCATGTTAGATTAATAGAATTCTTAAATTTAATGCTGGGTACTTTATTAATGAAGAGGAATGCAGTTACCAGAATTACGAGAAAAATACGTCATATTTGGAAGCTGAGAATATTTCCCGTATGAGTGGGAAGTCTTTCTGGTGGGAACCTTCCATTTCATCCTCGGCAGACTCTTAAATGCCTAAAATAATTAACACATATTTGCTAGACACAATTTTGCTTCGACTATCGCGAACAAGCTTTTTTTCTAGCTTACAACCCCAATCTTCCCACTGACTTAACTGGATCAAAAATCCGCTTGAATGGAAGCTAACTAAATATAAGAAAGGAGTCATACGAAAATGACAAACAGCAACCATTGGAAGTTTAAAACGGTTGAGTTTTGAAACAAAATGACAATTTGGAACAGGCTCTAGAATAACAGCTTATGAAATTTTGGTACATACACATATAGTCTTTCTTAATACATTGCAGACACGATTGTCTGGTAAGGGGAAAGTTGCAAATTGCAGACAAATTAAAAATCTTGTTTTAACAATAGAAAGCTACTGAAGGGTTATAGTGTAGTAATAGAGACGAGTTCAACTTTTGACTACCGCTGCCGGAAAGTTTGAAAGAAACAGCGTCTGCTCATGTACAGGAAAAATTCTGTTTAACCCTGCAGTGGTGGCGCCTAGTCTCTCAGACCCGAGCGTTATAATATTCGCCATAAAAAGGGTGGGGTTGAAACTATGAACTCGAGCATTCCAGTACCTTCCTAACAGTACAGTACAGTACTGTTTATCGCGGTAAACGCATTGCTAACGCATTTCACAGAAACGTATGGAACGTATGGAACGTTTTGGGTCTACTAGACTAGGCGCAACCACTAGTGTCACAACAATATTTCAGTTTTGCAGTTGGTTTATTTGTGTTTGTTTGCTTATGGTAAGTAGTATAACGGTTTTTAGTGGCAAATTAAATCACTAATAAATATTAATCTTAGAAAAATGAATTACGAAAGTGAACAAGCTCGGTTACTTCGTTTGCTAGACGAAGTAGAAACAGATAATGAAGCATCATTTGATGACGAAGAATCCGAGGGCGAAGAGGACCATCTCGAGGACCGTTTGACTGATACTGACACAGAACAAGATGGAGAAGGCGATACCGACGATGAAGAGATACCAGCGGTAAAAATTCCACGGGTTCCCAGTTTCACTGGAAAAGATGGATCGGTCTGGAAAAAGCATCGCCCACGGCAAAATGTAAGAACTCGGCAATCTAATATAATTCTTCGGTTACCAGGTGTGAAGGCATATGGAAAAATGCGAATTCGATAATCGACTGTTGGAACTTATTTTTCTCAGAGGATATTTTGAATATAATCGTCGTAAATACAAACAAATATATAAATAAAATGAGGGCTAAGTACACCAGAGAACGTTCTGCAAGAGACACAGATTTAATTGAAATAAAGGCTCTTCTGGGATTACTTTATTTAGCGGGGTGTTTGAAAAGTAACCGACTGAACACAGGCGAATTGTGGGAAAGAAACGGAAGCGGAATTGAGATGTTCTGGTTAACAATGTCTCAGCAACGTTTCCTCTTTTTACTAAGGCATCTTCGGTTTGATGATTTAGATACCAGAGATGAGAGAAAAGTGTCTGATAAATTAGCGCCCATAAGAGACCTGTTTAAGATATTTGTAAATAATTGTAAAAATGCATATACAATCAGTGAATATGGAACTGTCAATGAGAAACTCGAGGCGTTTCGGGGTAGATGCGGATTCAAACAATATATCCCCTCCAAGCCAAACAAGTATGGCCTGAAAGTTTTTGCACTTGTTGATGGCAAGACAAAGTACACTTTAAATTTAGAACCATATGTAGGTTTACAGCCTGAGGGGCCCTATCGTGTGAATAATGATCCAGCTAGTATTGTATTACGTTTAATTAAACCCATTTCTGGTACAGGCCGAAACATCACATGTGATAATTGGTTCACGAGTTTTGACCTCATTACGAATCTTCGTCAAAATCATAATATAACATACGTAGGCACGGTAAGAAAAAACAAAAGGCAACTTCCTTTAGAGTTCGTAAATACAAAACCACGCCCTGTAAGTTCCAGTGTCTTTGGATTCCAGGAACACACCACTATAGTATCCTACGTTCCCAAAAAGGGTAAAAATGTTATACTGGCATCAAGTATGCACAACGATGATCAAATAGATGAATCAACGGGAGATCAAAAGAAGCCCGAAATCATCACTTTCTACAATTCCACCAAAGGAGGCGTGGACACCGTCGATGAACTAACTTTGCGGTACCTACAATGTGGCTCGGAACACCCGAAGGTGGCCCATGGTACTTTTTTATGCACTTATGAATGTGGCTGGTATAAATTCTCAAATTATATTCCTGGCGAATAACCAAAATAATAATATCGTTCGAAGAATATATATAAAACAATTAGCAGCTGAACTAGGAATCCAGCACTTGAAGCGCCGTTCCATGTAGCAAAACCTTCCACCAGCAGTCCGCCAAAGGCGCCAAGAAGCGGCTGGAACTTCGGCGGATGTTCCCATAGCTGACCCAGAAGCACCAACAATTAAAAAACGATGTCATTTGTGCGTAAAAGACCGTAAGACGCGATATTTTTGTAAAAACTGTAAAAAATTTCTTTGTTTATCTCACGCAGAATTTCAGTGCCCTAAATGTCTTGAATTGTCTACAAATCTGCAATAATGTTCTATATAATGTGTATTTTTACAAAAAATATTTAGTTTTATGTTTTCGCAAGTTTAAAGCAATAAAATTTTGATTTTTGTGTACCTCTGTTTTATTTTCTTGCATTTTCAGCAATATTGTAATTTTCTGTATTTTCGCCCATAAAATAATTCAAAAAAAACTTTCTATAGACGAATATTTATAGGAAATGTACTAAGTAAACATTAAACACTTGCAAAATATCAAACTTAATAACAGTTTTTGAATTACATATTTTTTAATAATGGGCCCGTCAGACTTGGCGCCACCACTCGTGTTATGCTCAAGGGCGCCACCACTGCAGGGTTAAAGAGGCAACCAAGGTAAAAAGATATCTTGACTATCAGCGATTCAACCAAATGTTTGGTGACGATATCCATTCTTTCTGTGGATATTGTAAAACGCAGTTGTTTACTTTCCACTTTAATGTTTTAGTTTTTGCAACATAACATACTTTTTTACTTGTATAATAGGTGAATGAAATTTGGCTGCTTCGATGAATAATAAAGTTGTGGAGATAGATAGCCAAAAAGTTTATTGTAGTAGGTATAAAAAATATGATTGTTCCTTAAGGTCCAAACGTCATACATGTAAAAGTTGATAAAATATTTTACGTTTCGCCACTTTAGATGGCTTCATCAGAAATTATTGACAAGTGATATAACTAAAATGCAAAGGTTAGAAATTAGATTAAGTGAACACATAGAAAAATTTGTCAAGGTTTACCAAAATGGCTTCCATAAAAGTTTATAATAATTGATAACAAAATTTTCAAATGACTAATTAAAGCCACATTGCAAGTATACGGCGTCTAAATGGAAATAAGTGAAGTATTAAACAATCATTATTGATTGAGGTTAAACAATAACTATATAATAGATAATGTAATTAAACAATAAACTTTTAATTAAAAGTAAAGGACATCTTGTTTTGAAGAAGCAAGCTGCCAGAATGAGGAAAAATGCAAGATGTCAAATGTATGCGTACGCATATTTAGCTTAAAGTCAGGTTCGTATTTCGGAAAATTTTTTGAAAAGATGAAATAATTAAATAATTTTAGGGGCAACTACAAAATTGGAAAAGAAAAATTCGAACCATTTTACTCAATTAAAAATATGATGAAAAATAAATAGGGAGTTATTTAAATAAGTTATGGTAAATAGTACTTAGATATTCAATGTCAGTTTTATAATTGATAGCATTTGGGCTTTTTTTAATTTCGATCATTTCTAAGCACTTACTTTTACGAGTGTTAGCATCTTTATGTAATATTTTAGGTGTTGAAAAATTGAAGTTATGGAAAGTTTCTATAGTGTAATCTGTGAGTGCAGTTTTATTGGAGGGTGAAATTAATTTTTTTTTAATTGAGTATTGATGTTGGTATAAGCGGTTTTTCAAAAGTTGTTTTGTTTCGCCTATGTATGTAGAAGTACAATTATTACAGTCAATTTGATAAACTAAATCAGATTGCATGTTGATAGGTGTTTTGTCTTTGAGGTTTGTGTATACAAGCTTTCCTATTGTATTGTGATTTTTATAAGCTGTATTGATGTTATATTTCTTTAATTCTCTTTCTATTTTTTCCGAGATATTAGGTATATAAGGTATTGATATATATTTGTTTTGGTAAGTCTTGACAAATTTTTCTATGTGTTCACTTAATCTAATTTCTAACCTTTGTATTTTAGTTATATCACTTGTCAATAATTTCTGATGAAGCCATCTAAAGTGGCGAAACGTAAAATATTTTATCAACTTTTACATGTGTGACGTTTGGACCTTAAGGAACAATCATATTTTTTATACCTACTACAATAAACTTTTTGGCTATCTATCTCCACAACTTTATTATACTTTTTTACTCCTAGGATTAGCTTTGGTTTATTTTGCCAGAGTTGCTGTCTTTCAGTACTTTCTTGTCCTACTTAACACTATATATTTTCCTTTAACTCGTCTACCGCTAATGATCCCATTGAACTACTGGTTGCTGTTAATGACCAAGTTGAATTTCAGAAACATGGTTGAACGCAAGTACTTCCACTGAAGTTTTCATGCATCTGTAAGATGCGAGCGTGATAACCGAGAAGGAGATGTAGAAGTATTCATAAGTAACTGCATTACATTTTGCCCATTTACAGCAGATGTGGTTGGTATAGATTAATCAGAAGTTAAAATTGCCGTTGGTGTTGCTTACCTCAGACGCATGTTATAGAGTATTTATAGATTAAGTAGATCGAGTAGTATTGACAATCCAGCCATGTTCCAAGCAATTTTTGGTGGCATGTGATTTTCTTAAATTGTGAAACAGCCTACCAGTATAACGGTGACTGCAACGCTTATAGGCATTATTATGTCGCCTGATCATGGGATGATCCTTAAAAATATAAAGCACTCCCAGAAGTAAGAACACATCGGAACTTTAGTAAAACCGATTTTTCTTTATCCAACATTTTCCATATACCGGATGTTATGGAAGTTCACGTAATAACCAGTAATAGAGCTCACCAAATTGAACAGCTTTTCTGTGAATCGTTTTTTTTTAATTACATTTTTTTATCAATTATCTCCCTTCAGTCTAACGAGCCGCTCGGTAAGTTAAAGGTGAACGATAAAAGTATACTATAAAACTATTAACAGTTCTTGCAGATGAAAACATGCGGTTAATAACCTACCTACCTCAATTGATAAGGCACATTAGTGGTCAGATGTCAGCTAAAAGTTTTATCAGTACCTATGCAATTTTTGTTGCTTTGCATTTCAGAGAAATGTTTTGTACCATTCAGTTAAATCATTCCATTGGCAGTTACAAAGTAAAACTGTTTTGAATTTTAACTAAGTTTTGGGGGTGTTTTCGAAGAAATGGTAAATGAAAAAGTTGTTTAGTTTTATGAGATCTCTGTGGTTAAATTTATTACGTGACTTCCATAACACCCTGTATAATAGAAATTAATAATATTAACGTAGAATTAAAATTTCTTAGTCACTGCACTTATAATGTATTCGTTATAGAGATATAATTAATGTGTTTTATAAATAGCATTGATGGTATGGGGAGCCAGCACACTAAGCCACTGATACTGAATATACTTCTTGCTGGAAACATGCTATACTTAAACCCTTACCAAGAAATCCAATCGGGCTTAAGGACCTCCAGCCAATCAGCATTACTCCGACACTGTCTGAGATATTTGAACAAGATCTATTTTATAATCCTTTGACGCCGGTGAAGTCGAGTTTTTGTGCTAACGTTAATGATACTACTGTAATGATTTAGTGATCTACATATACACACAACCTAGATACATATCACTAGGTTACAAGAATTATGACGATCACCCACACAATGATCACACCAAGTCCAAAAAGCCAAAAATCGTGCAGAGTGGAAAGGCATAGTAAAAAACATACAAGACTACGATCCTCAATAACGCGGTAATAATTTGGAGTTCCGTGAAATTTTATTTTGGAACCCTAACTGTATTCTATCCACACCTTTGTTATTATGATTGGCGTCAATCTTTGTAGTTTTGTGATGTAAATAGCATTGGATTCTTTAGGTTCAAGACAAACTCAGAATTTCAATTATTATTACGAGCCCATAATCATATCATTTGGCCCAGATACGCAAAGCTCTTATATTTGCTGATGTAATATTTGGAGTTAGTCCCAAATTTGACTTTTCTGCTAAGGATCCTGTTGTTTTATAGCTTCACAATATTTCATACACTATAATACGATAATTACAATTGTTTGGAAATTTTTGCCACAGAAATGATCAGAATTAAGCAAATTGAAAATAGCTTTACCATGTACCATTTTTGGAAAAAGAATACATACACTAAACTGTCAATATCTTATTAAACAACAAACAGCTTGTTACGCTTCAACCAAAACATGCTACGGTGAACGAAATGATATTTTGATCACATGGGACAAATTAAATGAATCGATAATTTATTTGTAATTTAGTGTTTCCAGACCAGTTTTTGTAATTTGTTATTGCTAAAGCTGTTTAAAATATTGCTAAAAGCTCTTACAATTATGATGTAAGAATATTGGACAAAAAGATTTTTTTCCGTGGGTACAATATAAAGATACCTGAAAAATCTTAACTGGGCCAAATTCAACGAACAAATATTATAAGGAAATTATACAAACAAAAAACAGAATTTGGCGAAATAGGAGCGCTCGGAATTGATTCGGGTGAAATCCTAAATGAAGTGAGCCTTACAAGCTATTTAATGACATAATTTACTTATCGCCTCGCAGTCGTCGAATAAGTTAAATTTTATTTCATAAAAAACAAACTCTTCGTAAGATCGGCTGAGCGGTGTGCCTATCAGTGAAATTTCTCATTTATTATTCTTGATAAATAACAAATTGAATTCGGAAAATATACAAAATCAGCAAACAACTGATGCTTCTTTACGAAATATAAATAATCAAACGAGTGAAATTAATAAACAACTGACTCTGAAGAAAGTTTGTTCTCTCTCTTTAGTAGTCCTTATTAGTTCACTTCTGGACATAAGCTTCCACTTGTTTTCTCCACGAGTCCTTATCATGTGCGAATCGATACCAATTTTTTCCAGCTTTTGAACTCATCAAACCAGCGTGTCTGAGGTCTTCTAACGCTTCGCTGGTGTAGGCGAAGTCTCCATTGTAGGTACTATATGTTTTATCTTATCGAGCAAGATGTCCAGCCCAGCTCCATTAAAGTTTCTAACGCTTTGTTATAATCGACGAAAGCAAGATGTAGTGGTTCGTTGTGTTCATTACATTTTCCTATCAATGCTCGAACGAATTCAATGTGTTCTGTTGTACTATAATTTTTCAGAAACCCAGCTTGTTCTGGGGGCAGGTAGTCAACCAGCTTATTATGTTAAATCTATAAAAAAGCGGACCTTCAATCGTCAACAATTTGCGTTAAAAGAGCATTAGAATCGTAACCAACATAAGGTGAACACCAACATCCGGCTCCTTCGAAGACTACGTATTAAGAGTTCTTCAAACATAACGTGGAGAACATCGGGGTTACTTGAAAACGTGGAAGGAAAGAAAAAAATGACCAAACGTCAGCCCTCGTAAAGATGAAGATAACATTGCATACCTGAAGTGGCAGATAGCCTGCAGATTGATTTACTTCCTAAATAGCATGCTAATCCTAAATCAAACAGCCACATGCACAATCAGTAACACGAAATCTGCACCCACTTACAAATTCTTTCCGGGATAATTTTTTTTATAAAGATAAATAAAAGGATCCCAAAGCAGCATTTTGGAAGTAAAGTTGAAATCCATTTTTTTAACTGGGAGCTGGAAGATAACACTACAAAGTGCAAATATGCTTCGAATTTGTGACCATGCTTTTTTTAATTGCCGTACATGGCCTGCTACTAACAACAGAACAGCCCTCATTATACTTGATTTTGAAGCAAAGCTTTCATGAACATCTAAATTGTTTAAGAAGCATATGTTATAGCGATTGCAATAATATGAATTTGTTATGAATGTTCAGGAATTGGAATTGAGCATATTTCAATACTGCACAGTTCTCTTTCACAATAAGGTGCACACCAGTTTTCATGTAATTGCTCCGTTTATAGCATACATGACGTGTTTTGAAATAATATAATGGAGCGCTGGAGCTTTAGCAATCTAACAAATTAAAGCAATTATAAGTTAAACACCGAGTTCGTATTAGAGTCGTAGTAATATAAATTTTATATCTTTGTTATACCAGTGTAACTTAGTTTTCCTTCGAAACAAAAGGGAACGTAGCATGCAGGAAGAAGTATTATATAATACATATAGCTACAGAAAAAAAAACAGCTCCAGACCAAGTCGTTGCAAGAGTTCAGAATTCTGAAGAATAACTATCTAAATTGAACTATATACAGTCAGGGGCGGATGGGCAACATCTTAGCGGCCCGGGAAATAATATTTGTCGGCCCTTTTTACTTCCTTTTACAATAAAGGAAGTATTGGATTCACCCCAAAAATTCGAAATTGAGTTTTCAACAGATCTTCACGTTTCAGAGTCCCCTGAACCCCAAAAACATATTGTTTTCATTGGTCTGTCTGTGTGTCTATCTGTGTGTCTGTCTGTCTGTCTGCGAACAGAATATCTCAAAAACTAACAGAGATATGGCGTTGAAACTTCATATATAAGTTTTGTGTCCTATGTAGATGCGACAGCAAGCTTTTGAAGAAAATCGCATAACCGGAAGTAGGTGTTTACTCTTGTGATTTTTCAGTTTTTTTCGTTTTTTTCAAAAACGGCTCTAACGAATTTTTTCAAACTTCACATTTTTACTAAATTTTGAATGTGTATTGATATGAGGTAGGTGATTTTTCAGTTGAATACTTCTAAAATGAGTTTTTTTTGTTTTTTTCTATTTTTTTTTATTAACTCCTATTTTAAATAGAACACCCGGTATATTATTACATTTTTGAATTCAGCTTAAAATTCTAGAGAAAATTTGTCTCTTCAACTAACGCTCTATTTTGTACCGTTTTTGCAGAATTTGTAATTTTTGAAAATTTTAGACAAATGTTTAAAACTTTAAAATCAAATTTTTGCTAATTATAAGGTCACTGTAAAAGGAAGTTGTGTGCGTGTATCACACCAGATTTTTAATTTCCGGATATGCCTAAATATACATTTTTATAATGTCTATAATCACTTCTAATACTCGTCGTTTTTTCTTTATTTGCTGCTGTCTGATATTTAATGTAGATGAAAGAAGCAAATTGGAAATGTCCTTTTGATTCTTGCACATAAAGTATGCTCTTAACGGAATGTTCATGTTCACTGCTTACTTCATGCTCCTGAATTCGTTGATAAGTGTGCGAAAAGTCATTCATACCAAGAACAAATCGTTTTTCGTACATTGCGTATTCTAGACATACAGTACAAAACAACATAGAAGTTTTTTCATTGTATGTTAGCCAGTTCCTTACTGTGCCATTTTTCATTTTGAAGGCTTTTTCGCGATTAAAAAACTCAATTAAAACTGGTTGTCTCGGATAAAATGAAAAAAATTTTGAATGACGTACAAATTTGGCGTTTTAAAATAACTATCATAGTGACTATCAGTAATATTAATTGCGGATTGAAAGCTTGATTTTGCTTCGTTGATTTTTGCAATGCTTTGAAAATTACAAGAAGTTGTTAAAGCAGTAGACTTGGACGCTTGGTTTTTACCTTCGTTTTGTATTCTTGTTTCAACTTGAGAACTTACGGATTCAGGGAACGAAACATTTTTTTCCGATAATTCTTGAGATGGTTGCGGTTGACTAATAATAGAAGAAGAGGCTAGTTTTTCAAACATAAATTTAATGTTTTTTGACTTGTGTGCCTCAGCAGGGTGTCTAGCGACCGGGAATTCCTGAAAAACCGGGAATTATACGGGAATTTGAAAGTGCCCTTGAAAATGCGGGAAATATGCGGGAATTTCTTAGGCAACCGGGAATTTTTTTATCAAAGGGAATTTGCAGTAATTTTTGCCATTTTACGGGAATAATAAGCGAAATTTCCGTAAAAATTTTCGAATTATCCGGAATAATTGCAAAAATGTACGGGACGCGCGAAGACAGGTCGTTGTTTTTTTTTTTTTCTAAATGATTATCCGAAAAAGTCGGACCGGAAGACCAGAAAGTATCCGGGAATCCTAATAAAATGACCGGGAAAATACGAGAATTATACGGGAATTTTGAATGCTATATCTGCTAGACACCCTGCTCAGCTTCCATTGCCTTCTTTCTCTTTTCGCGTAACTTCTCCGCTCCTCTTTTCAGTGTTTCTTTGTCCATTTTTTAATGATTTACCTGATAAACCTGATAAACCTAAACCATATTTTTACTAAATTTTTTTTACAAATTTTGTTATTTTAATTACCTTAGATCCGTTTCGAATATTCAGGGTAAATAACACACGCAAAACACAAAGCACTTTAAGCCTGCTCTTACACAATTTTATACGTTAAATTTCTGTAACCGAATGATTCCGTAGCCTTATGAAAATTAAATATTTCTAATCGCTGGTGGTACTTCTTTCTTTTCAGTCAAAAACTGAATATGTCCCTCTCAATTCATAAAATCGAATAGTGACCAATCCACAGCGCGTGACGCGTGACTTATCTTAATTACCACAAAATAAACAAAACATAAAAGTTTGAGAGTTATTTATGGGCAGTCGGAAAAAGAAATATAAAAACTAAATTTTTTGCAGATTAATTATACAAATAATATTGTAAAATACAAAAAAAATGTACAAAAATCCTACAAAAATTTGTTAAGAAAATGAAAAATTCATTCCGGTTCTTTATTATCGGTAAGTACATGTTTATGAAGATACGTTGGTAGATCACTTAGACGTACTTTCAGGCACCGGCCCTGCGGGCCTCTGAACAGCCGGCCCACCGGGAAATTTCCCGGTTCGTCTTATGGCCCATCCGCCCCTGTATACAGTCACCGTAAAACATATACCCTGATCTTGGATGCCCCTTACTCGATATGGAGTGTTTGGTTTATTATTATTACATATTGTCCTACAAACAATAATGTCAAATACATTCTGCTTTTATTATTGACTAGCTGGCCCGGCAAACGTTTTTCTGTCCAAAAATAATTTGTCTCTAAAACCCAGTTTCACTTTCGATATTTTCCAATTTTCTTTTTTGCTAAACCACCTCGGGAGTAAGACGAACACAACAAAAGAAAAATCATCCAATTCGGTCAAGTCGTTCTCGAGTTTTTGCGTTACTAACACACTAACGCACTAACACACGGCGATTGATTTTTATATATAAGGTTACTTAAAAATCCATTCCCATATCTCTACGGGACAACTTGAATTCTTCACTGCAATGTAGCTTTTCTTCTAATTAAAAAGAGCAAGTATTAACTGCCACTATGTTTAATGTTAGTTTAAATAATAATAACAAAGGCAGTTGGAATAGTGCTTAAAGCTATGTAAGAGCAGGATGACAATTATTTACCAATAAAAAAGTCACATACGACGTATGTATTGGTATGGAGTGCGAATTTCAAGTGTTATTTATTAGCCATCATGGTAGACACATTTTTGCCAACGTGAAGAATCTCGCTGCAGAGAAAATTACTATTTGAAAGATTTGGAGCGGAACCGATTAATTGCATGGCAAGAAACCGCTGCCGCATTTTCCACAAAAATGTTTGGGGAGCAGCTCAGACGAAGCTTGAAAAATTCAAATAAAATTACCTCGAAATTCACTTTTATTAAAGCAGCTTGTTAAAAATAACCAACTCTGAAGCCATGAATGACGTACTTCTACAATTATTACATAGTTTTTGATAATATTCTACCTTCCCTTACTGAATTTTCCTTGAATTGACATTCAAGCGCGCTATTTCGAAGTTTCTAGTTTAAATGATGGTTCTGGAATACACATAAGCTCTAAAAAAGGCCCGTAAGCCGCCTGTTGAAATATTTGAATGGAAAATATGTTATAATGCAGATTATATGGAAATATGAAAAGATATTGCTTAAATAGTAAAACTAGTGCCGTACAGTTAAAAAACTAGCTGCTGGGCTCTATTTGCTTGTAGATGTAAAATGATCAAAAATTATTTTCAACTACCATGGCTATGGCACAGCTTCTAATTTATGAATGCAACTATGTTTATACTCAAATTCCAAACTTGACATTATATTTTTAACTTATTATAGTCGAATTCATGAATTAATAACTACTCCATAGCCACACTAGATGAAAATAATTTTTGATCATACTATAGGTAATCGTGGCGTTCCGATTCGCCGGGCTTCGACTCGCCGGAATTCGTTTCGCCGGATAATTATTTCACCGGAGAGCTATTCGCCGGATTCCGTTGCGCCGGCTTGTAGGGTGGGTGTCATATAACGAAATTCGGCAAAGTACTGTGTCTCGTTCTAGCCTGTTTAGGTTAGTTGCAGTCTTTGATATTTGTTTTTTACTACCACGGCCGGTGTTGGCCGTAGGATCAGCATAGTGTCCTCGATATTGGTATCCGGCAAAATGCATTCTGGCCAAAAGACTTCCGGCGAATCGAATTCCGACGAAAGGAATCCGACGAATGGAGACGGAGCCCAGGTAATTATCAAATAAATTCAACACTGAATACCCTTAGCAATGCAAGCTAGTATTCATACAAAAACTTTAAAATTCCAAACTGTAATTTTGGTGATAAGTTCATACACAACAATAAAATGCCACTTCTCTATTCCGGCCACTGAGTGTTTTTAGTGACATACGCATTTTTCAGATTTGTGTGCATAAGTATGATTACATGATCTACTGTTTTTCCCGTTAACGCCTTTTATGTTTTTGCTCTTCCACATTCTGCGTTTAAATTGAATTCCACAATTTTTATATAACTAATACTACTGCTTAGGAAAAAATAGTTTTATTGGAATCAACAGGTTTATTTTATTTACAAATACGTACTCCAAATTCTAAAAACTAAATATTTGGAATAAATTTACACATATTTACTTAACATTTTCAATATTCAGGTGAAGCTATAATTTACAAACTACGATAGGGTAAAATGCATTGAATGTTTAAAAAGACATAGTTTTAGCTATGTATTTGCTAACATCTCTTTATCCTTGATAAACTAGAAGCCAGAATTACTGATACCATCCCTACGAAAAAATAGAGTCATGGACCAATGTGACTTAACGATTGCCACATGGAATATCAACGGGTACTCTGAACAAAAATCATGATTTGGAAGTTTGTGCTAATTTCCAACATACAGATATGTGTCTCACTTCAGAGACGCATATTACAACTCAATTTTGTCTTAAAATAAGAGACTAGCAATTTTTTGATACTATTCACCTTGATAATCAAGCAATGGGCGATAGTGCGATTATCATTAAGGTACCTACTAACAATTTTGAAGAATACATGCAGCTTGCCATGATGGACATTAAGTCCTCAACAAAAATGATGGCTGGAGCAGTTTACTCTTCATATGTAACCATAAAATAAATTACTACAAAATCTTCCTCCAACATCCTGGTGAAAGATTCATTGTGGGTAGGTAGTGATTTTCATGCTAAGCATGGTGACAGGGGATCAAGACTAACCGTGACCAAGAATAGTTGACTAAGAAAATCTGTGCTTGAAACTGGTTGCAACAATCATTCCACAGGTACGCCCACTTACTGGCTTACTTACATTAATTAAATTCCTGGTTTCTTCATCTCAAGCAAAGTATCATACAATTTTATTGAAGTTGAAAAAAAAATTATCTGGATTCTGATCACTCAGTTGCTATTTTGACGTCAAGTGAGAAGATAATCAAAAAAAGGCCCGACCTGTATTGGTGAACCAAACCACTGATTGGAAAAGTTTGAGACTTGATCGTCAGGGAAGCATCAACTTAGATGTCAGTCTGAAAACATCTGAATAACTTGAGCTAGAAGCTAAAAACTTCATCAGACTCATCCAGGAAGCAGCCTACAACACCACAGAAGAAATTAGTCATATAACTAAAGAAGTAAATTACGCTGTAGAAATCTGAGAACTCAAAACGAAAAGAAAAGCCAGGAGAAGTTGGCACCAGTCGAGAAACCCTTCTGACAAGACTATCTTAAACAAAAAACTCAAGTAAGGATCAATAAATTCTACTTGCAAGGCTTAACCGTAGATGGAAAGACTGATTGCTCTCTTTTGAAAGTAACCAAAAAGATCAAGAGGACTATAACTGCAATTCCTCCATTTAGAAAGGCCAATGGCTCATGTGTTAGATATAATAAACAAAATCCTCATTTTGTTCTCTGAATGTCATTTTTTGGCAGTGGTCTATTATGATATGTTTTTCGGACTTTTCCCACTGTCTAGGGTGTAAATTACACAACGTTTCGGGAGTTTTGATCTACTCCCGTCTTCAGGTCTTCCTGTTAGTCCTGAGAATGACTGATATTATACGTTTTTCAACGTAAATTTGTGCCTCCCCCGGGGTTTGAACCCGGGACCGCTGATCGCTGTGATTACTACTCTGCCACTCTAACCACTAGGCCACCAGGGCGGTTACATATTTTAGTTGTAAACTTATATATATCTTAACGCTGTATGCGCAGTAGACTATTTTCCTCTTTAGCTACAATTGATGCGTTATACCATTGTATGTGGAAATATGTTAGAATGGGCGAAACCATCAAATCCAAGATCGCAGAACACGTCTGGAACGAAGACCACCACATACAATGGGATAACGCATCAATTGTAGCTAAAGAGGAAAACAGATTCCGTAAGAAGCTGAAAGAAGCTACATACATAGCGCTGGCAGTAGAACCAATTAGCCAGGCTAGCGCAGAACTAAAGCCCATTTGGATGCCACTACTGCGCAGAGAATTACAAAAATAGTCTACTGCGCATACAGCGGTAAGATATATATAAGTTTACAACTAAAATATATAACCTCCCAGGTGGCCTAGTGGTTAGAGTGGCAGAGTAGTAATTACAGCGATCAGCGGTCCCGGGTTCAAACCCCGCGGGAGGCACAAATTTACGTCGAAAAGCGTATAATATCAGTCCTTCTCAGGACTAACCAGGAACACCTAAAGACGGGAGTAGATCAAAACTCCCAAAACGTTGTGTGATTTACACCCTAGACAGTGGCAAAAGTCCGAAAAACATATCAAAAACCTCACCTCATTTGTTCCCCAAGCATTTGGCTAATATCTTCACACCTAATCAAACCTACGTGGGTAATACCTTGACTAATATTAGAAATCCTAGAACAGAAAATATCACCTCTGTTACTGCAAAGGAAGTAGCCGAGGAAATAAAAACAAATCTAAACCCCAACAAGCACCAGGTTTTGACTTGATCACTGGAGAAATCTTAAAGCAATTACTTAGAAAGCTGTAGCCATGTTCACGTACCTTTTCAAACATATTCCTGCTAGCTGGAAAGTTGCGGAGGTGATTATGCTGCCTAAGCCTGGTAAGCCGTCTAATGATGTCAAGTCTTATAGGGGTATCTCCCTACTGCCAATCGCTTAAAAATTATTTGAAAAATGTCTGTCAATACTGAGTAGATTAAGACCACTAATGTAAAACGGTGACCTAATTCCGAATTTCTCATTCGATTTCAAGCAAAAGCAATCAACCATGGGCCAGGTGCAATCACATTACTGATGTAACAGAACGTGCTCTTGAAGAAAAGTAAATGTAATCTGCAGGTTTCCAAGATGTCGCTTAGGCCTTTGATAAAGTATGTCACAAAGGCCTGACATTGAACTAATGCTGACAAAGCAATATGTAAAAATTCTAACTTCGTAAATCTCAGACAGACTCTTCAGAATTAAACAGGAAGATAAATATTCTGACCTGGAAGAAATGAAAGCGGGTGTGCCTCAGGGTAGTATTCTTGGCGCTATCCTTTACCTGCTATATACCAGTAACATACCAACATTGGAAGAAATCACTGTAGCTACATTTGCAGAGAACACTACACTTCGTGAAGTTGATAAAAAGCAAGATATATCCACTCGAATACTACAAGTAGCTAGTTACACAATAATGAATTGATCCAAACAAATCTATTCATGTTAATTTCGCCAATAGAAAGCTAGTTAATCCTCTGTCATTGGATATAAATGGTACTATTGTCGCAGAATAGAGAAGGTTGGAAACGTATAGAGGAGGCTTACATCCAACAATGGACAGAAGGGGGCTGAAAGAAAAAGATTGTGCCCTTTCAAATAACGCAAAAAATCTAGGCATGACTTTGTATGGCAAGCTCCGGTGGAAAGACCACGTGAAGAAGAAATGCCTCGAACTTCAGTTGAAACAGAAACAGCATTATTGGCTTCTTGGAAAATATTCTAAGATGTCAATGCATTATAAGATCTTAATCTACAATCAGATCCTAAAATCGGTGTGGCTATATGGTAGCAACATCAAATCCATACAGACTTTCCAGAAGACAGTGCTGCGAAACATAGTAAACGCTCTATGGTACGTACGTAACCTGATCGAGACTTTCTACCCCAATGTTTAAAGAAAAGGTTTACTGGCAAACATGAAGCCAGACTTCACTTTCACGAGAATTCAGAAGCTCTTCAACTGTTGGATAACCAACATATTGTGCGGATACTGAAGAAGACCAAACTATTCGAGCATGCGTTCTTTTTGTGCAAAAGCAGAGAAGAAAGAAGATAGAACATCCGTAACGAATTTTCGCAATTCTCACACTAATATCAGTGTACAGACCCCAGGAAAATCTAAAATTAAAGACAAGCTGTTAGAACAATCAAACCTAATATAATGGAAAGCTGTAAGAGTGACTTGAATTGAAGAGCTAAAAGATAGAAAGAAGCAGAGAGAGTAGTGACGAAGAAAAATTAATAGTCTATTGTTTGGACAATCATTTATTAGTGGCAATTACGTGTTACTAACACAAGGACATCTACAAATATACAAAGAAAGGACCAAATCGTACTAAGTATTCAATAATTGACTAAATACTACTAGGAAAAAATAACAAAAGAAGAATAAAAGACGGCAAAACCATGCGAGAATCGGTGATATACGGTTGAGTATTAACCAAAATAAAAAGCGGCGCAAAATACAGGACAAGTAAGAAACTAAGAAGACGCAAAGCCGTACCAAGAAAGAAAAGAAAAAGAAATAAAGAAATTGTAAAATAAAAACGATGAAGGGACGGCAAAACCATGCGAGGATTGGAGATATATGATTGGATATAAACCAAAATAAAAAGCAGCACAAAATAGAGGACAAGTAAGAAACGAAGAAACCGCAACCCCATACTAAGAAAAAATCTGGTGTGATACACGCACACAACTTCCTTTTACAGTGATATTATAGTTAGCCAAAAAATTGATTTTAAATTTTTAAGCATTTGTCAAAAATTTTCAAAAAATTACAAATTCTACGAAAACGGTACAAAATAGAGCGTTAGTTGAAGAGACAAATTTTATCTAGAATTTTAAGCTAAATTCAAAAATGTAATAATATACCGGGTGTTCTATTTAAAATAGGAGGTAATTAAAAAAATGAAAAGAAAAACAAAAGAAACCCGTTTTAGAAGTATTTAACTGGAAAATCGCCTATCGCAGATCAATACACATTAAAAGTGTAATAAAAATGTGAAGTTTGAAAAAAATCTTTAGAGCCGTTTTTGAAAAAATCGAAAAAAACTGAAAAATCACAAGAGTAAACACCTACTTCCGGTTATGCGATTTTCTTCAAAAGCTTGCTGTCGCATCTACATAGTACACAAAACGTATATAGTTATAGTGTATATAGTGTAAAAGGAAGTAAAAAAAATGGGAAATAAGGTAATTTTAAAATAAAGCGATGGAGGGTAGAACGTTTAGAAAAGATACGTGCGGCAGACAAAGGGTAATGTATAGTATGATCAAAAATTATTTTCATTTTGTATGGCTATGGAATAGTACCTAATTTATGAATGAGAAATTTCTGGAATAACATTATCGTTAAAATACGCTATCAACGATCAGTGACATAAAACAAAAACAGGGTGAAATAAAACGGTAAGAGAAGAATTAAAACCGTTGTCACCGTTATTAAAACACAAAACAATTTAAAAATCGGCAATTTTTCGTTCCAGAATTTCTAACTCTTTTTTAAAAAAATACGTTTTAGTTTTCTATTTTACTCTATACAATTCGCATAGTTATAGTTTTAACACCCACTTATTTATGATCTTAAACTTAGCATACGGCTAAGGGTCACAAACATAAAAACAATCTCAGGATTATTATATGATACACTAATCCGGATGTTTCCATTCTTCGAATTGAGCTGGTTTTAATTGATTCGGATTAATGTGATTTTTCTAAATAATTTACGCATATGGAATCCAACACTGGAAAAATGTGGCTTGAACATTGAACACAAAAAGCCAAATGGGAAAGAGGGAAAACAACAAAACGTAGTAAGTGACAATACAAAGTAATGGAAAACAAGTTGTAGACATCAATGAAAGAATTGGAAAACAGCAAATGATAAAACAAACCTTTCTATGAAATAAGCGATATTAACTAAGACGATAAATGGCGGTGTTCAAGACCACCTAGAGACTATTAGTAACATGTGGCGAAACGTCGATGCTAATAAGTAACGCGAAAAACAAAATCCATGCACCAAAAGAAATATCTAAGAGTCGAGTTAATCTTGGAATAAACAGCCTAATTAAGGGGGTCATCTATAGCATGATCAAAAATTATTTTTATCTAGTATGGCTATGGAATATTCCTAATTTATGAATGCAACTATAAGTCAGTTAAAATTCAAATGCCAAGTTTGACATTTAAGTATAAACGTAGTTGCATTCATAAATTAGGAACTATTCCACAGCCATATTATATGAAAATAATTTTTGATCATACTTTATACCGTATGAAGGAAACGAGATCGAAAAATAATATGGGAGGCTAAAGTAGAAATAGAACACGACAATGTGAGAACCAAAGAAAATATGAAAACGAAAACAACCGCAGAGCAAGCCACGGAAATGCATCGTAGCATATCGAAATTTTCCTTGCGTTTTACAGGCAGTCGATTGTGGATATTTATTTGGGTTTGTCCACCTTCAATTTATTTGGGTTTATTCACCTTCCATTAATTTTAATTTGTTATTATGTAGTAGTTTCCATTAATTTCGAACGGTTAATTTGAATTTATATGTTTTGCTGTTAAAGTCCAATAAAATGAAATATATTGTCTTAGTAGCCAAAATGGAACTTACATTGAAACAGTTCAGACCTTGTTTCTGTTGATCTCTACGTAAAATAAAAGCTGTATAACGTAAACGCCCTAGTTAATAATTTTTTGTGTCGCAGGCATAATATTCCTACAAAATTAACGTACTGTTACTGACTGCTATTCATACATATGGTGATGGGCAATCATTTACTTTTCTAATTATTTTAGACTTAGAATTACGTAAATAGTAGGTAATTATATTTTTTGTTGAAAAGAAATTCTGTATCTATTTAACTAACCATAATTGTTCATAAGTTGCATAAGTAATTTTTAATTCTATAAAACTAATGTACGGTTGTGAAAGCCTACCTACCCCGTCTTTTACCAACACCCCTTAAAGTGATGTGATACCTTAAAACGGTTTGAAGCTAAAAATACATGTTTTATTTAATATAAAGGGTGTTTTTTTAGAGGAGGAGAACTTTAAATTGAAATAAAACACAGAAAAATGTTTTTAGTATCCATGAAATTGGCTTTATTTGAAAGATAATTTTATGGCATTTATGTTTAAATATGATTTCGGTCATGTGACCGCCGCTGCTAGCGTGTACATGACGTAATCTGAAGGTCCAATTTTCACACACTCTTCGCAGTAAATCAGTAAATCGCTATAACGCCTCAAATGTTGGCTTCCAAGTGCTCAATTGTTTCCGGTTTATCGACGTAGACATGCGACTTTACATATCCTCAAAGAAAATAATCTAACAGCGTCAAATCGCACGAAATAGGTGGCCAGTTAACAGATCCATTTCGTGGATCCATTTTGTGGATCTGTTAACTGGCCACCGCTTTCGTGCGATTTGACGCCGTTAGATTATTTTCTTTGAGGATATGTAAAGTCACATGTCTACGTCGATAAACCGGAAACAATTGAGCACTTGGAAGCCAACATTCGACGCGTTATTGCTGAAATACAGCCTGATTTACTGCGAAGAGTGTGTGAAAATTGGACACCCAGATTACGTCATGTACACGCTAGCAGCGGCGGTCACATGACCGAAATCATATTCAAACATAAATGCCATAAAATTATCTTTCAAATAAAGCCAATTTCATGGATATTAAAAACATTTTTCTGTGTTCTATTTCAATTTAAAGTTCTCCTCCTCTAAAAAAAACACCCATTAGAACATTTGAAACATTCCTATTAAAAAACAACGCTTGACGTAAATAATAACTCATAATTTTTTTAATGCAATTTATTATTTCTAATATTTTATTCCCAATATAAACTTATGAACTAATTGCTTTGCAATAAAAAATGGTATTCAAAAATTCAACTAAAAGGTAGCCATTATGTCATCTTTATATAATGACTTTTCTGTAGTATCTAGCAACCTCCATTTAAACAGAAAAGTAATTGTCATAAACTTGTAGAAAAACAGTTTCTTATACAATGTCTTGAAGTTATGTTCAATACTCTCTTGTATTTGTGCACAAATATCCGACTAGATACACATGGCTTCATAGTTATTTATACATCAAGTGAATAAAATCTCTTTATTCAAGACTGATATATTAAATTTTTTCTAATACCTACACATTAGGACTTTAGAAATTCAAATTTAAATTAATATTATTTAAAATGTAATAGATTTTAATGTAAATTATTATGAATAAATATGTTTGGAAATAAATTTTGGAAATCCAACAGTTTAAATAATTACATACTATAATATTTTACGCTAATATATTCAAAAGTGAATAATAGTAGATTATGTTATTAGGAGTAAAAGTGATACTTTATGTGGCGAAGCTGAAGTTTATTTAGCCGAACGTCAGTGAGGCAAATTATTCAGCTAAGCAACAATAAGTCAGTTTTACTCAGAATAACATATACTATTTTATCAGCAAACGTATTCAGATAAATTTCATTAATATAAATAAAAAAAAAAAGATGCATCTGCCGGGAATCGAACCCGGGCCACCCGCGTAACGGGTAGCACTCTACCCCTGCGCCAACCTCGGTTGTTTAAATAACACGTTACTATAATGATATATGAACATACTGAATCACCCGAGCTAATAGCACACGGCCACAGCAGCTGTCACACCATAACCCACGGCGACAGATGCTCCGCTCCCTTGCTTAAAGGATTTAATTAAATTAAAACTTTTTGAAAATAAAAACCGGCCTACGATCTAAGTCTAAAGATTGGAAAAATTTTAAGTCATCATAAAATGTAGTCGGTCCAGTATCTTCGGAGGAGGTAGGGAACAAACATAAAAAGAAAGAAAGAGAGGAACGATTATATGTGATTAGACACATAAAGTACCCAAAAGTTGCTATTTTATCTGCATAATCAGTTAAAGTGACACTTTTACCTTGTTAATAAAGACACATAAGTTGTCACTTTTATGACGTTTGCTGATAAAAACTATTTTAATCACTAATGGATGAAGAGGTATTTTAATAGAGAAATTTTAGTGAATAAAATGCAAGTAGGTATTGGAAAATAGTATATTAAAGCATGAGTTGATAACAAGGTCTTTAAACACGCGCGAGCTTTCGAGCACGACGGCGTAGCCGGAGTGCTCGAAATAGAGCAAGTGTTTTAAAGACCAGTTATCCACGAATACTTTACGCTATTTTTTATTATACCTGCAATACTGGAAATAAATTACGCACTAAAAACTTAGAAATAATTTTTGTCGTGATAAATCGAGAGGGCATAATAATATTGCTACTATAGTTACGAGAATTGTTTACGTTTTTGTCGCGTCCACGTCCGTTATTGCATTCAGTCGTTTCCTGGACAACCTTTAAAGCTCGGCGAGCTTTAATCGCCTGTTTTTGCAAGCTCAGGCGTGCTTTAAACGGCGATTCTGATGCAGGTATAATAAAAAATATACTTTCACGAACTCCGTACCTGAATTGGTTATGACGTGTGATTGATTCTCTGCGCGTTTTTTTTTAAATTTTGACTTTATATTCTGGTAGAAGCTGAAAAAGTAAAATATGAAGGTCTGATGAACCAACATTGACAAAATGAAAATTTAATATATGGGACGATGTATGCATTTAATGCAAAAAATATTTTATCCACTTAAATTACAGCGTCATTCAACAAATTATATAGATTACAAAATTTTTAGATTAATAACTATAAACTATGTTTTTAAGCAAATATATTACAATTATAACTTCTTTATTTTGTCAGTATCGATATAACAATAAATATAAGTAATAACACAAGGTGATCGAATATAACTGGCGTGCCACATTAATTTTATGTTCCCTTTGCCTTAAACCGCTCAATAGCAATCTAAATTTGTGCAACTCTGCCACATATTCTTTTCATTTTAATATTTAAAATAATGTTGAAAATTTAGAACTGCTTTCTACACATTTATTTCTTAATCTATGTGTAAAAGAATTCGATACTTAAATAAACTTTGCTGTCTAAGCAATTCTTCTATAATTTTTAAAATGTACAAAAAAAACGAAATCGCTTTGTTAAAGGTTATTTTCATGCAAAAATGTAGTATCAGATCCTCATTTTAAGCAGATTTATTATGAAGTACATTGTTCTGCATAAATTACGGGTTAAAAGTATATGCGGAATAAAATACTGCCTCAAATTACGTACTACTATTAATCTCAGTCGAGGTTAATTTACCAAGAAATATTAAAAAATTAAAAAAATTTTATAACAAGGAATATTCAAATTCTTGAAGCTATATATGAAGCAATAAATGTATAAACTACAAAAACTGTGTAAATCCTAGAAAATACTAGAAAGAAAATAATTACAGGTATGTGCCTGCAGTTCATTTTTGGCTTAAAGAAGTTTTTAGTACTTGGTAGCCACAGTTTGTTGAAAACACTATCCGGAATATTCTTCTTGTAATACTAGAAATCCTAATTCCTTCTTTTAGAGAATGCCACCAGGTGTTTTCAAACACATGATGATGTTCATCTGAGCAAATACGGCAATTTTGAGAAGTATGCCACTTCTCAAGTTGCATAACTACTTAAATGAAACTGCCTCACCGCTAAAGACACCTCAGTCTAAAATACTATTGTTGAAACGCCAATCATTTAATGGTCCAGATATGCCACTTTAAACGTCGTTGTGTGCATCCGGTTGCCTATACACCTTTTTTATGTAACTTTTAAAATTCAAAACTGTTCTTACGTTGGCGAAATTTATTTTTAGGCCTTTTTTCTTTTCCGTTTTTCAATTAACCTCGAATTTTTTATGTTAAGTTTAGAGAATAATTGAGTACGGAAAAATCCGTGTATTGGTTTCCCCGGCGGTATTATAAGAAATAATATTATTGGTCCACAAGTGTCTAATGTATTCTTGTCCGGCGAAATGTACCCTTATTTCCGATTTTACTTCAGGTATTGGAAGAAGTTCTACTGAATATCAGGCAAACAATGGTTCCAAAGTGATGGGGGGCATCACTTTATAAGAAGTTTAGAAAATCGAGAGCTTATGGCAAATAGAAATGTATTACAAGAGAGAATTACTGCCTCATGCCGTCCACTCAGCACTATATTTGGCTTTCTCTTTGTATAAGCGACCTGTACTTTAAGCCAGTCGAGGGATTTTTGTTAAAACTAATTTTAAACAAAATGCTGTTTCATTAAAAAAATAGTTTTCAATTGTTTTAGTACGTTTGGTGTGATAATTCGACCATGAGGAATTTTTCGAGGCAATTAGAGTTTGGTTTGCATTTATTGTTCGATTGTTAGTGATTTAGCGTAAGTCATGGGCTACTTTAACTATTGTTTTTATTTAAAAAAACAGTATGTTCCAAAATTTTAGTTTAAGCATGCTATCATAGAGCATCTTTAACGCTGATATAAAATAGCTAGAAATATATAAAGGTGTTCCATTTAAAAGACCAACGTCGTGTATCACTACACAAAAATAGGAGGCCAGGATTCAAACTCGTTTATGGCAGTTTATAGGCTGCATTTAAAACAAAAAAAGACGCGTTTTCGATATCTTTATTATTAACGAAGTTACGAGCTGTCTAGCGAGTTACAAACACTCCGTAGATAATTTTCTGCCAGCAAAAATGTCTTGTACTTCTTAGCAAACGAGCTGTTGGACCACAAGAAGAGTGTAGTGGGTAAAAATTTCATATAGAACTCTATTACTAAAAAATTGCTCTAATTTAACGTGAATACCAATAATCTAGATATTTTAGCATTAGTTTAATTAAAATTAATAATAGCAATAATAATAATAATAAAGTGATTGCCCTTATTTTTATACCTAAGTAATAGTCAACAACAACACAAAAAATATGATAGACAGATATGTACAAAAAAGCGTAGTTCAGCTTTGACAATAAATTTTTCTTCGTTAAATGCATTTAACTTTTCCAAGTTCCTGTTTATTGCTAGACATTATTCGATAATACCTTCCATAGTCAATGATTTATAAATCTGTGTATAGTGAAATATAGACAGTAAACCAAAAGGAGCCCAAAATTTGGTCCTGCGCTATTCCAGATTTAATTTTAAGTAAATCACTCACTTGACCATTTAATTTGACTAGTTGATAACGATCACATATATAATTTGAAAGCAAAACTATATCATGTTCATATAAGCCAATGTAATGAACAATGATCTTAAGTATGTCTGATAATTCGATACTTCATACTTCGCATAAAACTCGAACATCACAAAGTGGAAATAACAAAGCTGACAGGTAGCAGAAAATAATCAACAGGAAGCTCTGAACACTTTGAAAGTAAATATAGTCATATACGCTAGCTTTACCAGTAAAAGAGAATAACTCACCGCCCCGCATAGACATCTCTTTTATTATTAACGACAATAAATCAACGAAACAAACGTGAGACTGCAGCTATTCTCATGTGTAGCTTTAAAATTCTAGGTTATGTGAAGTGTTACACAATTCATATATAAAAAGATGCAAACAAATTTTATTGAAAGCAGTGCTTTTGCAATGTGTTTATTATCTAGTGACAGATAGCAATGTAGGACTGCAAGCGTAGTACGCTGCCTGGGAAATAATGGAATCAGTAGCTCCAACTACGTGCATATACTTGTACTACATAATAAAGGTACAAAGTTTCGCATTTTCCAGTCCATACGACTCGACGTCTAGATAGAGAGACATAGATTCAATTTGAGGGTTCGTCAACTATCCCTGGAACACACGTTGGGCTAAAATAGAGGGATGTAGATACCATTGATTGGTAACCCTCTGGCGGCTGCTTTTGTTAGGCAAAGCCTGAACGAGCTTTCAGAGCCTTCATAAGGATTCTCAAGGCGGCAGCTGGTGGTTGCTACAGCAGAAGACCGGCCTTAATGCAGATTTGATGTTTTTGATGCGTTTAGTGTTGTTAAGTTTAGAACCGCTTGGGAGGATTTAAGGGGCTCCATTAAATTTGCATTATAGTTCGTACTAATTTCGGTTGTTTTGATGCAATATTACCGACAGTGGGACTAGGAAATTTATTCTCATTTCTATTCCCCTGTTTAACATTGATACACGAAGGGAAAGACGAGGAAATTGATGTTGACATAAAGTAAATAACTTTGCCTTTTTAGATCGACGTGCGTGTCGCTTTAATTTGACAAATTCGTTCATATAACACCGTTCATATCGTTTTGTTCCAATTCTGTTTTATTGCTGTAATTCATAACTTTGGTAATTCAATCAGATTTCTAATTTTATGAAGGATGGATTGATGGATGTACTCATCCAGGGCCGTCTTAAACGGGGGTGCAAGGGATACACGGCACCCGGGCGGCAGGGCTTAGGGGGCGGCAGCTAGGCCTTCGGCACGTAACTGTTTTTTTTTAATTCGAAATTTAGAGTTCTCCTCTATCGCAACATCATTCCATGTTCGCAATACGAGAGACACTGTATTAGTAATCTGCCTAGGGTAGGAGGAAAAGGCTTAGAGCACTAATTAGTTATTATTTGTTAATGTGGTCACCACCTAACTTTATACACTTCTCCCACATTTGCGGCAGTTGTAATATTTCTTTAGCATAGAAGTACTTTTCATGTTCAGCAAAACTGCTGACAACCCGCTGAAGTTCTACGTCAGAAAAAAACCGACGACCTCGTAGATTTTTATTTAACCCTCAACCGATTTGTGGGTGTTTCGATATCTCAACGCCTATATTATTATAAAAATTCTGTATTTATAGTTTTATTACGACTTTCTTCTTTCAGATATTTTACTAACTAGATAGGGCCACATCCCAATGTAAAAAGTCCTTTAAAAATAATTTACTGTTATTGTTAAAGTGCTTTGGGGTGTCCAAAAACCATACCATACCAGTTACCGTGCCTTTATCTTTTGTTGTTGGTTATAAGTATGCCTCAGAAAGGGACGGTTTTATTTTGCACAAGATGGTAATGTCAGTGACAATGTTATTATGATTATTATTATTATTAACTACTTTGTTCTCCTTTTCTGTCAGCCTTGCAGCTGATTGCCATTACATCCCACGATACCAGTTACGTTCGGTGAAATAACGATGCCTGCTGAAGGTTAAATTTCGGAATAAATAATAGTCGCATATTGGGTCTATACGCTGCATGAAACAGATTGACTCGTGAAGAATCAAAACCCCTTTTCAACAAAGTTTGACTCTTTCTGTATAGGACGATATAGTTTCTCAAGTGCTATAGAATATGCACTCGCTGTGATTGTGTCTTCCTGTAATAAATTTAAATAACTCCTTAACTGTCCAAGAACGCCATAAGCTCGCCTGTAGACGTTTGTGGTTGATGGCTTGATAGCTAGTAAAAAGTCTCCCGTTTCCGGGTAATATGTTCAATACGTTCATTATTCAGGATGTAACAGTGTTTATTTGTTCCTCACTTGTACGTCAATTTATCAAGTCACTGTATTAATAAAGAAAGTTTATTTTAACAAGTTACTAACTTGTAAAATCTTTACAAGTTAACTGTCAGTTTTACAGGCGTGCTCATAGATAAATGATAGCGTGCAAAGCCAGAGTTGTCTTCCTTAGTATGTGTCATATTAATGAATTTAGTTGCTTGTCAGTATGACATTTTGAATAAATGGTAAATTTCTAGTTATTTACAAGTGAGGAATAAATAAAATATTCCACAATACACGCAAGGTAACAGGTTTTGCTGGCTCAAGAAAGTGAGTGGCTCGCCTGCGGCTCGCCAGTTGTATCCTTCTATTCGCCAGTAAAAACCCTCTTACCAAGCTAGTAACGTTAAATACTATTAGGATATAGTTTCCTCCTTGTCCGGTTTTCTTTACTTTATTGTAGCACACGTTATTTTATGTGGATATTCTCTATTGCTAGATTGAGTAGTGTGTCAATGCTGTTGAAACTATTTTTAGTGCACTATTCTATTAACTCGATAAAATGAAGCTTTGAACGCCTAGTAGGTAGGCAACTATTATTACAAATATTCGAGAGTTGTGTGATTGACAGCGGCTAGGTGGAGTTCAAAAAAATGTCTTCGCTTCCCATAGAATTTGGTCGAAGTGTTTGTAAAACTCGCTCCTCCATTTTTCTAAATTAATTGTGCTACGGGCACACTTTTTCGCCGTATTTTTGTGGAGGGCTCGAAGTCGTTCATGTAGTTCTAACCTAAAAGCACATGGTAGGTGCTATGCTGATGTTTTTGTTTTTGAGTGAATGAAAAACAGATTTGGTAGGAGCATTGATTTTGAATAGGCTCGGTTCCTAATTTTTGTATGCTTTAATTAGACTTTCTTGTACGGGGCTTGAAATGGAAATTTTCTGGTGACGTAAAAGCTCCAAGGGCGATGTTGAGCAGGTGACTATTTTTAAACCGAGCTGTATCCCTAGTGAAGGCATCTTGATAGCAGATGGCGTTTTGGAAATGCTATAGCCAGAGTCAGTAGATATAGGAGAGTACCGCCATTCTTTGATCCATGGAAATGCCGCCATCACCGCTATTTTTGTTGCCACCAGCGGTAACTGATTGAGTTATGTCTAAAATTTTACTTGAAATTGGCAAGACTGTAAGAGTATGTCAAATTCGAGATTAGCAGGTTATGTTTTGCGTCAATCTGTGTTAAATAACAAACAAAACCTAACCTGCTAATCTCTAATTTGACATAGACTTACAGTCTTGCCAATTTTAAGTAAAGTTTCGAATTGCCAATAAATGTCACATTGACGGAATTGTGTTACAAACCTCAAAGTGACTCATATGACAAAGGAACAAACATGGCGGACGTGGCGGTACTCTCCTATATCTACTGACTCTGGCTGTAGCAATCCAGCCTCGGAGCAAGCGAATGAGGTTTCCGTTCCATCCACTTCATTTGTGTCTTAATGGTTATCGTAAGTCTCCAGTATTTGGAGTTTTTAATGTAACAGATTGCACAAGTTGCACTACATTTGTGATATTTAGTGGTTAAGAAATTACTTAGTTGTTGTTGAAGGTTCGTGTAAGCCAGTAATTACAATGTGTTATTCACAGCTGATTGTTCACTATTTTTTGATGATTTATCGTTATACGATTTTATTTAGACCTGGGTTTCACTGTTATATTTTCTTTTGTTTACGATTTGAGTCACTTAGTGGTTTATTAGCTCGAAAAGCCTTTGGAAACCGTGCCAATTGGAACCACTTGGCGCCCTATAATTTAGTTCTACTTCTTTTCGAAGGTAAATCGACCCCGACCTCGATCCCAAGTCAGTCGGTGGCATGTCATCGTTCATTAGCGGAAAAATTAATGTAACACTGTCCACACGTACTATTTTTGTATTATATTGTTTTATTTAGTCTGCTATTTTTGTCGAAAAATTTTGTATGGGCGGTGTTATTTGACGTGAGTGTAGTGAGAACCTATCATATTTCTACATTCTTCGTTCCTGGTTATTGTCGTTTTTTATATGCTTAAGCTTGGGTCCAGTTTTGTACATGCAACGAATAAGCAACGTAAAAACGGAGACTGCAAATAGCTTTGACTTTTTGTTTTGAGTTGTTTTGTTTGATTTTATGTAGTGGTTGTAAACGCTGATTGCAATGTTCATTCGAATGACTTTTAATAGCTGTGGAACTTTATGTACTTGTATATTTCATATTCACATTTGCTTAGGTAATTTCCGCACGATTTGAAGTAGTCCTTTATTAATAAAAAATCAGCAAAAGATAACACTTCTTCCAAACATATTGCAAGGAGATATAATTTACCTTCCTGATAACAGCATCCATTTTACATAAAGATAATAATAATAATAATAATAATAATTGGCTTTTCATTCTTGATAGAATATCGCCACTTCTTTCCGAAGCATGTAATCCTCTTGTTGGGGTGGATTAGTCCCCTGTTTCCAATTCTTTATTTTACTTTTATAGTTTCTGGTGAGTTTTTGCTTTCTCCATTATTTCCTCCATTCTATCCTATTTCTTGTTTTCTCTTTCCAGTCCTTTATTTTCATGATTCTTAAGTCTTCTGTCACTTCTTCGTACCACCTGTTTCTTGGCCTTCCTCTCGGTCTATTCTTATCCGGCTTCCACGTTGTTACTTTTTTTATAATTCTTGTGTCTTCCACTCTCATTATATGTCCAAACCATCTGATCCGTTGTGCTTTCATTATCTTCACGATGTCTTCTCCTTCCATTATCCCCAGTAGCTCGTGATTCATGTATTGTCTGTGCTCTCCATTTCCTATTTTCTTGGCTCCTGTTATCGTTCTTAATACTTTCCTCTCAAATATCCTTAATTGTTCTTGTTCTATTTGCGTAGGGACCATTATTTCTGAGCCATATAATACCACTGGTCTAATTAAGCACTTATAGATTCGTATTTTAGTCTTCATCTTCACTTTTTTACTTTTCAGTATGTTTCTATTTGCATAGTAAGCCTTATGTCCCATTTGAATTCTCTCCTTGATCTCTTCACTACGGTCGTTATTATGTGATAGTTGGATTCCCAGATATTTGAAGGATCGTACTTTTTCAAAGGTATATTCTCCTATCTTTACTTCCTTGATATCATCTATTTTTCCTCTTTGACATTTCATATATTTTGTTTTACTTTGATTGATTGTCAGCCCTACTTCACCTGCTTCTTTCTCCATTCTTATAAAATCTCCTTTAATTTTTTCCATGATCTTGAGATGATGACTATGTCATCCGCATAGGCGGTGATTTGTGCTTCCTTGCTTCTTATACTTCCTTGTATATCTAATCGTCTTATTACGTCTTCCAGTGCCAGATTCAAAAGTGTCGTTGAGATCGTGTCTCCTCGGCGGACCCCCCTGTTAATGTTGAATTCTTCTGTTTGGTCTTCTCTTGTCTTTACCACTGCTTTTGAGTTCCTCATCGTCAATTCGATGAATTTTCTTAATTTTCTCGGGATCTCCATTCTTCTCAGTATTTGCGTTAGAGAACTTCTTTTGATTTTATCGAACGCTTGCTTATAGTCTACAAATAGTATGTGTAGCTCGATCTCGTATTCATAACATTTTTCCAATATTTCTAGTATTGTATGCAGAGCATCTGTTGTTGAATTTCCTGTCCTAAACCCTGTTTGGTATTCCCCGATTTCTTTGTCAGCATGTGTTGCAAGTTTGTTTTGGACGAGGGTAGTAAAAACTTTATATGTTGTGTTTAGCAGCGAGATTCCCCTGTAGTTCCTACATTGTTCTAAGTCGCCTTTTTTTGGTATTGTTACGATTACTCCTTTTTCCCATTCTGTCGGCATTCTCTCGTGTTTCCATATCTTTCGTATCAACTTATATATTCTTTTATGTAGCTTCTCTCCTCCATACTTTAGCATCTCCCCGTGTATTTGGTCACACCCCGGTGATTTTCCATTCTTTAGTTTTCTTATTACTGCTTTCATTTCTTCATAGGTTGGTTCTTCTGTTATGTTTTTGTTGTCGTCTTCTTCCTCGTTTATTTCTTGTTGCTCTTGTTCTCGTCTTTTGTCTTCTTCTGCTTCATATAATAAGTTGCTGAAGTATTCTTTCCATATAGCTTTCTTCTTTTTTTCGTCGTATTCTATGTTTCCGTATGCGTATTTATTCCTCTTGTTTTTATTGTATTCCTTCCCTTTTGGGTCTTTATCTCTTGGTAAAACTTTTTTGTGTTATTACTTTTATAATTTTGTTCTATCTTGTTCATCATTGCTTCCATCCAGCTGTTCTTTTTTTGCCTACATATTCTCTGTGCTTCTCTCTTGAATTGTTTGTAGTTTTCTAGGTCCTCTTGCTTGTTTGTTTGTAACCACTTTTTTCTCATTCCGTTATTTCTATTAATTATTTTTTGACATTCCTCATCATACCATTGTTTTGTAATCTTGTTTGTTTTGTATCCAATTGTCTCTTCTGCGCTCTTTATAATTATTCCTTTGATATTTGCCCATTATTTCTCTATATCTACGTCATTCTCCCTTTTATCTATCTCGTTATTGATTTCTTTCCTGTATTTTCTTCTTCCTTCTTCTGTTTGTAGTTTTTGTTTCCCTGTTTTTGGTTATTGTTCCTATATTCTTGTCTCAACTTTGTGGTTACCATGTAATGATCTGTGTCTGCATTTGGTCCCCTATATGATCTTACGTCCGTGATTGTCCTATTTTGTTTTTTATTTATTAATATGTGATCTATCTGGTTACCTCTTGTCCTTCCTGGCCCCATCCATGTTTCTTTGTGTATTCTCTTGTGCTTAAATTTAGTACTGCTAATCTCCAAATTTGATGCTATCGCAAAGTTACATAGCCTGTTTCCGTTATCATTTGTCTTCTCGTGTAACGTGTGTTTCCCTGCCACCTCCTTTATGTAGTCCTCTTTCCCTATCTGTGCATTCAGGTCTCCTAAGATCAGCAATACATCATGCTTAGGTATTTTTTCATGTGCATTCTCCAAGTCGTTATAGAATTTATCTTTTTCATCTTGTCTCTCGGCTTCTGTAGGAGCATAGACACATATTAATGATACATTTAAAGGTCTTCCTTCAATTCTTAGATAGCATAATCTGCCGTTAATAGGTTTGAAGTCGATAATTTTTATTTTACTGTTCACAATGAATCCGGTGCCATTGTTACCCTGGTTTCTTTCGCCCTGAATATAGCATTGTGAATTCCTTTTTGTTAATCTCCCCTTGTCCTCTCCACCTTAGTTCTTGCACGGCTGCTACGTCCACTTTGTATCGCTTTAGTTCCTTGGCCACTTTCGTCATCTTTCCGGGTGTCAGCATTGTTCTTATGTTCCATGTTGCTATGATCATTTTCTTATTGTTCTTGTTTTTTCTTTTCATTTGCTTTGTATTCATATCCGTATTCTTTGCATTGGTCGTCTTCCAATTTGCCCATCCCTGTTTCTTTAACATGAGTTTTTTGTTTTTTGTTTATCTTCTTTTGCTTTACGGTGTTGGAGCTCGTTATCTTTCTTACTCCATTCATACAGTTGTTTGTTTATTGTTAGTTTGTGATAGCCAATTGTTACTTTGTTTCCCGTTTGTTTTTCTTCTTTGGCAATTTCTATTATCTTGCTTTGTATCTCCCTTCAACTATAATTAGTTTTTCTAGAGTCAACCCTAAAATTGCAAGGTACAACTTTAACCTGAAGTGACGTTAAGAATAAATTTCTAAAATGCTTATTGACCTTGTAATATCGATAGTACAAAGTTACCAAGAAATTATATTTTAAAATCTTACTTGCACTACCGGCAACGTTTCCTATAAACTGAATAATCTGTACTCTACCTGTTTTAGCTAATACGGTTATAATTTAAAGTAAACAACATAAATATGCTTCTAATATTAACCTATGAACGATAGAACGCGATATACTACCTCAGATTTAATAGCTCAGCTGATTTTAAAGTAATTAAAACTGCCGTGCATTCTGGAAGTTTAATTGACTGACGAAATTCTGGAGAAAAATTTAATTACCGAAGTTATAATCAATCCCTACACTCTTAGTTATTTTACAAATTATGAGTTCCTGGCATCAAATTACGGCATTCTTTGCCAAGGTTTAAAAGTTGATCAATCTCCGTTTTCAATCAAAACTTTTAATAAATTTTAATAAATCACAGGGAAAGCACACACGGGGGAAATTAAATTAAAGGAGGCTTAGCTTTATTATTATAAATACATAATGTTCACTAGATTATGCTTAAATTTTAAGTTTGTATCGATCTCTACAAAACTATAAAAGACAAAGACATTAATTATAAAGTTCTATATTCTTAAAGGACGGGAAACGAAATGTTATGCGAACATTAGAAGTAATGTTCGATAATCGAAAATATATTCGCGAAGAATTAAGAATTTTTTTTCGTAGTTTTTATAGATTCTAATTTCAATTACATTATTTGAAAGCATAATTAACAGGATGTCCAATAGTTTTTACCTAAAGCTTTGGTTTGAAGTTAAAGGACGTCAGAATCTGTTTAAGAATTATAAATTTGATATTAATTGATAATTATAACTAGTATTCTACTTTGATTCGCCTACATAATAAGTGTTTATAACTGGAATTAAGAGCAACAGTAACCCTAAGTATTGAGGTACTATTCAAACGTTGACCTCACGATTTACTTAATATATTCAAAATTCATATGACAACCGATACTTTTGTTTCACTTTCATAAGAGCTAAGACGGTGAGTTCTTCTGCCTTAAAAAGACACGGTCCAATCGTTGGTTGCATAATGACAACTGAGTGGTGTAATGGCTTCATTACCTAACTGAAATAGTGTCAAATGAATGACATAATGACATTTGCCTACTAAAATATTTTTGAAAACGACAGATCTGACATTTCTCTTAATGCACTTTTCTTAATTTTATGCAGTTCATCATTAATATACTTGTGTGCTTACATAACTCGTGCCACACACTCGTTTGTAGCTTACACACGTATATTAATGATGCTCTTATCCCACTTGTATAGTAAATAACTATTATCTAGTATATTGCAATAATAAGAAATCTAAACTCATTTCTAATTTTAATATCAAATACAAAATAGTATCATATTTGCCTAAGGCACATTTTAAATAATATAGTACATCATTGTATCAAATATAAAATGCATTTGACTGTCAACAGTGGATTCTGCTGTGAGCTATAACCTCAAAATATGATTTTCCTTTAACTAGTTATCCAGCTTCTCAAAAGAAAAAGGCATAGTTACACATACGAAGCAGTCACCCTAGTATGGCCTCTTACTGTGCAAATCCAAGTGAATACATTATATGGCCCAAAGTTTTAAAATTTAATACGCCTTATCTACCTATAACTGGCAAGGGAAACAACTTCTCCTAAACCCGCAAGAACTTCAGCTGCGGCTTTTATAAACAAGTCCCGAATTACTGACAGGCTTAGATATTCTGAACCATAATTAAAGACTGGCGTATAAGCGAATGTAGTTTGAATAAAGAATAAGTAACTTCAAGTAATTAAACGAATTAATCGTGCTGGTGATTCATCTGCAGAGGGTTGAACAACCCTGCTTACAAAGTAGGTCAGCTTTACCTATATTTCAGACGCTAATTGCACTTTATATTCCAAAACTATAAATTTCTTGGGTTATAGTTGTATAAATCAGTTCTATGCAAAAGTCTTGAAATAAATTGCAAATTTTGTTGGAAAAATAAATTTTAAATGAGTAATAAATGTATACATAAGCTAATCGACGTCTGGCAATTTTCAGAGTTTAATTTTGAAACAGAGTTAATTAATACATGAATGACAATAATGTGTTGCGTGAGGGAAAGCTTTTATTGTATTATAACACTGGATTGCACAATTTTCCCCACAATTAATTTTTGTTTGGTGGTCCCACAACATCCCTTTGTTGCCCTCTGTGTATGCGTAGTCCAAATGTAAACAAGAACAAGTAGTAAAGCAATAGCATTTCCATGCTGTCATAAATACAAATTTTGGATAGCATTTTGTCTAGATATGTAAATAATGTAATGCTAATTTTTTACTACGAGTACATCAATAGCAAGTAGATGCACCATTTATTGTATCCTTTGCCTATGTAAATGTCTTGAGAGGTGAATATACGTAGATAATTTTCTGCAAAAGGAGGCTTCAATAGGTAACTATATGCGATTGAGGGATCTGAGCAGGTATATTGCTCCTTTATTAAAAATTCAACCAAATATTTAATGTAATTTGTCTGGGGCTTTATAGATATTAACGATACAAGTTTGATTATGAGCATCTTAACAAAACGAGTTTGATTGCCAACGAAGCAGGACAATTGGGCGCCGCCGTCTGGGCGCCGCCGTTTTTGGGCGCTGGCCGTTTGGGCGCCGGGACTTTTGGGCCCCGCTGATTGGCGCTGGACATTTGGGCGCCGAAATTTAGAAACATTAAAAATAGTCCATGATTCTTCTGTAAATATTATTTTTTGCAAGAAATTCTAAATCACATTGTTCACGGTGTAATAGATTTGATATATGTACAGTGTGGTCCATTAAGTGTGCAACAAATGGGACATTTTTTTATTAGTTGTACAACCGAACTTTAAATACCTCCAGGAGTTAGTGCATGTTTGATAACCAAATCAGATGCATTTAGAATGGCTCCAAGTCAAACAGCATACAGGGCAGGACAAAAAATATGAAATTCGTTCAAGAATAAAGTTACCTTATTTTAAAAAATATAGCAAAATTTTATTGAGAAAAGTTGTTTAGAATTAAAAGTTATGCTCGAATACAAAGTCACGGTCTCCTATTCAAATTTTTATTCTTTTTTTGAAAATTTTGTATTAGCCCCGTATGATACATATTTTTATTATTCTGATTTTATACGTATTTAAAGTAGCCACAACCACATTACTTTTAAATAAGTTTTAGCAACTTGAAGCGTATTTGTAAAATTTACTTGTATTTATATTTTTTTAGGTAACCGTCCACTTCATGTTTGTTGCAACGATATTTAACAGAACTTTAGAATTTCCTAAATATTCTTTTTAACAAGGCAAATGCTTTAATAATAATAATTACACACAATTAAAGCCTAAAATTTTATTTCAAATTCTTATGAAAATGTTTCATGTAGAACAAAAATTATCGAAGCGTCTCTGTTATCTCGTTATCTATTAAGTTCATGTGGTAAAAGAATTTATACTAATGGCAGTTACAAGAAGACATTATGTGGCATTATTAAAAATAATTAAGCAACATTATTAGAAGTTTCAAACTATTTGAAAATGTATACTATTGGCGCCCAAACGTCCGGCGGTCAAAAGTATGGCTCCCAAACGGCGGCGGCCAAAGGGCGGCGCCTAAACGGCAGCGCCCAAACGGCGGCGCCCAAATGTCGCGTACCGGATTGCCAAAACGAGGCAGTGAGTCGAGTTTTGCGGCAATCAAACGAGTTTCGTGCGGTAATGAAGCTCTTAACGATACGAAAATTAATTTGGTTAGGAGTCCATAACAACAGCGATGAAAATAAAATTAATAACAAAATCACTAAAAGAATAAACAATATATAACTGTTATTGCTGGCATGTTACAGTGATTATACCACTTCCTCTAACATCAACCAATGAACGACAAAATGCATAATTACGCATGTACTAACTTTTGATAATGTACATAGCAACTGATAATCACATACGTTCCTCATTAATAGGTGATAATCACACGCCTTCACAAACATCACGATACCTGCTGTCAGTACAATTGTCATAACAACCACATTAACTGTACTTTTAATATTTAAAATACACTATTCAAACGTTGTTTATTGACTCGTGATATAATCTAGCCGAATGCAACTCGTCTCTTCTTGATTATAAAATCATTTCTGTTTCCACTCGATATATTGTTTTAGGCAATCACGCTCGTCCATAAACAATATATCTCGTGTAAACAGAAATGATTATTTGATAATCAAGAACCCACTAGTTGCATTCTATATGATTATACCACCCCCTGTAACATCAACCAATGAAAAACGGCAATATGCATAGTTGCGCATGTACTAACTTTTGACTTTACATAACAACTGTGATAATCATATACCTTCTTGACTAATAAGTGATAGTCAAATGCCTTCGCAAACATCGTGTTATCTGCTGACAGTACAATTGACATGGCAACCACACTAACTGTACTTCAAACGTTCTTTATTGACTCATGATATAATCTAGCCGAATGCAACTCGTGTCTTCTTGATGATCATATCATTTCTGTATCCACTTCATATATTTTTTCAGGCAATCACAATATATCTCGTGTAAACGAATAATATAAATGTCCGAGATATCGTAGAAACAATTTTAAATTACAGAATATTGATGTCACTTTAGGAGGTTTTAAATATCATTTTATTGTCTGACAAAGGCAGATGCAAACTAAATTAATAAATTTCGCGATTTTTTCGGGCAATCACGTTAACACATGTGTTAGTCGTTAACCCCTACAAGGAAACTCTGCCTCGCCTTCGACGAGCAAGGTTAGCCAACTACCCAGTTATATGAGTAAACAGGGCTGATACAGCCCCAGTGTGGTTAAAAACAGGCCACTGGCCTATAATAAAAGGAGGAAAAGGAAGACGCGTTTTTTGTTTAACGGTTCAATCCAACAACAATAATGGAAGCTTCTTGTCAGATAGAGATGGCTTCTATTTCTATCGTTTTTATGTGCCTTTCAAATTCTACATTTTCTGAAAATATCAAATTTTCAGAAAAATACACTTGTAGCATTACCTGGTGCATAAGTTAAAGCAACGGCTTTTACAATAACTCAATGACATCATAGCCCTGTAAAGAATGTCGAGATTCGGTATTGATTCACTCTCTGAGAAACATCTGGTTGAAACGAATGTGAAACGGGCATCTTTTATTTTAATATTTACATATATATCCAGTTTGTTTGCATGTTTTTTCATTGTTAAGTAAGTTTAGTTATTATATCGACCCTGTTCGGTAAAGCGCTTTGTTTTGTGTGTGCACAATAAATGAAAAAGCAACGATATTTGCGGGGAAATTAGGCAGTATCCAGCAGGTTCAGCTCGTAGCTCCACGTCTGTGAGAAACCTCCAGTGAATGTTGAATGCGGCGCAATACATAGAAGCAGCTTAAAAGCCTCGCAGTAAATAAATGTTACTGTGTAGTAAGCAGTGTTTACACTTCAACGCAAAATAAGGATGTACTCAGTAAGTAACTACGTGATCGACAAAGAGTTTCGTCGCGTCCATTTGGTGCCGTGACGTCAGCTGACCAAGAGGCGACATTAGCAGCTAGGTGCTTCCCTGTCACATTAGTTGTAGGAAATTTTCGTACGAGTTATTCAAGGGATGACGTAATCCTGGACGTGCCCAGTCCTCTATAGAGCAATTCCCAGGCTTCGAGCATCATATAGTAACCCAATACAAGGCATGTTTGCAGTTTGGGCGATATGCGTTTTATTCAGGCTGTGAAGATTAACCGACCTTAAAGGAAACCGCTTAATAGACAATTAAGTACGTACGCGAATCGAAGTCGGGTTTTGATAGTAAAAATCCCAACGGTTCGATGCAGTTTACCATCCGCGCTTTTAAGGACAGTCATTTCAGCGTTATTTTAATTTTAAGTAAATGTGTACATAGCGCAGATACAATTATTCTTATACTGTTGGTTTTATAATTGCGTATAGCCACGAGCTATTGCGCGTACATTATCCATTCTCAGTTAACTCTGTTGTGCTTAGATGTGACCAGCCATTCTAGGTTTTACGAGTAATGCTGATTTTCTTTATGGTTCTATATGTATGTGTTTTAAAGGTTAATAGATAGCGATTAAAAATAAAATGTAACGCTGGAATCCATGAAAAATATGACCACTCTCTACACTGCACTTTATAAAACTACATTTGAACTACAATTAACTGTATTACTAGTTCTTGTGACATTGACACAGTCGACACAGATATGCAAAAATATGTAATTTAAACCAAACTTATAGATTAAATTGATTGATACCATCAAAACAGCACGTAGACAAGTTAAATAACATAAAGTTGATAGTTGCGTGTCAACAAAAAAAAAACGTATTATGCAAGTTTTATTTCTCTTCAATGGCTAGCATGATGAAATTAGTTTTGATATTTCGGTATGGTTATTTGTATAAGAAAATTGGCTTTTCTTATGCGTATTGGTTGAACTTGATTTCAACATGCAAGTGCAATCTTGCTTCCTATTTTGGCATATATCGACCTATTCTATCCACGAGTTGAACTAAAGTCAGAGTTTTATGTTAACTGAGCTAGTTAGGTAAACAAGTGATTTAAATTTAACGTCCCCAAGCAGGGGCTACAAAAGAAATTGTTTCATTTGGGTAGCACCCTATCGAAAAAAAATCGGCCGTTGGATAAGTTTTACTTCATTCATGGTCGCGTCAGCATTACTATGGCTATTCTTGCAATATTTGTGTATTTACACGTTTTATAGTTGTGACAGTTTACTCAGTACATATATTTATTTACGAATTAGTGTAGCAACGAGCTCAGAAGCCATACGTTTTCCTGGGAAATAGTCCTTTCACGTCGCCAAGTATTTATCCCCACTCTAAAATTTTTTTTATGTATTCCTTGGTTTTTCGTTAATGCTCTAATATATGGCTCCCTTTGTTGTTTTAGCTAATTATTCCTGCATTGTCTCCCATATCAGCTCGTTTGTTATTCCTTCGGGCAAGAATATTTGACACCTAATTCTTAGACACTTATTAGCAAATTTCAGTGACTTATTTGTAATGCCATTTTAACATTTGATCTCAATATTAGTAGCATTATTGTTTTCTGCTTCTCTCTTCGCTGTCCTGTTCAAAACTTTTTTCTAGTCCTTACAATGCTTAGAACCATATAACAAGTCTTTGACTTCTTCAATTGATTTTTCGTATTGTTTCTCCTTAGTAATAACGTATATTCATTGATAAAAATGTTTAGAGTTGGCCGTGACTTGAAAATTGTATGTTTTCTCTTAACTAAAAATTCGATAATGCTATGGCAAGTGAGAGTAAGTTCACCACATCTAGACATACGTTCAGTAAATCAAAGACAACTACGAACGGTTTTATTAATGAGCACCCTGTATTTTTCTACAATTTTTGTCTGGAAATATTTCTGTTTGGTCTTTCTCATAACTCAGTTTAACTAATTTGAAGAGGATTAGAGATAATATACATCCTAAGCCGTATACATATTTTATTGCTTATTTCCGTTGATAACTCTCTGTTATATAAGTTTGATAATATAACATTTTAGGACAATCTTTATTTATTCAGTATCCTCTACAGCTTTATTGTATAATCTCTTATAATTACAGTAAAATTGAAGTCTTAAAAAATCACCACGAGAATTAGGAAGTTGGTTGAATATAATTAATGCATTGCAAATAATACCGTCTATGTTATGTGCTATAGCACAGCATTATGTTTTTTGTACTCAATTGAACTATAAAATTGCAAAATTTCTAATACACGTTTTCCATATTTAGGCTAATTGGTGCGTATTTGCAAGTAAGTGCATATTTTGAGATATTATTGCATAAATCTGCATAGCTGACATCATTTTACCGCATACTGCGAAATATGTTATGGGTTTTCTATTTTCTGAGACCAGAAGATGAAGATATTGATTATTTGGAGCCATTTCTGATTACTGATTTCAAAAATAAAGTATGCTTCTATGACATTATGCCGAAAAAAGTTCTTGGACCTATATATTGCTGTGAACTAGAGATGGGCGCTTGAATGAGTTTTCACGCACGTTTCACGCTTGCTTTAAACACTCACATTCACGCACGTTCACGCTCACGTTCATTCATGTTCACGGCGTGACACGCCACTCATGACGTGACACGCAGCTTTTATTTCAAAATTTAAATTCAGATAAAACAGAATGTTCAAATTTAAAACCAATGAAAAAAAATCGTAAACAGAACTAAAAATATGTTTTGCATGTGACATCATTTACGTGATATGTTGCTATCAGAATAGTTGACATAAAATTTAAAAAAATGAAAATTGACTACAATAACTTACGACAAGGGATAAATACTGATTTCTCGCAAATACATTTCTTGCAGCTGTCTTCAAAGACATTAGTCTTCAAAGACATTACTTTTAATACTAAAAGCTGTCATTATAATTGACGTTTCTTTTATTAGTATGAGTACAGAAGGTATATGTTGCTAGGCAACACTTTTAATTCGTAGGTTTAAAAGTACCTTTACGTAAAAGGATCAACATTTTCAGCGTTAAGACGAATATACAAAACAAAACATTACTTTTATTAGAATAATAAGTTCGTTTACACATGTACACAATAAATTGGTTTAAAAATAAAACGTAATCAACATTTTCAGTGTTAAGTCGAGTATACAAAACAAAACATTACTTTTATAAAAATAGATTCATCTACACATCTACACAATACATGTTTGGTTTAATAGTAAAACGTAATTAACATTTTCAGCGTTAAGCCGAGTAGACAAAACAAAACAAAATATTACTTTTATAAGAATAATAAGTTTATCTACACAATAAATTGGTTTAAAAATAAAACGTGCACGTGGGGCACCCTGCAGTTTTTTATTCGTTACTAAATATTTAACGTGAAATTAACGTGAAACGTGAATCACGCCTTGGAAATTTTCATTCACGTTCACGTCACGATTTTCAAATATAAGTCACGTCCACGACGGGACACGCCGTGACACGACGTGACACGACTGTTTTCACGTCACGCGCCCTTTCCTACTGTGAACACATTTTAAGCCTTTATGATTATAATAGCAATTAATAACATTTAAGCGTATCAAATATTATTTCATAAAAATTTACAGAAATGTGCTAGTTGCTTTTTTGTAAATAGTATGAAATAGCATTGGTCTTGATAATCACTTGTAAAACTATCTTAAAATAGTGTTAGTCTTCATTGGCACAACAAAATAAGTCAGGGCAGGCTTGGAAATAATGTGAAACAAGGTAAGATTGAAGAAAACAATTGGGAAGAGAAAGCCAAACTGTGAAGTGGTGTTAATTTTGGCTTCCTCAATAAATAATTATTAATACGTGAATAAATACGCTTTTCCCAATTCAGTGTACTTGAGATTAATTCTATATCCCTTGAGTAGGCTGTAGCTTTCATTTGTGCATCGAGTGTTAGCTGGTTTTACGAGATTGTGTACGAGGTTCAAGCAGTGTAATTGGAGTCTTGTGAGCTAGAGATAGGCAGCGACTTTCGTGGGAATCAGTTGGAGACTAGGTCTGGGGCAACAGCTGAATTATTTAGAAGCATTTTAGGAGCGGTCGAGCTGCAGGAGTCGTTTTGCACGACATCAACAGCTTGTATCTGCATGCCAACGAAAAAAGAAGGGCCCGTGCATCGTGGAACTTGCTGGAAGATCGAGTTAAGACCTAGTTTCCATTGCAAAAGCAACATAAAGGTCAGCAAAATTTATCCTTAAGATACTAAATTTAGTGATTTGCAAGTGGCGTCGGTTTTTTGTGCAATTTCGCAAGAAACGTTATTTGAGTACCTTTGTTCATGATGTGTATTTACTTACTGCTGTTGTTATCACCTAGGCAACGCCTTAATTACAAAATCACTGATAATTGTCGAGGAATAGCGCACTTGTTTTGCGAAATTGTGAGGTTGGATCGTCATACTTGAATTTGGTTCCCATTAGTTAAAATATCCAGTATTGTAGAAATTTCAGTGGTTAAATGAGCATTGTTCAAAGTAAATTATTAAAAATATAATGCGATAATTAAGTTCATAGCAAATGTATTTCCAATAATTTATACAAATCAAGATAATATTTGCTAGGATGTAGAGACCCGACCCATTCGGATGATAGAATCATTTATTTAAATCTAGTAATAATATCATATACCTACACCCTATAAGAATATTAAGCTTTTTATTTTAATTAATTAATATAATATCCACAACAAGTATAACAACCATAATAATATACATATACCGGGTGCTGACTTGCGCGACGCACCATAGGAATTTGCATAGTAAATTCTTTATGTTCAATTATTTGCTCCCGTAATTATTTTAGAGCTAAAGTGTAAATACATTTTTTGTAGAGAAAATATGCAAAAAATCAAACTAGCATTTTTACAAAAATTAGTGATGCCATGGAATTATTGAAACAAGCCAATGCCAAGGCAAGTGCGTGCGGAGCGATCATCCAGTCACTGCCGTCAAAAGATTGAACGTATTGTCGTTTTTCTCGTTTTGGTATAAGTTCTGAACCTCATTATTGCACCTACAATTATTTAATAACCGGCCTGTAGTCTTAAACTTAAAATGAATCAGTCTATTAATGGTTGTACTTTTTGGAACTTGCCGATACGGATATTTTACAATAAACAAGGAGCTTACCTAACGAACGTCCACCATACTCGTATAACCATTTTTGTTATGGACAAGGTCTAGGCACCTTAGAGACATTAAGCAGAACATAATTAATAATGAATTATTATAAACGTCAAACATCAATTACAAACAAACAAACAGCACATGTCGCGCCGCACGCATTTGCGTTGGCATTGGCTTGTTTCAATAATTCCATGGCACCACTGAATTTTGTGAAAATGCTAGTTTGTTTTTTTGCATTCCTTCGGTTCCGGAAAATGAAAAATTGATAGCAACAGTCTGAATGGCTGCAGTATTTTTTTCTCTACAAAAAATGTATTTACTCTTTAACTCTAAAATAATTAGGGGAGCAAATAATTGAACATAAAGAATTTACTATGCAAATTCCTATGGTGCGTCGCGCAAGTCAGCACCCGGTATACATACGTATATATGTTCTCAGGCGAAGGTATTTACATGGATAATTTACAGAAATATTTAACAATCTTATTAAATAGCAATAATTTAACAATATAGATTCTATATCAAATATAGCTACGACTTGATGTATAGATTTAGAAAATATTAATTTTATTTTTATGCATTTATGAGTGGAATATTGATTATTGTTTTTATATTAATAATTATTCATTTTTGAACTTGTTTATTTATCGTTTTAACTTGTTTTTTCTTAAAGTTTGTATATTAATCTGTGCATTTTTAAATTTTACAGTGCATATTCTGTGTTTCTAGTACATATTTTACAATGATGGTGCATATTAATGTATATTATGGCCTTTCTTTTAAGAGCATGTACTATAAAATGCATTTATAACCGCCTTTTCAGTGCATATAATCCGCCGTTTATTAATGAGATATATCGTCCCGTTTTCAGTGGTTTATAATGTTAGTAACTTCTTGTAGAACTTAAAAACGCCACCATATTATTTTCAATACTATAAAGTACAAAATAAGCTGTGTGCTTTAATCGTGTTTAGCTCCAATACTTGAAAATCACTATCAGCTTGGGGAACAGCAGTTGCTATCTCTGACGTATTGGAGAAATAAATTATATATTGTTGGAAGCCAGTGCTTTATATGAAGCCGAAGTTAACGCAACATTCTCAACCATTCTTCCCCCTGGGATAGAATGTTTCTACATAGAAAACTTTTACACTGTAAGGAAAAATTCGGCTGATACAAAATATTTTCTTGATATAAATCATTTACCCTACTAGGCTTTGGTCTGGATTATGTTTTGGCGCTGTTGAACTAATTATTACTACCACCGAACTCGTACAGTTTTTATTAAATAGTATAGCAAATGTATAATTCAAAATGAAATAGGACAAGTAAATCTTTTAACGTCCTTTTAGAACTGCAATAGTTTGTAGTTAAACAAATTTGTCTATTTTATAGCATCAGATTATATAGTATCCATATTCTACAACTTCAAAATTATTATAAATAATAGAACTGTAAAACTGTGCTACAGCTACTGCTGCATAGATAAACGCATCGTTTCAAACCTTTTGAAATAAAAATAAAATATTTATTAAAACCACCGTGCTTTGCCTATCTGAAACCTCAGGAACCGCTCTAGAACTGACACATTGTATACAATATTGTTTTAAGCACATGTTCTCTATATTATCGTGATTAATAAAGGCTGCTCGTACAAGTAACACTAGGATATGGCGTTTATCAACACCTTTTTTAATAAAACGCAGAAAACGTCAATGTTTTTGGCACACAATGGAATCAATCAAACATTTCGATTTTCGACGTGCAGCAGCACATAATTCCATGCGAACTTCAAGTACAAAAGAGAAAAAGCTCCACTCGTTGTCATTCCATCCACAAAGATAGGCTCACAAAAGAAATAATCAAATCAAGGGTTTTCCCTTAGAAAAATTCTTATTCAAACTCCGCTTCTTATTATGTTTAAATGAAATACACGTTCGATTCAATTTTTTAGTTTCACAACTATAAATATGCTTGAAAATGCTAGTATTTTTCTCTCATGCTGCCACTCGGAAAATTAACAACGAAACAAGAGAAAATCACGAGTCACCGTCGAGCGTCGTGATGTTTATCTCCACGCATTGAAGGATCGATGGGGTCGACATTTGGTCGGCTCTTAACCTACTTATAAAACTGGCGAAACGCAACGATAAGCTGCGAATTAATTGTTCTATCTATAAAAGCTGCTGTGAACAAATGGCGTTGTGAGCTTTGAAAACACGAAAGGCGGCTTCGCGTTTGTCCATACCGGAGATTAAAATTTTGCTTGGCAAAAGCAGAATGAAAGGCTAATTTATCAATTACCTGCATGAGCAGAACAAGTCTGTTGAGTTAACTCTCCTTTTTCAGGTAAAAAATTATTACCATTTGCGGAGACGCTAAGAAATGATAACGAAAAAAAAAATAAATGTGAGTAATTTATTTTGCCATTTGAAACATAGGAAGGCTTCTATAAAGAAATTTTTCATTTCAGGACTATTATCTGATCATAATAACTTCTATCAAACAAATTTTGAAATTTTACGGATCAGATGTTAAAAAGCAGTAATTTTAAATTATGTTGCTTTGACGGTAATAGATAACTACTTAGAAATCAACATTAATATAATATTAAGATATTGAAATTACATTTGTCAACTTTTCAAATGTTTACATATAAAAACAAAATTCTATTATTTAAAAATAAATGGGACAAAAATAATTTTAAACTCGAAAAAAGGTATATACAAAAGACACTAGGAAATTTTTGCAAAACTACTTTATTTTATTCGACCTTTCATTATATTCAATGCAGCTTGGTATTTCTCGAATCCATCCACATTTTCTTTGGAAGCAGCTTCTCCTCATTTGGAAATAGTTTCTTTTCTCCAATATCAGGACTATAGGGAGGACGTTCAAGCACATTTAACCCGTTCGTTGCATTGCATTGGCCCAATGTGCGGGGACGTTGTCGTGGTGCCGAAACGTGGCTATGCTTTAGATGAAAACCTTTCAACTCCTATAGGACCTGAAATGAGCATCGTTATGTGTACCACTTAGCACTGACCACGGCAATCATATTCTTTGTCACTGGCCGTGATATTCTGATTGTGGCTAAAGCTGCCTCGCCTTCGAATACCCACATCATGTTCTGTGATTCCCTCGGGACATCGTAGTGATAAAATCACGTTTCATCGCCTCTCACGATGCTGTTGACGTTGCGAAAAGTTTAATTTTGTACCTTCCTCAGCATTTTCAAATACCAAACACTGGTGGCTGATTGGCTCTTTAGCAGAGGGAATGAAAGAATTATAGAGAACAAACCTTTCTAATATTCAGGTGGTTGTAAAGACTTGCGCGTACTGCAAGTGCAGGGATTCCCAAAGTCTTCTTTATATGTCGGTATGTCAACCGTCTCTATTGCTCCAACATCTTCCGCATTGCAGCAATGTTTTTCTCAGTGATTGAGGAAGAACGCAGTCTAGGACGCAAGACGTCCTTGAGACTGAAACTTTCTGCCCGAAATTCTTTATACCCACGAAATATAGTAGTGCAATAAGACAATCAGACCCCACCATAGGAGCAACTTTCTCTAATCATGGGTCCACGCCAGTCCTGGATCAAAGTTGTGGAGTAAAACTTAACGGTAGGTAACGACCTACTGGCGCATGACTCGATGTTCGCCGCTCGACTGTTCAAGTGTAACAGGCAGCAGATGCTGTTTAATGATATTGAACAATATCCATAGCAGCCCACTATCTGTTGGTTCCTGATTGTACTACTTTGAAAATCTTTCACAATATTCTTTGTGTAGAGAAGTTTTTTAATGGTAATATAATAAATATTAATTTTAGACAGTTTTAAAGACATCAAGTTAGACCTACTGCACTAAATAATTCATAGATGAAACTGTTATTTTTGAATTTTAAGAGTGAAAAAACCTTGGTGTACAATAACCAACGTAAATATTGATCGCTCCTGCATATTCAATAGTTTATATCAAGTGCAGTTATTTAGTCGCACGCACACTTCACACAGCTGCAAGTGAACACCTATCTCTTAAACTGCAATCACTTCCTGTATCAAGTTATATTCTAATCGAGTCTGGGAACTGCTACGTCATCCCTTGAATACCCCCTCCTCCAGAATGCTGCGGGAAAGATCCTATCTTCTAACGATGGTGTCGTTTTGTTGGGTGACGTCAGGTAACAATCATAACGTTTCATTACTTCCTGATTACTTTGCAATTCGCGTACTTGCTCTGTGTTATCACTGGTTTGTGGCACTCAACGTTATAGGATCTAAATTATTTAATGCGATGCTTCCCGCCGCTTTAATTAACTCGCCGCTAATAAAATTTACTTCGAGTCGCTTACACACATGCGCCCCTCAGGCTGGACACGTTAGCTACTGCTTATGATCCCCGCGATGCACGATACCGTTTATCGCTACACCTACGAATTCGCCTGCTTCATACTAAACAAGTCAGTATTCGTGCGCTTTTAGCTATACAAAATTACAATTATTAAATCTAATTAACAATCAAAATGCATGCAAACACAAACTCGTCATATACGTAAATATGGAAATAAACAACCCAAGGAGGGCAACCAGATGCCCGTTTCAAAGGTTTCACTTTACTTTTTCAAGATTTTTTCATAATAATTTTAAATAATTGTCATGCAGGGATTCAGTTGGAATTAAAGTTCTGATTTTCGTCCATTACACCTCTTGAAATTTAGGACTAAACACCTTTAACTTTAGTCCAGATATATTTGTTAAATTAGAATATATTGTACCTAGTCTAAACGTTTAAAGAACTAACCAGCAATTATTTATGTTAAGAATTCACCCATTAGTATCCTCGAACATTTAATACCCTGAAACAATCTTCACGTGTTAGCACCCCACTTTTTCTCTGTTGCTGCTTTACATTAGCTCAATGGATTTAGTCAGTTTGAGTCTCCCCACTAATTGTGTATCGATGTTTACATGGTCATGGAACCTAGGCTCATACTTCTGGGCAAAATTCTTTATGTCTTCTACTGCAATTGTTACTCTTAGGTCCATGTGGATATCAGGTGTACTAGAGCGAATCTATGATGTTCCGTGGCACTTTGTTTTGCAATTTATGGGTTTTCTTAATATTGGTTTTGCTGGAACAACTCCAAAGTTGACAACCGTATGTTTATACTCGTTCTAATACTTGGTTCTCAGAAGTGTCTTTTTTTTGTGATGATAGTCGGAATTTCCTGTACACTAGCCAATTTTGCTATACTGTATTTTTAGGTCTACTCCTTTCTTCCTGGTGCGCTTCTTCTAGCTCAGTTTGGCATGCAGGTTCATTCCAAGCTGTTACTTTGTTATATTATTATGCAATATGACGATGCTGTTTAGCGTCCTCCTTAACTTAATATTTATTCGCCATTGTTTTGTTCAATTATCCAACTTATTTGTGCTTTGTTGCTTCTTTAGTACTCTCCTACCGCTAGTGTTGCAGCATCGTCTGCGAAAGGAAATAGTGTTGCCCTGATAGAAATCGAGATGTTGTTGATGCACAAGAGGTAAAGTATTGTCCCCACTACACTACCTTGTGTTACTTCTGCCTAATAGTCCAGTCAACGAAGCCAAAAAAATGCTGTTTGGTGGAAATAAATCGTGTAGTCCCAGATTTTGGTATTATTGTAGTGGATACCTTCCTGAATAACATACCAAAAGTCCTGAGTTGTGGGGTGTGAGCGTTGGGGGGGAGGGGGGTTCAAAGGTCCGTTTTTTATGTTTTTTGTAAATATCTCGGAAACCGTAATTTATAGCAGAAAAACAATCATTATAAAAATTAAAGAACATAAAATTTCCTATAAAAAACGTCCTTTTCATTTTTTCTCTAAGATAAATATTAAGCGAGTTATGGGGGAGAATGGGTTTTAAAAATTCTCAAAAATATTAAATGTATAAAGTTCGTATAAGTGCTGACAGCTAGCTGTACTAATGGAGTTACTATCCGTACAACACACTATGTCGAAAGCTTTTGACCGGACAAAGATAAATAAATGGTTCTATGATCATCTTCTCTTTCCAGAAATGAATTCTCTCTTGTCTCTGTCGACAGGTGTCATTGGAAACAAAACGATCAACAGTCACCAAGCCCTAGAGCTTGGAACAAAAACCACGCAAAGCCTGGTTGGTCATAGCCTTTCAGATATAAAACAGTCTAAGAAAATTGTAGTGTTGTCATTGGCCAGTATGAGCAGTTCCATAAAAGTGTTTGGAGAACAAATGACAGTTGACCCCCTCACAATTTTTCAAAGAATTGCCATTGCAAGGAAGAGCGGTAAGGGTATCGAAGAGCTCATGCAATATGAATTGTCACCATTTCCCTATTTTCAACGAAGGAGGTATAAAGAAAGGACAGAAGTCTTCTCGATATGATGCTTTTCCTAAGGATGACCAGACAGCCCATGATCTAACACAGAGCACAAATATAGATGATGACGGCTTCCTCCTACACCGTGTAAAATGGAACGTTGACACGAAGGTTTCCTCCATCTGCGATCAGTACATAGCCTATGTACAGAAACACTATGGCAATAACTGCACGGTTGTCTTTGATGGATATCGGGATGCCAATAGTACAAAACGGGCTGAGCAGAAGCGGAGAGGCCTTACAATAACTTCTGTGGAAATTAATTTCAGCGAAACTATGAACATCGATGTTCAGCAGGAACATTTTGCTTCCAATAAAGCCAGGCTTATTGAGTTGCTTAAGGACAAAATGATATTGAAAGGAAAAGAAACAGTAGTAGCTGTAGGGGATGCTGATAGCACTATTGTAAGATGTGGATTGAACAAAGCTACTTTACACCCTACTGTAACAATAGTAGGGGAAGATATGGACCTGATTTTTCTACTCCTGGCTTTTGCACCACCAGAAAGAAACATTCTTCTTGAAGTCAGGCAGGGGTAAAATTGAATCAAAACTCTACTACACAAATAAACTCCAACAGCTTGTTTTTGCTGACAATATCTTACTTCTCCACTCTTCCAGTGGATGCGATACAACCTCGGCCATTTATAAGAAGTGCAAAGGGAGTATGGTGAAGCTGTTCAGCAAAATTCCCAGTAAAATGAAAAACATATATGACATTTTCAAAAATCCATCATCGACACCAGAAATGGTCGCACAAGCTGGTGAGAAAATATTTTTAGAAACGTACCAGACAAAAAATGAAACAAACTTGAATAAATTGTGATTCAAAGCCTTTTTAAGAATGTCAACTAAGGCAAAAGTGAACCTAGCCTCTCCAGCACCAACCAAAGGATCAGCAAAACAACACTCTTTCAGAGTTTATTTACAGGTAAAGTAACTTATTAAGTTTATTATGTAGTAAAATCCTCTTAAAATATATTACTGCTGTTTAAAGTTTAAGTATAACTATCTCGTACAAAAATTGACTCAATGCTATGACAGAATAAGGCACACGGGATTAAAAATAATATTATACAAACAATATATATTTTTTCTACTCATGACATTGAAATCAGTCATTTTGACATTGATTCCGGTGGTTGAAGTTGCATTTCAACCACTAGAGATAGAAATGCTCGGTCTACCGGGATTTCAAACTGTTTGACGTTCAATTGATGACAAGAGAAATGTCACTTTATGTTTATTTTTTTCTAAATTGCATTAATTTGTTAAAATGCGTGAAAATTCGTAGAAAAAATAGTATATGTAACTGGTGGCTGATAAAATTTCAACGTCTCGAGTTGCTTTTTTCAACTCGCTTCGCTCGTTGAAAAAACCACTCTCAACGTTGAAATTTTATTTCAACCACTTGTCCCATAATATACTATTATGTCAATATAGGTCTATCATGGTTTCGATTTTCCAGATTCAGCAATGGCTTAACAATTCAACCATACAACTGACTGATTGGGGGTGGAACAAAGGGGAAGATGGCACTTGAATCCCACTCACCCGGTCGCTCCAGAGGCCATTTTAAATAATATTTTTTGCCAATATTCAAATGGTTGTGGAAGTCGTTGCGGGTGCAGGAAAGCTGGGATGAAGTGTTCAATGGGATGTGTCACTTGTCGCGGTTCTTGTACAAATTGTGCTCCAGTTGAAGATTTAACAGAACATTTTGATAGCAGTCCCAGTGTTGATGATGTTGATTTGTAATATTCAGAATATTGAAAATTAAATATTCTAAAATCAAGTTTAAGACTTATAATTCGCCTATTACACCATAATTATAAGAGTTAAGAATAAGGTTGGTGTTTCCAATAAGTGTTGCTCGTAGGACAAGATTAATAAAACTTTTAAAATATATAACTATAAAACAATTCATTGATCCATGACCTCCAGCTGCACGTGCCCGTAAAATGTCGAAAAATTTCAACATTTTGTGTTGTAGGGCTAATAATTACTTAAGTACAGCTAGCTGCCTGCATGCATATGAACTTTGTACATTTAATATTGAGTTTTAAAAGTTTTTTCCAACATTAAATGTTGATGTTGTTTATATAAAACGGGTTTTTGAGAATTTTAAAAACCCGTTCTCCCCCATAACTCGCTTAATATTTATTTTAGAGAAAAAATAAAACGGACATTTTTATAGTAAATTTTACGTTCTTTAATTTTGATAATAAATGTTTTTCTGCTAGAGATCCTGGTTTCCGAGATATTTACAAAAAACATGAAAAACGGACCCCCCTCTCCCTCAACGCTCACACCCCTCTACTCAGGACTTTTAGTATGTTATTTAGGAAGGTATCCACTACAACTGTACAAAAATTTGAAACTACACGATTTATTTCCGCGTATTTTGCTTCGTTGACTGGACTATAAGTTTCGTACAAGTTAGAGTATTCGTGAGGATAAAAGTGAAATACGTAACTCTACTTTCGTTTGCTTTTGTTCTCCACATTTTTACCACTTTTAAACTTTAACTAGGTTTGTTTGTAGATTTCTGAAAGTAGATTCTGAACTTGGATGGGAATACAAGTACAACCGTATCATTTGCAAGTATAGCAACGGTTTTTATTCTAGTGGTTATAATATCGGCCATCTACGGTAAATCACTTAGCTGTGGCATTCCAGCATGAAGAACTTGTAAACCAAAGTATTAGTTTTGATATTTTACTAACAAATGTCGGTTATTTAGGTCGGACTTAAGGGTTCGATAATAACAGTGTTTGCATTACTTTCACAGTCGAAAACCTAACCTATGCGCCAACAGATCCTCAAAAACTTTGTTCACAACCTCGTGGATACTTATCTGTAGTGTTTTCGTAGCATGTTTTCTAACTTACACATGTCTCTGTCAATCTAATCATGTGTCAAGCAGTTTGAATACGATATTATTAATTCAAGCAACTTCAATAAAGAACTCAATGGAAAGTATAAATATTTTAGAGTCTTATCTTCTTCGTTTAGTGCTAAGCGATCCATCGATTAATGTAAAATTGTAAAGAACTCCTAGTCATTTTTCTCACTTCGGCATACTGAACTTTGCACCAATTTCTAACGTAAAGTTATGAAAGTTGTTGCATTCTCAGCGCATTTTCTTTCAAATTTCCCGGTTATATTAAAATTTAGCCTGGAATATCTGTCTCTTCGCAAGATGTGACCTAAGTATGAAACTTTTCGTTGCTTGGCAGTTTCTAAAAGTTGTCTACCTATTTCACTAGCTTAGGAGTAGTTACAAACTCACCCCAACAAATCCATAGTAGCCCTCAAAGAACCTACATTTGAAACATTTCTATAGGATTTAGTGATTTTATCTTGGGTGACCATGTCTCAGCTCCATGTAATAAAATTGGTCAAACGTAACTTTTTACTACAAGCAGACGAAGATTTAGAGGCAGTTTACGATGACACTTTAATTAGTTAACGTTAACGAATGCCTTCTTAGCCATGGCTATTTCACTTCTTATTTCTACTTCGGGATTTCATTTTTTAGTTATGGTGCACCTAAAATATTGAAATATAGATGATTAGTGGTATTACTACAACAAAGGGAATTACAACATATTATCGCCGGTTCACAGCCATCCTCTCCTATTCATATTCGTTACCTGCTCTATTCAACACATACGAATATAATATATAATGTGTTCGAAATTGCCCACTGCTAATACTGTAGTTGCGAATATTGTATATTAGTTATTCTAGATTTACCTCAACTTAATTTTTTTAAACAGTTTATGTTGATAAACACAATCCCATAAAAGTTAATATTGTTTCAGCTCTGGGTTAAAATTTACAAAGACGTTGAAACCCCAGAATGATGTTTGCACCAAACATATGACAACAAGCGCTCATTATATTTATTGGGTTCCTGTAAAGGACGCATGCTCTTTTAGCAAAATAATTATCTATTATGTATTTGGAAGCGCTTGATGAACCTGTTAGACTTTCCATAAAATGCTCAAGTACGGCATACCATTGGAACATACGTACATCTCTTCGCAAATAAAATTTAATAATGACATGCATAGCTTGTGATACCTATAACAATAGTATTATTATGTACTGTTTGAGGCTTTCGCGGTTACTCGAATTATTCTCCTTAGCATAGAATTTCGGCTTAGACCGCGTAGTATTTGTATATGAACACCCAGCATTTTCTGGCTTAATGTGCCTTGCACCTTGTGAAGTCGAGCAAAAACCCGCGCGATGGCCATGCTCTTTGGTGGCTCGTGTTGTTGCACTAAGAACTGTTCTTAGTGCGACTTTCACTCTGATGATGCAAGCTGCAAGGTCTTGCGAAACGTTAGTGAATATGGAGGCACAAACAGCAAAACGGCCAAATCTGTCTAAGTATCCTCGTTCTCAAGATACTCAAACAACACGAGCCACCAAAGAGCATGGCCATCGCGCGGGTTTTTGCTCGACTTCACAAGGTGCAAGGCACATTAAGCCAGAAAATGCTGGGTGTTCATATACAAATACCACGCGGTCTAAGCCGAAATTCTATGCTAAGGAGAATAATAGTATTATTAATTTATGCTCTACTTTAGCTATTCAAATTCAATAATTTATGTTCATTTTTAGAATTTCAGGGACTAATTAATATTGTGCACTTTTGTTCAATCAATAAACTAAATATCAAATTTAACTGATTAGCTCTAGCAGGGCAATTGACTCCAACTCAGATCAGATTCCTTTTAATTATTTTCAATTTAATATTGTATTCAATGCTAATAGGTTTAATAAAAATTTTATTATATGCTAATTCGAAATGAAGCTACTTTTATCCTCAAATATGCCAATTTGCCAATATAACAGTTTTACAATAAAGAAAATCTTCAATATTGTCAAAATAGGTAGGTACTCTTTCATTTATTGTATATTAGCTCATCAATTACACTTTTTTATGTTTTATAGACATTTACCTGCGTAACTCCACTCCATTACTTCGCACTGATAGATACTATACATTTTCAATAGTCAGCTATACTAGCAGTACAAGCCTTCTACTTGGACTTCAGATCAGCAATTGTGAGTTACTGAAATCTTCCGCAGCTGATAGCAGCACTCGAACCCTAAACAACAACGCTTAGCTCAAGCTTCAGCAACTTTCGCTGTAGCTGCTTCCAAACGTATCTACTAATGAATGTTGTTGATAGGCCCCACACTGCAAAGATCTGCACCTGAACGTTTACCAATATTGTTTCGTTTATCTCGGTAAGCATCACTATCCAAATATATATAACCAAAATCTTGCATTGGCGTTTTATCTTATGTGCAACATTTATGTGTTTACACACCCTTTATTATTTTTATTCAGATTATTAACTATGACTGTAATAGGTTTTATTAGTTTGTACCAATACAAAATTCTGCTATAAAAACAATTTCGTTTTTTCTTGTTATTGTTTACCTTATAGTAATATCATATGTTCAATATTTTACGTCAATCACTCACTAGATTTAAAACATTTAACTAATTCTAATTCATTTATTATTTCCTAATGAATTAACTTTAAAATATTATATTAGCTTTGCTTTTGGATTATTTCAAATTACATGGTAGTTTTCCTAGTCTTTCGCTAAATCAACTTGATCCTGCTTTTAATATTACTTTAAATAAAATTGCTTAATAATGCTGTATGTATTGAATAATAGTAGATTATATTATAAGTGAGAGAGAAATGCATCATTATTTGCGAGTGAGAATTTTGAATCGCGAGTGCCCCAGCACGAGCGATACAATTTCTCACGAGCTTATAATGGCATTTCGCTCACGTGTGATATACGACGTTTTATCTTACAGTAGCAATTCTTGTGCCTAAATAGTTTGCGCAGTCAGAATGTCGCGAAATAAATTTATAATTAGTCGCCTATGATTTGTGATATACGTTTGACAGTACTGAAGTGTATTGGCAGTACTGAAGTGTATTGTCAGTCTATGTCAAATTCGAGGTTCGTAGGTTAGGTTTTGTTTGTTATTTGACACAGACTGACGTAAAACTTAACCTGCAAATTACGAATTTGACATAGCTTGACAGTGCTACCAACAATGCAGTAGTATAAATAATGAAAACTCACTTGTGAATAAAACTTCATTTTAGTCACTGAAAACAGTTGTATAATGTAAGGTAATAGGCGCTACTGTAAGATAAATTACTTTATCTATCCTTGATGTTAAAGTGCTACTTCATCTACCCTTGCTGTTAAAGTAAAACTTGACCTTTTGTTTTGAGTTGATAAAAGCACACTTTAACATGTGCTATAGAAAAAAATAATTGATTATAATGTCTACAAGTCCTTTAGTATTGGGAAGTGAACTGAAGGCGGAGCTTAGTTAAATGGCCGCTCTAAGTAGGTACGATTCTTAAAGCCTATGTATTTCCCTACTTAAACGCTGATTTTGAATGTTTTTTAGTATTTGTTTAAATAATTTTAGGGGCATAATATTGGGATATTTAAAGCTTTCATGGTATGCGCTTTAATTAAAGATGTGTAAACGGGATTTTAAAGGTCTGTTTTACCATAAATAAATAATTTAATCAATAGTGCGTAAATATACCAATGCTGCATTTAACAGATTTCTAGTATTTTCTTAAATAATTTTACGAGCCTAATATTGAGAAATTGTAAGTCTTCATGATATGCATTTTAGTTAAAGATGTTTAAATGGGACTTTAATAAAGCTGTTTGGATAGAAATAAATAATTTCACCAGCCGTGAGTACATCAATGGCTATTAAGTCATGCCGCATTATTTACAAAGTTTCTATTTCTAGTAGGTCAGTATGTATTTGTTACACACAGCAACTATTGGGGAATTTTAAGTCATATGGAATTTAGTTGATGTTCTAATGATACTTTAATAGTAACGTATTAGTCATCAATGGTACAAATAAATAGGTTCGTCACACGCACGGAAGTCAGTCAAACGGTTGGTTGTAAGTAAAGTGTTGTCATAAAGTGATAATGGCAGATAGATTAACTATGCTGAATATTTGCAATTATGCACAAGCAACATTTTCTTCTAGAAATTATATTGAAGGGGAACAATTAATTAATTCTGGACATGTTATTTATTGTGGGTGCAAAAGTCAAGCAAATGTTAAAACAAGTATCGTTGCTCTTTGCCTACAAACTTTGGCGTTAAAAGAAGCACCACACGAAATCAACGGATGTTTGATTTTTGAAACTGAACAATGGAAAATTGAAAATATGATGTGCTGATGTGCTCCTGTAAAGCTATAGCAAGTCGTAGATGTAAGCACATTGTAGCAACATTAATGTATCTGAACAGGTAAGACACTTTAAAAAAACAAAATTGTGGTTTAATATAAAATTATTTGTGTTTTAGAAATAATATTACTGAGTCACTTCCCAGACAGATCTCAAATGTTTGTGGAATCAGACAAAAGATAAAAGTTTACTACAGTATATTCCAAAACCACTGATGGAGCATTCAAGAATTTTTCCTAAGCCGCAAAAAGAAATTTTTAATATTTCGGCAGAGGTTGGAAGGCAATTAGAAAATTTATTATTTAATATTAATATCGACACCGATCGGAAAAGTGCATTACGTTTACACAGATAAATAATGTACTTTATTTTGATAGTGATTTGCAACCATACACTCAACAAAACCGTTTCCATTTATTTTGTACAGGAGAAAATCTAGCTCCCTCACGTTCACGATGCATTTTTACGTTAAAGATATCCTGTTATTAAAAATATAAACAATAAATTAATAAATATAAAATTTACCTTACACCTTAGGGTAAAAGGTTTATTCGATTATATATATATATATATATATAATAAATATAAACAAGACACTGGACTTCAGCAAGAAAAAACCTAGTAAAAACAAGAACAAGCAAGATAAATGAAGGCATGTACCAACGTATTACATTATAGCTGCGCTAGAAAATAAACTGGTTTAAAATTTCGACCTCATTGACACAGTTCAAAATTCTACCGCATGGTGGCGTAGCGCTTGGATTCAGTTGCCAATAACTACAGTGACTATTATAATCACAGTGTGGCCATACCATAGTTATGTTTTCTATTGGTTGAAGACAAAAGTTGTTAAGTCATTTTGCTGTTTTAGATGCTTGGTTGCATTTCACGCCTTTGGGGCGGTTTGTTGCTATGTCAAGACCATTTTCAATCTTTGCGCACAAGTATAATCTCATCTTCCGCACATTTGATTCAGGTCATTTTGGTATTTTAAATAGCCACCTAGGCTTTAGGACAGCGTGCCCGTATGCTAAACCCTTTTAGTTCTTTATTTGGCTCCATCGCCTAATTCCAGAATCATGAATTTGAACATATTTGGCCCAAACGCAGCATTTCTCGTCGGTTGGAGCTCCCCCCTGAGGGCGCTGTGGCAGCCGAGCGTATCGCCCGCAAGAATTCCGAATCTTCTAGAAAGCACGCCGTTGAGACGTGATGCCATTGGTGCCGGCATTAATTTGTTTCATTTTATCGCCCCGCGATTGGCTGCCGAGGTTTAGTCACGTGGGGACGCGACCAAGGTGACCTTTGCCAGCGCTTCCTTCTGGGCATTCAGCCGAGAGCCGTCGAACGAACAAGTGGTCGGAGTGTGTGTGAGTTCGTGCGGCGCTTCCGCCCTTGGCGGGGGCGTCAGCCTTTTTCCCGTCGAGTGCTGCTTCAGCAATTATGTGATAAACTGTTTCGCCTTAAGTGGCAGTCGACCGCAGCCCGTTGCAGAGAACGCTCGTGTGGTGGTTGTGAGTGTGAGTTTTTCGAATTGTCTTCGGCGTAGCGTGGGTGTTTTTGAGCCCAGTTCCTGCTTCCGTAAGTAAGGGGTCGTGCCCCCTTCATCTCGACCTACGAGGATCTGTCCCGCAGAACGAAAGTGGCCCCCTTTTTCGTCGTCCCGTCGTACGCGTCCTGACGCGTCTCACGTCGCCATTATGGCGGATGTGCACTCATCCCTATAGCCGTCGAACATCGAAGGTACCTGCCACCTAAGACTGCAGCCTGTCGCAACTCAACTGTACTAGGCTCCCCTACCGCCTACATATTAAGGTATGTGTCTTTGAACTGATTACCGCTGTGAACGCAAGCGAGCCGTCACATCTCTGGTGCCTACCGGCACTGTCGTCATATTTGTCCATGTCGCGAGTGCTAATTTGATCATTGCTGTTCGCTGCCTAAGGCGTCGCGCCAGCATATTTGTGCATTCATTCAGAATTGCAGACTGACCATGTTGCGAGCGCAAATTTGTTCATTACTGTTCAACATCTGTCGCTAGGTTTAAAGCGCGCGCCAGCTGGTGTCCTTAGTTATAATCTAGTTATAGATATAGGGCGACGCACTCTGCTGCCCCATTGTATCTCGATAGTCAATACATGATTTGTTAGCTAAGGGAACTATTGTTTTGTTTCGACTTGTGCATGATCTGTTTCAGATAAACACCCCCTTCATTGTACTGATTATTGTGCGACGGAACGAGGGAGCTTTGAGCGTACAGGTGGGTAAGACAGCTGCGTAGTCGCGGTCGGATTGACACCTAATTACAATCCTTGCATAAGGCAATCCCGAAATTGTTATTTGACCTTGCAATTTTTGAGTAATCCTATCGGCGGAGTATTTTGCATGCTTCGCCCCCGTCTAACCGTCCAGGCCCGGTTAGCCGGGTTAAGACAGGCTTGGTGGCGCCCTCATGATTTCGACATACCCTATATATATATTATGCCGCAACACGCTTGCCCAGAACGTATCGTGTGACTCACGCCCGACTCCCTGAGCGTTCCAGCCGTGGCCTATTAGCCTATTTCGAACCGATTTCAGGGCAAGTGTGCCAGTTTTTTAGGACTGATTCCGTGGTGCGATGCTCACTTTGGGTGGGTGTCGTAAAGTTCTTTTAATACCGTAACAAAGTATTCCAAGTTATTGCCATTTTTAACAGTGTACAGACTCGCGTGTTTTGCCTCCATTGTCTGAACATAATTTGCAGAACCTCCAACAAACTGAGAATCACATTATCACGCGCATGTGCCTAAGCACCAGTGGGCTAGATTAGAGTTTAGTCCATGTATATATTTAATATCATTTAGATGTTAATAAATCACATTAAATTACCGAGAAGATTTCCATACAAATAATGTCATATCATTTGCATTTTGGATTTGAACTTTCCAATTTTCATTAATTGTAATAAATTGATGAAAACACCTTATGACTCATATTTCTTCAACATTTAAACCCCTTTGTGGTATTTTATTATATTTGAGAAATCGGTTATTTTGAATAACATTCTTTCACTTCATCAAATGAATTATCAAATTTTATTTTGACTAGTAATTTTTTGTTACCAAAAGTCGCTTACACCGTTAAAAAAATTCAATTTTTTTATTACATCACCATGGTTTTCCACAAAATCTTATTTTGACATTGGATTAAAAAGTACCAGCCAACAATTGTATGGCCACACTGTGTTTATATAGTCACTGTAGTATAACAGAAGACGCAGTAAAAGCAAAAATAAATTAAGTACTTTGAACAACACTAATTTTTAAAATTTGGATTTTATTTCCATGGATTTTTTTCCTGTGGATTTTTATACCATGGATTCTTTTTCCTGGATTTTTTTCCTTGGATGTTTTCCCTACAATCTACAAGGTTGCCTGGATCCCGAGTAGCGGCCGTACCACCACAGGCACGCGACTCGCCTGACGTTTTGTAGCACATTGTATGAACACACATTTTGTTTCATTTACAATAAACAAATATACGGTACCCCCCACCCACACGTTTTTGTATAAATTTTGTAATGCATTTGGGTATTAGCTATATTTTATTTTTTTGCTTAGCGCCAGAATTTCACTCTGGCGCTGTCTATGGGGGTGTTAAAATCGAATGTTGGTGCCTTTATAGGCCCTTTATGGGTGAAAATATTAAAGAAATCTAAATACATACAATACCTAATTTTATATCACTTATACTTTTACGATTTGGAAACTTCGATTAAAGTAAATAATTGCAAAAATTTTGTTAAATTCATAAAATATGCATACCTTTGAAGAAAGTCAAATAAAATATGACAGTTGTCAAAAGTTTGTGTGGTTAATATCACAAAGATATAATATTTGTTAATAGTTAGCGACTGCGACCACCTCTATGCCCTCCCACACGCCCGTAGTGCCCGTTTGTAAATTTTGAAAGTGATCTGTGCTGCGGTGTGAATTTGTATACCAAACACACACATAACTTTGAATTTTATATACATGGTGTTAATTAAGTACGTAGACAAACTTTAAGGGGCGATTCCTTGATCTATTCTAAGATAAAAAGTTTATATAAACATAGGACCTAAACGGCTTCGTTTTCAAGATACAGGGTGTTGAAGTTTAAACAATAAAATCTTTTTTTTTTCAAAAATCTGGAAAACACCTAGAGGTGTTCTAATGAAACTTGGTATATGATAGTATTTAATAAAGCGGCATTGTTTGGTCAAAATAAATTAAATTTATTTCCACCAGTGGCGTGCATGGGGGCCACCTCCGTTACCTTATTTTAGAAAAATTTGATACGCCACTGTTTTTTAATCAATATGACAAGTTTTTTAGCTTCATCCATTGAAACTATACAAAAGATGTATCTTTTATTTTTTTGATAGAATACACCTTTTTCCAGAAAAACTGAAAAATAAGTAACAACAATTTCGTTCATTGAACTTTAATGAGATCTAAACGGCTTCGTTCTCAAAATATAGCTTAAAGAAGTTTTTAAAAAATATTATTTTATAACAAACAATCTTACAATAGCTACAAAACTTTTTGCTAAAAAACAGTGGTGCACCAGATTTTTCTAAAATAAGGTAACTGAGGTGGTCTCCATGCACGCCACTGGTGAAAATAAATTAAATTTATTTTGACCGAATAATGCCACTTTATCAAATACTAACCTACACCAAGTTTCATTAGAATACCTCCAGCCGTTTTCGAAATTTTGTGTGGGCGTTGTGTCCAGTGGCCGAAGTGTCCAATGTGGCCGTTGTGTCCAGCTAACCCTGTGGCCGATACGTTCAAGGTGGCCGTTGTGTTCACATATCGGTTTTGGCCGTTGTGTCCAGTGTGGCCAATATGACCATGCAAAATTACGTGTGGCCGTTGTGGCTAGACCCCTTTTTTGCTGCGCAAGAGAATGTTGCTGTAGCCAACTGTTAGGTTGAGGCAAAAAAGTAATTCAAATGCATCAAAAAATGCTCATTTTGTTCACGAAATAGACAATATTTTTTCTACTACTGTCAAACAAGATGCGTAAAATGCTGTTTTTTTCACGTCGCTAATGTTAATGTAAGATATGTAACCTATTATTTCCAGGTTAGAAAGATGTAAACTGTGCGTATCAATAAAGTTGTGTAAATGTCACCTTTTTTACGGTTGTAGAAGAAAAGAAAACAGTTTAGTTACACATATAAGTTCTAATTCAGTAGTGTTACACACAAGATATTGCTTAGGAAATAATCTTATTGTTTGTGAATGCAGTCCGATACAGCAAAGCATTTGACATATGTAATATATCAAGTAATAAATTTTAAATATAACAATGTATATGACGTCTCAATGCACACAGAGCATCCCAGATGATTTTCTAGATACGACCCTGCTGTAATAAATTGGCTTAGAAACCTTGATATTGAACTGTAACATATTGTTGACTATTGTATGTTTTTATACAAGCACCCTTATTGTAACATTCTATGTTGATCTGCCTATCTTTAGCAGTGTTAGGTCTTACATAAAAGAAAAATAAATCAAATGGTACTGTTGCTAATAATGGTATAGAAATATCCAAATGTTTTAACTCAGTTTACACTCCCAACTTAAACCTGTAAATATCTATAGCGTAAAACAAATAATATTTCTTTAGAAACTTGCGTATAATAATAATGTTTATTTCTAGTTAACAACATACATGTAAATGTAATACACAATCTTTTTTTACATTTTAAATTAGCTAGAAAAACGATGGTGTCAGCTGGTTCTTTAAAATAAAGAACCCCTGTTATTCTTCACCACCGTGATAACAAATTAAAGCTAGTCATAGGTATACAATCAGCCAAACGCCACTAAAACAGCAAAGAAAACACCTAACGAATTGCACAAAAGACAGTAATTAATAAGTGTAGAGGTAACCAATAGAAGTTAGTAACCACTGAAGAGCGACTCAGTATTATTAGTTAGCCACTCAAACACATTGTTCTTGAAAGAAGAAATTGACAGTTCTTTAAACGCTGAAGTAATCGAGTTGTACAACTTAAAAACATTGTATGAAAACGAGCGCTTAAATAATTGAGTGCGGTGAACTGGAGGAGTTATTAAGCCTCTATGCCGTAACTGAAGATTGTGAACATCAGTGCGATCATGTTACAAAGATAAGGTGGTGAATTAAATTTGATTATTTTATGATAAAACGGTAAGAGCATGCAGAACAAATTGGTAGTCATATTAAGCCATTTGGTTTCTTTTATTTTATGCGTAATGGGCTCACGTCTTTTTAATCCATAAATAAACTGCAAGCAAGAATTTTTAACATTTTGGATTTTTTCACTGTAACTTGGTCAAGACACGGTTTGTAAATAACATCCCCATAGTTAAATTGTGACAGTACCAGACTGTCACATAGCATTATCTTGACTTTTCTAGTAAGTGCATGCCCATTACTGTACAACAACTTTAAATTAGCATAAGCTCTACGCGTACAGCCATTGATATGCTCCCGAAACCTAAATTTATAATCAACATTTAATCCCAAATTTCTAATTACATCAGCGCAAGGCAGTAGATTATTATTAATTAGTATTTGAATATAAGGTAACTAAACTTACCTTTTAGTATATCCTCCAAACAGCATAACTGTAGACTTTTTTGGGTTAATTTTAAGAGAGTGTAGGCAAGAGTTTTTAACAAGGGCATCGAGGTACTTAATAAGTTTACAAGTTAAATTAATCTCGGAAGGTTTAAACGACAAATAAATCTGAGTATCATCAGCATACTGATGGTGCATGCAGTGTTTCAATACTTTACACAAGCCAAACGAATAAATTGTGTAGAGTAAGGGACCAAGAATTGATCCCTGAGGAACTCTGTGTTTGATATTAAGAAAGTTGGATGTTCTGCTCCCAAATACCACACACTGTTTTCTATCTCTCAAATAATTTCTAAATAAAGATATAGCCAACTCGTCGAATCCAAAATGTTGTAATATTGCAAACAGAACCTCATGATTTATAGTATCAAATGCCTTGTGTTGGAGACACAGTGATTGAGTATCTCGCGGATTTTAAAATGAGTAACACTTGGTGCTATTGAATTGAATTTATTTGAGTTATGCAGCTCCTGAAATGTTGGTGCAGTCGCACCGGAAGCCAATACACAACTGACCTTTATATTTCTACCTAAACTTAAACTAAGGGTAGGTGGGGCGAAAATCGGCACTGAGTTGTTGCTGTGAACATGCCGCCTACCTTGAAAGATCGAAAGCTTTTAATAAGTAACTGTATACATTTAAAATGATTGATAAATTGATAAACTATTACTAAATAAACATTAAACAGTAAGAATAGAATTTATGAAAATACTAACAACTAAAGTTCGAAACGATATTAGTTCGTACATTGCGTCACTCACTTGAGTCATTGGTAATATCACATAACAGCGGACACACACGCGACACTGCTCCTTTCAGGATGCCCTTGGCTGTCTTTAGGCTAACCACCCTGGTAACACCGTCTGATCCTGGATGCAGTTCGGTGATTCTGCCCAATCTCCATTTGAACGGGGGGCTGGTGTCGTCCTTGATGATAACCAGCATATCTGGTTGTAAATGATGTTGGCCTTCAGATCTCCATTTTTGTCGCTGTTGTAGACCTGATAAGTACTCTTTGGACCAATGCGTCCAAAAATGTTGAGTTAATTGCTGAACGCGCTGCCAGCGTGATAATAAATTTGGTTTTGCTTCTCTTAGATCTCTTTGAGGAGGAACAAGTAGTGCGTCTTCTATGAGGAAATGTCCTGGTGTAAGAGGAGATAGGTCGTTTGGATCTGAGGATAAGGCTGTTAGAGGTCTCGAATTTAGACAAGCTTCGATTTGCACTGATATTGTATTAAATTCTTCGAATGTTAAGAAAGCTCCGGTTGCTACTCGAATTAAATGTCGTTTTGCTGACTTGACAGCTGCTTCACACAGACCAGCAAAATTTGGAGAATTTGGCGGAATAAAATGCCATTCAATTTCCTGAGTGCTAAGAAAAGACTGAATTTGCGAATTAGAGGATTTGATTAGTTCTTGTAATTGTTTAAGTTCTTTATGTGAACCCACAAAATTGGTTGCGTTGTCTGAATAGATTGATCTGCATTTGCCACGTCTACCAATAAATCGCTTTAGTGCAGCCAAAAAAGCTGTGGTTAAATCGCTAACTAATTCAAAATGAACTGCCTTTGTGGTAAACCAGACGAATATACTAAGATATGCCTTTCGAATTTTAGCCCTGCGTGAAGCTCCTTCCTTGGCATTGAAGGGTCCCGCATAATCTACTCCACATACAGAAAACGGACGTGATGGTACAATGCGTGATTTAGGTCAGGGCTGTCCAACTTCTAGTGGCCCAAGGGCCATTGTAAAAAAAATTAAGGTTATGAGGGCCGCATCATAGTGTGTCGTATGCGACTTTGAGATTTATAATAAATATAAAACGTGTATATTTAGAAACTAATTTTTATTTATTCAAGAAGCTTAGGTTACATTACAAAAAGCATTGAAACATAAAAGAGATATACAGGGTGTTCCCTGAGGTAACCTACAAACTTACACCACATGCTCTAGAGGTGATTCTAAACAAAAAAATTCATATACCCTTTAGGTTAATTGCTTTCCGTTCTTGATATATCGAAAAAAGAAAAAAATGTGCATCAATTAATGTAAATTTACGTATAGAGATAAGTAAGCTAGCTAAAATGACATTTGTTGATCAGTAATTAACAACAATTAACTAGAAGAAAGAAGCCGCGTGGCGCAGTTGGGTAAACGCTAGGCTTGCATTAAGTAAGTACTCGGTTCGAATCCCGCGGGGGTCGGAATTTTCCCGTAGCCTTGGCGATTGGAATCGGGTTCGGTGAGACCATTCACAGTTGGGCACCAAATTAACTGTGCTCTACTCAGAATCACAGACCTAAGAGATGGAGTAACAAGGTCAACACATCACCAAGACACGCGCCTCACACAATGGTTGCTGCGCAAGCACCAAAGGCGCGCTCCAACTCTGTATCCCAAATCCGGAGCAAGTTGAGCATTGTACCGCCAGATGCCAGCGCATAAAGCACCAGCATTTACACCGCAAGGTAAATAAGGTTACAGATAATACATAATACAAATACAACTAGAAGAACTAAACACTACTAAAAACAATCAAAAACAGGTACCTGATTGCTACAGGACCATTCGCGTTGGTGGCAACTGCCGTACAGAATCAAAGACAAGAACGCCAGACTGAGACAAAGGACAAGACAAGCCTTTCACCGGAGGTGGGCGGGACTGTTTCATAATACAATGTTGCCAGATAAAGTGAAAATTCTTTTACTAATGATATATTTTTGTATCTTTGTCATATGTACCTATGTTATATTGTTTTTAATAATTTATAATTCATATTCCAGATTCATGTTTTCTGAAAGTATAGTATCTATCCGCGGGCCGCAAAAAATAACCTGGCGGGCGCATGCGGCCCGCGGGCCACATGTTGGACAGCTCTGATTTAGGTAATTCGCCCATGATAGGTTGCAATGATTTGGGTTTGCAGCGAATGCATTTTATACATTTTCTAATAATACCCTTAACGGTGTTATAACCTGATAACGACCAATACTCTAATCTTAGATTTGCTAAAACCGCTTGAGGTCCGGCATGTAGTAATGTTTTATGTTTACATTCAATAAGTAGTGTTATAAATGCGTGATTAGATGGTAACAAGATCTGATGACGCTGATCATAAGAAACGTGCGCCTTATTAATGCGACCACCTACCTTAATCCAAGTGGGTCAAATATCTGAGAAATCGTAGACAATATGACGCGGTTCGTAATTCTGCTTAACGTTTGTTTAGAATTTAATGAATATCCTAAAGTGTCCCCGTGAGGTTTCCATTCTAAACCTAATGTTTTAAAGTAACAATCCTCGTCAATATTAATTACAGGTGTTTTATTTATATTTTGTATCCCAATAAGAGCCCGTGAAACCTTGGAAGCCCATTTTGATAGTTGGAAACCTCCAGCGTTTAGTAACTTAACTAATTGATCACGGAGATGTATTACTTCAGTTATGGTTTTTCCCCCAGAAAGACAATCGTCTACGTAAAAATCTGTAAGTACGGCATTGGAAGCCTCAGGGAAATTAGTTGCTCCTGTTATTGCTAGTTCCTTTAGGCATCTAGTGGCCAGAAATGGAGCTGATGTACCGTATGTTACGGTGGATAATTTGAATGTTTGCATGGGTAAATCTGAGCTGTTCCTCCACAAACTTTTGGAAAATTTGGTCGTCGTTGTGAACTTGAATTTGCCGATACATTCTGGTAATATCCGCTGAAATTACATAATTGTGTTTTCGAAATCTGATAATTATGGAGAAGAGGTTTTGTTGAATAGTAGGACCTACCATTAATAAATCGTTCAACGAGTTTCCAGAGGAGGACTTGCAAGATCCATCGTACACGACCCTAAGACGCGTTGTTAAACTGGACTCCTTGAGAACGGCATGATGCGGCAAAAAATAACTCTCATCACTATCTGACTCGTGTGAACAGGCTTTTATGTGTTGTAATATTTCATACTTCATACTTTTGCATAAACATTGAATATTGCTTCTTTAAGTGTTGATCCCTATTAAAACGTCTTTCTAATGAGAACATTCTCCTTTGAGCTATGACCCTTGAATCAGCTAATGAATTTGGATCAGTTTTAAAAGATAATCTGACAATAAATCGTCCCTCTGCTGTTCTAGTCGTATTTTGGACAAAATGTTTTTCACACTCGATTTTCTCCTGTGATTATGAATTGTGTGCGTTTTCACAATGCTCGATCTCCCAAAATTTACTTAATTGCTTTTCAATATCTTCAAACCTAGTTACTGAGTGACAGGTTTGATTTGAATTTGCTTTGGGCCTACTTGATTGAATGAACATTACCCACCCCAGTAGAGTTTTTTGTAAGATTGGTTGCCCTTTTCCTAACCAAATTTGTCCAGCACACATGAGATCCTAGAAAATCTCTGCTCCCAATAGAAGATCGATTTTTTGAGATTTATAAAACTCTGGATCGGCTAAAATTATGTTTAAAGGAACCTTCATTTCTGTTGCATTGAATGAATTAATTGGGAGGTTTGCTGTAATTTTAGGTAACACTAAGCATATCAGTGTTGATTTAAAAGAATATTACTTTGATTGAATGTGAACCTTTGTTTTTCCCTTTATTGTAGCCGTTAACTGATTTATTCCGCTGATAGGCCAATTGGTCTTCTGAACACATAGATTTAATTTCAGGCATAACTCTTGCGTTATAAAATTGATTTGTGACCCGGAATCCAATAGGACTCTGCAGTCGTATGTATTACCTGCCGGATCAAAAATTAATACAATTGCTATTGCTAACAGTATTTGGGAATTTGGCACCTGAAGGCAATGAGTTGAAACACTTTGAACTTGATCATTGTTGATTTGACTGCTATTTTGAACATAATAATAATAATAATGGACTTTTATTGGGTTTAAGAAACTATATACATGTAAAAAAAATATATATCATTGGTATGAGCAATTCTATCAAAAACCCAAAAGGGCGAAGTTCAGATTGGTATTAACTAATATCATCTGTTCTACCACTTAACCCGTTAAACAAATATGATTAATAGTAAGAAGTACGGTTATATCATAGAGCAAATACAGAATTATTATTTAAATCAAGTAAAATACTATTGCAGCTGCTTATCCAATAAGATGCTGTGGAGATGGCTTTTGAAGCAAGTTGATGACAAAGATTTTAGCTTATTAGGCAAAGAATTGTAAATATTAGCAATATTGTAGGAAAAAGATCGTTCGTAAAAGCTAGTTTTATGGTAAGGTGGTGTTATTAGATCTTTTCTACGGATATTAAGATAATGAACATCAGTTTTAAATCTAATTTTGTTGTATAGATAAGGTGGTGACTTTGTACTAATTATCTTATGAAATAAACATGCAGAATGCAGAAATCGACGATTATTCATGTTCAGCCATTTAACCTCCTTTAATTTATGCGAAATATGTTCATATTTACGTATACCAAAAATCAGTCGAAGACAGGAATTTTGCATACACTGAATTCTCCTATTATCAACAGCATCTAAACATGGTCCATAAACAGAATCGCAATAATTAAATTGTGACGGCACTAGCGATTCACAAAGCATAATTTTAACATTGCGGTTTAAACTATATCTATTATTAAAAATTAATTTGAGTTTAACGTAAGATTTTTGTAATGCTGTCGATACATGCTTCTTGAATCTAAGATCAGTATCAAGTATAATTCCTAGGTTTCTTGCATGATCAGAAAGCGGCAGTAATATATCTTTAATTTTAATAGCAATATTCTCTCTTACAATATTTTTTTGTGTAGGTCTACCAAACAGCAGAACTGAACTTTTATTAGCATTGATTTTTAGACAGTGTTTTTCTGATAGCTCAACAAGACTTTTAATGTTATCATTGACAATAACATTTGCATTAGCCACATTGTCAGCAGGAAATTCATATAATAATTGCGAATCATCGGCATAAAGATGATATTCACAATGTTTTACAGATGTTTTAAAGTAAAATGTGTATATTATGAACAATAACGGACCAAGTACTGAACCCTGTGGTACACCTTTAGTAATGGACAAAGAGTTGGATTTAGATTCCTCAAGTATAACGGTCTGAGAGCGATGAGTTAAATAACTTTCAATAATTTTAATGGCGTCCGACCCAAAACCAATAAATTTAAGTATTGCCAGCAGTAAATTATGCGATATTGTGTCAAAGGCCCTTGAATAATCGATCAAAACAAGAAGTAATAAATTATTTTTGTCAATAGCAGAAAATATATTATCTGTAATGTTTAGTAGAGTCGTGGTGCAACTGTAGCCCGGTCTAAATCCTGATTGTATATCCGGAAGAACATCATGCTCAACCAAGTGTTGACGAATTTGATATGACATAATTTTTTCCAGGACCTTTGACAGTGTAGGCAGTATACTAATCGGACGCAAATCCTTGAATTCCTTGGGTTGCTTGACTTTAGGTAACGGTATAACATTAGCAGTTTTCCATGCATTAGGAAAAGTGTTGTTTAAAAGACAAGCATTAATTGTAAGGCAATAAAGGGAATTACAAATGGACAGCATAAATTCCACATTTTAATATTAATCCCGTCGGAACCAAGAGAATTAGATTTTATATTTAGAATAATTTTCAGAATTTCGTTTTCACTAACAGTTTTAAATTTGAATTTAGATTTAAAATACGTAAATGTACCACCGTTATAAAAATCAAGCAGCTCTTTATCTACAATAATATTGGAGTTGCTGAAGTTAAGAAAAGCATTATTAATTTCATCAACGTCACATAAATTGGGGGGAATTTCTGTATGTTGCGACCTATTGTAAATATCTGTTTTCTTTAATTCTTTCCAAATTGAATTAATATCGTTGTTTGCATTGCGTAGTTTAAATTCAAGGTAAGCTTTTTTCTCGTTTCTAACTGCGAAAGTTGTAAAATTTCTCAATGATTTATAATATTCCCAGTGAGCGGGATTTTTACTTCTTTTAAACCTATTCAAAGCTCTATCTCTAAGTGACATCATAAGTTTAATATTTGCAGTCAACCAAGGCGCTGGGGGTTTTGAAATTTTTATGGTTTTGCAAGTTGAGTGTCTATCAAACAAATTGACTATAGTGTTATTCAAAAAAGTGACTTTATCGTTTACATCATCGATTTCAAAAACTGTATGCCAAGGAATTGACTGCAAATCGGCGTTAAAGTTATCATAATGAAATTCACAAAAATCACGGAACGAATATAAGATTGGTTTTTTTAAATTATAAATATCAATCGGATAGTCACAATAGATTAAATGATGATCAGACATGTTATGCACACTGACAACTTCTGCACTTATAACTTCTTTATCGACAGAGACAACTATAAAATCTATTAAAGTAGAGCTAGTTTTGGTAATACGTGTGGGTACATTTATGATTTGTTTATAACCTAACGAATCTATCATCGACAAAAATTGAACAGTAACAATGTCATTATACTTTAAAAGGTCAATATTGAAATCGCCAAGATAAATTATTTCTTTCGAAAGAGGTGTCACTACAGATACTGCATCTTCAAGGGCATCTAAAAATTCAGTATATGAAAACTTCTGCCTTCTATATACAACTCCAACAGTTAAACTAAGTTTTTGTAATTTAATTGTAAGCCACATTTGCTCTATAGCATCGCTAAATTTTACGGAATGAATCAATGAAACAGTAATGAAATTCTTAACATAGATACCTACACCACCTCCCCTTGTACTAGTTTGACGATCTCTGCGGAAGAAATTGTAGCCTTGTATCTTTACAGCGTCATCAGAAATGCGAGGTGACAGCCACGTTTCAGTCACCCCCACTACATCAAACTTGGAAGCCAATACGTACTCCTTAAAATCTGAAAAATTTGCCAAAAGCGATTGTACATTTAAATGTGCAATTCTGATACAATTACTCATACGGATATAAAAGACAAAAATCAAATATCAAATTATAATTCAATAGCACCTGTATAGGTGCGCAATAAAAAAAACAGATAAATCACGTGTGAATATATAAACAAAAATTGTATGTTACTTATAAACAGAAATTAAGTAACTACTAACTAAGATAATGACAAAGACGCTAACTAAAAGTAGGAGCAAAACAAATAAACAATATTTCCTTTAGCATGCACTTGCAACTGATTATTGACAATAGAAAGTTACTTCAGATTTTCCAATTCCTGCACCGTTTTGATACGATTTTTACGATTGTTTTTGTTTATAATTATCACGCCGTCCTGCTACCAAACGTTCTGGAAACCAAATTGTTCGCAAGCATTAAGCAACAAATCAGACCTAAACTTTGTTAAATCCTCCCGTATCACTACACCAGATCCTTTTAATTTCTTTTTAGCATTAAATACCTGAGCACGAAAACGGTAGCTGGTAAACTTCACTATAACCGCTCTATTTTTCACAGATCCAGCGTTGAACGGGCCCACACGATGGCATCGGTCTATGTTAACTTCACTCAGCGAAACATCCAGTTTTTCTTTAAATAATTTCGTAACGACTTGATCCACATTTTCGTTTTTTTGTTCTTTTAAGCCGAAGATACGTATGGAGTTTCTTCTGGTATACTGCTCCAACTCGTCTACCGTTTGGGTTAGTTCTTCATTAGCTTCCCTCAAGCGAACATTACTTTTTTCTAGTTCATTACATTTGTCCATTAGTTTCTGCAACTTATCTTGTATTTTAGCCATGACCAGATTCGAAAGTTTTGTAGCAATCAGTTCCACAAAACTTATCATCTGTAATGTTTTCGCTGAAAGTTTTAACGGCAATATCGCGAATGCCATTCTTCTGCCCTTGCGTGAAAACTATCTTGACAACAAATTTCGCAGTAATTTAATAATAACTATGAACACCTACGGAAAACCAGAGCAACGTGCAAAAGCGACTATTCGCATTGAATGCCCATACTAGACTGTTTCTGTGCTTACTTCATTGTTTGGTCTAATTCCATATGTAATAAAGTATTGTGCCCTTTACTACAAACTTTGCATTTAGAAGCCCAACAGGTTTTATTACTATGTCCAGGGCGTAAACAGTTAATGCACAACCTTAATTTTCGAATTTCTGTATTTTTTGCGTTTGAATTTAAATTTAAAAACATTTCGCATTTGAATATGAGATGCTTGCCCTTGCAGAATGCACATGGATGTGTTTGACTACTAACATGTGATACTTTGTTCTGTTGTTGAAATTTATTGTAACGCGAAACTGTTGAATTAGTTTGATTACTTGCAGTAGCCTTACTAAAGTTTATTGTTTCTAGTAACTGACATCGCTTTGACAGAAATTTAACAAATTCCTCGTACGTAGGAGTTTCAGTTTTGAATTCTAAGGATTCCCATTCTCTTTTTGTGTTGATATCCAATTTGGTACCAATTAAATAAATAATTAAAGTATCCCAATGTTTAGTGGGTTGCCCTAAAGTTTCCAAGGCACGTATGTGTTTTTGAACGTTGTCTAATAATGGGCGTAATGCGACATGAGATTCCTTGGTGACAGATGTTAGATCAAAGAATGCCTTTACATGGTTATGAATGATCAATTTTTTGTTTTCAAACCGTTCTTTAAGTAAACTCCATGCAACATCATAGTTGGAATGTGAGACCTGTAAACTCTGAATTACCAAGCGTGCTTCATTGGTAAGAGAACGAAGGTCGTGAAATTTCTCTATGTTTGATATCGACTGATTATTGTGTACCAATGAATTAAATGTATCATAGAAATGAAGCCAGTCGTCATACTTTCCAGAAAAGCAAACTAGGTTGATATTTGGAAGATTGACTTGTACTTCATTAGTTGACTGCACTAAAGATCGATTAATTGGAGCATTATTAGTTACGCTATTGTTTTCAATCAATCGCTGCGCACGAGCTATTGCTCTATAATACGTATTTTCAAATGCTAGTCTATCCTGATCGTAATTAATCTGATCAATTTCATTCTCAGAAATTGAAAGGCATTCTATTTGAGTTTGTATTGTATCAAATTCATCTTCAAGACCTACAATTTTGGTTAATCGCGATTTTATTTCAAATACATCTACAGCGTCTCAATTGTTGTTCAGATAAGTAATCAATCGCGTTAATTTTGATTTGATTTTACCACGTTTAGCTATCAAGTCTGTAAGTTCAGCCATTGTTTATTATAATTTGAATTGAATATCGTAAATTTTAAATTTTTAAATGTACTTTAAAGGAACGGTCCGTTCAAAGTAAATGCACTTGCAAGGTTATTGGTAATGGTACAGAAGCTTAGGATTAAGGGATTTACGAGCGGACGCAGATACCTGGTCTGAAGAGACCCCAGCTCGTCTTGATGTCTGCTGGTTGTAAATTGCCGCCAATGGGTACTTTTCCGTTGCACGCCGAATTTTCTGGAATTTCTTTGTCTTGATCTTCTTGATTTTCCTAAATATCACCTTGATTGCGATGCAGCTACTTGCCGATTGGATGTCGTGATGATGCCTTGATGATTTTGAGGGCACTTGCTGTTACGTCGCGTCTTCTAATGGACCACTGTTGCACTTTATGATTGTTTGCGAATTTTGTTGAATTAATTGAGTAATTTGAATAATCCGGTTCGCTCTGAAGGACCATATGTTGGAGACACAGTGATTGAGTATCACGCGGATTTTAAAATGAGTAACACTTGGTGCTATTGAATTGAATTTATTTGAGTTATGCAGCTCCTGAAATGTTGGTGCAGTCGCACCGGAAGCCAGTACACAACTGACCTTTACATTTCTACCTAAACTTAAACTAAGGGTAGGTGGGGCGAAAATCGGCACTGAGTTGTTGCTGTGAACACCTTGGATAAATGTAGTAGAACCAGTACAGTAAGGTCACCATTATCTACTGCCCGCAAAATATCATCTGATATTTTTACTAGGGCTGTACTGCAACTATAATTTGGTCGAAAACCAGACTGATACATGGGAAGTAAGTCTTTGAGTTGTAGATAATGTCTAACCTGCTTCTCCATGATTTTTTCCAAAACTTTTGACAGCGTACAAAGAATACTTCTCGGTCTTAAATCTTTTAATTCTGAAGGATAGTTAGAATAGGATGAATAAGAGCTACTTTCCATTCATTTGGAAATACACCTTCTACCAGACAACAATTAATAATGTGAGTATCTAATATAAGAAATCAAATAAGGGCAACAAAGATCCAACATCAGTATGTCAATATCATCGAATTCAACTGCTTTAGATTTTATTGCCTTTAACCTTTCAGCTACAACTAACTCGGAAACAGATGTGAAACTAAATTTTGTATTAATATTTAGATGTAGATTATCATAAAGCTTAAATACTTGGTGACTAGGATCAACAATACTATTCTGCACAGAATCTTCAAAAAATTTATTGATGCTGTCAACATCACTTAAGTGGGGGAAATTGTAGTTTTTTACCTTTAGTGTAGATATCACATATTTTAAGGTTATGCCAAAGAACTCGCTTCTCTTGCTTTAGAAACTGTGACCAGATTGCGCAGCGTTTTGTAGTAATTCCAATGTTCTGGCTTGGATTTTTTGAAGCCGGTGAAAGAGCGATCTTGCAATTTCATCATCAACTTTATATTATCAGTAATCCACGGAGGTGTGCGTTTACGAAATGTGCGAGTTTTAGATGGAGCAAAAATATTGAAGATACTATGAATATTTTGATTAAGGTAATGAAGCTTATCATTGATGTCAGGTATGGTAAAAATTCTTTGCCACTGAACCAACCTTAGACATTGTTGTAAGCCTTCACTATCTATATTGTAAAAATCTCTAAAAGTGTAGCTGGCAGGCTCAGTTTTTGGGATGTTGACGGAGAATGTACAATGGATAAGCTCATGGTCACTGTAAGTATGTACATTTTTTGTGCCCGAGTTAACTATTATATTTGCGTTAGTTACAAGAATGTGATCAATTAGTGATGTCGTTTTCTCAGTAATTTTAGTGGGCGTTTTAATAATCTGACTAAGACCAAACGCATCTAAAATAGATCGATACTGCTTTGTTTCCACAGAATCAAATTTTAATAGGACAATATTAACATCACCTACACAAACAATGTAATCGTAAATAGGCAATATATGGCAAAAAGTCTCCCTAAATCCACCGATGAAATTCTTATAGTTAGCTCTGTGTGGTACATAAATTACACCAAACGCAAGTTTTTGTTTACTTAATAAAATTTGTACCCAGTACTGCTCGTACGTGGGATCATCTGATACTGCAATAGGTTGAAAATTGAGATTTGATTTTACGTAAATCGCAACATCGCCTCCGCGATATGGACGATCTTTACGCAACAGAATATATTTCTCAATGGATACCATATCATTAGTAATAATAGACGTTAACCATGTTTCTGTTACAATTAGATAATTATTATCAATAACATGCCTTCTAAGTTCAAGAAAAATATTTGAAAGTGATTGTGCGTTTATATGTGCAACAGTTAGGTGATACATACCGATTTATATAATTTCTTAATATTTAGAAATGAAACATAAAGCTTAAAAAGTAAAAAGGATTTAATGATAAAAAATTATAAAAAAGGGAATGTATTGCTATAAGCAGTGTTGTAAAAAGTATACGTATGCCTTGCTTCGCCGGACACATTTATAAATTAACTAGGTGGCCCGGCAAACGTTGTTCTGCCGAAAAATAATTTGTCTCTGAAACCCCGTTTCACCACTGTAGAGTTTTAATTTTATGTCATCTCCATCGTCTTGCACTTAAAAGTAAACGCCATTTTCGCAATCAACTTCCCAAAAAACCTCAATAACGACACCCATATCGATTTTTATGCTTATTTACCCCATTTCACTCCCTAAGGGGTAGCGAACCCGACAGACGTTGTCCTGCCCGAACGTTGGTTTATCTGCTATTAGCGGGTTCAACAAACGTTTTTTCGATTTTTTTATTTTAAAACATTTTAGGGGGGGTGAAATTTTGGGGTTATACGTCCTGATATACGAGAAATCTTTAAAAAAAATTTTTTTAAACCTAGAACCCGATTGCAGCGCCACCTACCGGGTCCAATTGTGAATCTAAACCATCCAGGGATCCTCTCAAAGACACACAAAAAATTGCATCAAAATCGGTCAAGCCGTTTAGGAGGAGTTCAGTCACAAACAAACGTACAGAAGAATTATATATGTTAACTTATAGCCGAATTCACCCTTCGGTGGTGTCAATTTCTTGAACTTTGGGGTCGCCGACGCTATTAATTACAGCCCATAACACGGTCTGCGAGACATCTGCCTAAAAATATGGAAAGATATTGGGTTATAACTTCGAATGCGTCGGTAAGCGGGCGGATTTTGGTCTCCGGAGGCTGACCCGTGAGTGTCAGCGCAGAGCGTTATTTAAATACGGTGTAATTCCCTTATTTAATAGAGCTGGTGCGATACTTTGTTTTAATTGACGCTTTAATTAATTGTTTTTGCTAATATCAAAAGTGGGATTGGCTCGCGTTTCACATGAAAGTGAATTGTAATCGTGATGGAATCAAGGGATGCTTTAACCGGGTTTTCTTTGTTTGCGGAAGTGCCGGGCTCGGGCCGAATTTCGACCCCGAAGATGCGGACGCTTGTTCGTGCTGTGTTGAATTTTAACAGCTGGCCGAGAAATTTCGCTGGTCTTCCCGGGAACAGGTTTGATGATTGGAGCCTAGAAGGAAGAGATTGGGATGCCTTTAAGCTAAGTACTTAAGTTAAGAAATCTGGAAAAATTTAAAAATTGATCTACAAATTGCGTTTCCTCGAAATCGTAATGCTGGTCTTAAGTTATCAGAGTTAAGTAATTTTAAAAGTGGTTTGTGTCCTTATATTACGGACAAACATGAATAATCGTGTTGAAAAGTAATTAAATAAACTTAATTGTTAAGAATTGCCCCATGACCAATGCTGATAGCATATCTGTAAACAATTCGGTTTTTGATTTGGATCAAAATCCGGAGAACAGGTCGGGTCGTTAACATATTTGTTAAGATTTTAATTCTGGCCGTTCTGCCGTGTGGAATAATTTTTTGTTCAAGCTGTTAAGGGGGCGAGGCTGTTAATGTAGCATTTTCTTAATTAACGGCGAAAATATCTAACTAAGCCCATTAACTGCCGAACTTGTTTGAATTTTTTTTTAAGTAAAGCTTTGTTTTTTTTATCAAATTTAACGAAAGTAAAGCAGAACAAAAATGATAGAACCCGTCACCTTAGTAATGCACTAAGAGTTGGAACCTTAGCTTCAAGCAGTAGCTATTAAAGAACAAGTTGTTATATTCTATAGAAAAATGTATTTTTGCGTTAAATGCGGACACGGCGTTACGTCCTGTTGGGCCAAAGAAAGGATTACAAAGGGTACTAGGTCCAATGTAAATGTGTGTTCGAGGAATTTTACAACTCCTTTTACGCTTGTGTTAATTGAGAACATACTTGTGTATTGCTTAGTAAATAGATTCTGGCGCGGATTGTTCCCTGATAACCGAAAAAATAGCTAATCAGGAATTAGAGTCGAGTAGTACTTTTACCTTGACGCGCACAATTTTGATTGTTTCTTGTGAGGGTGTCACGCTGGAACTCGATTTTCATATCGTACCGAATTACGCTATATCTCACGATTGTGTGGTTTTTGATTCACCTGAGTTTAACATAGGATGTACTCTTCAGGGTGGCGAGCGTCAGTGCCTGTTAGATCTACTTGACGCACATTTGAAATTGTTCATAAATAGCAATAAAGCTCATAGTGTAACCTGCGGCGAAATGGCTATAAAGTTAACTTCTGACCGATTTGTTTCTTACCACCCATATCGCCTGTAGTAGAACGACAGCAAGTGCGAGAAATTATCAGTGAGCTACTCCAAAATAACATTATTCAAAAAATCTCCTCTCCATTTGCTAGCCCCGTGCTGCTTGTTAAGGAAAAGATAGTACAAATCGCCTATGTGTCGATTTTCGTGCTCTGATAGGTAGCCTTTACCTTTGATCGACGATCAGTTGGACCGTTTGGGCAAGGGACGATATTTTATCACTCTTGATATGGCCTCTGGGTTTTACCAGATACCCATTTCTCCTCAGTCAGTTCATAAAACGGGATTTGAATGCCATTAAGCATTTCCGAACTTAGTTGTTAGGCCTTCACTTTACTATAATTCCTGACTGCAATTCCATCAAAGCCACCGCGAATAAAAGTTATCTTTTGCCTCGTATTGCCCGCTGGTGGGCTTACTTTCAGGATTTTTCTTTTACCTTGGAATATCTAAAAGACAAAAGGCTGCCACATGTTGATTATCTGAGTAGGAATCCTATAGAGGTTCATGTAGTTGATAGTCCGAATTGGATCGAGGACGATCAAGCCAAAGATCCTGAGTCTCAAAAACTCATAATAGAGGTGAATGATGGCACTGCCGCGGCACACGATTTTTCCGTGAAACATGGCATTCTTTATAGAAATATTGGAAAGAAATTCATTGCGTGTTTTTATACCTAAGGGAAGTTGCCTTAATATTTTAAAATTATGCCATAATGATAACTGCCGCGTCGGCTATGACAAAACCTTTGCTGCCGTCGCAGCTCAATTTTGGTTTCCACGGCTAGCTGCTTTTGTGCGAAAATACCTTAAACATGGCCTTGTTTGTGTAAGTAGCAAGCCCTTATTCAGGAAAAGAATGGTTAGCTCCACCCCATTGATAAAACCCCAGTGCCCTTTCATACCATACATTGCGATATTGCCGGACCATTTCCTCCTGGTTCAGATGCTTTCCGCTACGTGTTCCTAATTATTGATGCTTTTACAAAATTCTTACAGCTAATTTCGATTAAAATGTTGACGGCCAATGAAACACTTCGAGTTTATCGTACACATCTGTGCACTTTTGGAACACTTAGTTTGGTAATCACAGACCGAGTCTCCAATTTTCGTAGCGCGTCTTTATCGAACCTATTTAAGGAATTGCATATTGAACACCAAATGGTCGTTACTGGTGCGCCGCGCGCGAACGGTCAAATTGAGCGGTACGTGCGTACGATGGTAGACTTGCTAACTATAGAAAGTAAGAAGTCAGAATGGACGAGCGCATTGCAAAAGGTGCAATTAACATTAAACACCACTGTCCAGAAAACCACTGGATTTTCCCCTCTTTATAACTGCTCCACCCACCCCCTTTTCTGAAACGGAGTATTTTTTTTCTATTTTCGGTAAGGACTACCTAGTCACGAATGGTCCGTGTTAGGGAGTTACTTAGTTGTTTGAAAGTTTGATTGATTGCTATTGTTTGCTTGATAAGTACTGAAAAAAAAATTATTGGGACCTTGCATGTGTTTGGTAGTAGGGTAACAAGCCATAGTACCCTCTGAGCATTGCGAAATGACAAGTCGAGTGAGAGACCGCTGAGCATTTCGGAGTGACAAGGTTCGTGGCCTCTGAGTACCAAGTACAATGTTAAGAGAGGCATGTGCTTTTGTTTGAGAGTAGGGTAACAAGCCTAGAGTACCCTCTGAGCACTGCCGAATGACAAGTCTAGTTAGAGACCTCTGAGCATTGCGGAGTGACAAGGTTGATGGCCTCTGAGTACCAAGTACTATAGTAGGAGACGCATGTGCTTTTGTTTGATAGTAGGGTAACAAGCCTAGAGTACCCTCTGAGCACTGCCGAATGACAAGTCTAGTTAGAGACCTCTGAGCATTGCGGAGTGACAAGGTTGAGGGCCTCTGAGTACCAAGTACTATAATAGGAGACGCATGTGCTTTTGTGATAGTAGGGTAACAAGCCTAGAGTACCCTCTGGGCACTGCCGAATGACAAGTCTAGGCAGAGACCTCTGAGCATTGCGGAGTGACAAGGTTGATGGCCTCTGAGTACCAAGTATGATGTTGGAGATGTGTGTGCTTTGAACATATGTTGACAGGGTACATTAGGGACCTTTTATGACCTATGAATGTTTAAGAGTTGCGAATACCGATAACTGTGATAACTGTGTCCTCTGAACACTATGGTGACAAGACAAGTTAGTTGTAAATGTGAAGTTCATAAGTACCCGGCATGAGTTACTAACGTGTGTGTACGGCGAAGCACGAGCCGTATTATGTTATTTGTTTAGCAAATCTGAGTTTTTCGAGAGCAAAAAACACTTCAGGATTGGCCGTGTTAGCTTATAGCCGAATTCACCCTTCGGTGGTGTCAATTTCTTGACCTTTGGGGTCGCCGACGCTATTAATTACAGCCCATAACACGGTCTGCGAGACAGCTGCCTAAAAATATGGAAAGATATTGGGTTATAACTTCGAATGCGTCGGTAAGCGGGCGGATTTTGGTCTCCGGAGGCTGACCCGTGAGTGTCAGCGCAGAGCGTTATTTAAATACGGTGTAATTCCCTTATTTAATAGAGCTGGTGCGATACTTTGTTTTAATTGACGCTTTAATTAATTGTTTTCGCTAATATATATATAAAGATTTTTATTTTAAAAAGTATTGGGGGGCGGTGGGGGTGAAATTTTGGGGTTAACTGTTCTGATATGCGAGAAATTTAAAAAAAAATAAAAAAAGAAATTAGTAAAAAAATTTTAAAAAAAAATTTTAGAACCCGATTGCAGCGCCACCTTCCGAGTCCAATTGTGAATCTAAACCATTCAGGGACCCACTCAAACACACATACAAAATTTCATCAAAATCGGTCAAGCCGTTTAGGAGGAGTTCAGTCACAAACACACGTACAGAAGAATTATATATATAAAGATTTTTATTTTAAAAAGTATTGGGGGGGGGGGGCGGTGGGGGTGAAATTTTGGGGTTAAATGTTCTGATATGCGAGAAATCTTAAAAAAAATTAAAAAAGAGATTAGTAAAAAAATTAAAAAAAATTCCTAGAACCCGATTGCAGCGCCACCTTCCGAGTCCAATTATGAATCTAAACCATTCAGGGACCCACTCAAACACACATACAAAATTTCATCAAAATCGGTCAAGCCGTTTAGGAGTTCAGTCACATACACACGTACAGAAGAATTATATATATAAGGTACTTGCACCAATTAAGGCCACGTTAAGGTTCAAAGGATCATTAGAAGAGAAATATTAGTCCAAGTTTTGTATAAATTATTCAACATAAGCAGTGCATCATATATTTTGTTTCTACTACAAAAAATGTTCAACTTTTCGTTTGATTTGTGGAGTATAATTTTTTTATCGGAAGAGTGAAATTTGCCTTATTGGGTGACCCAGGTACCTTATAAGGCCACCTGCAGAAATTGATAAACTTATGACCTTCCTGAAAGGTTGGAGGTTTTTCCACGTGTTAGAATTTTGGATTTTTAAAGTTTAGTTGAATGGTTTGGTTTTTATGAATGTTTTCAGGTGGCCTTATTTGGACACGAAAATAAAATCGATATTAAAATTCAATACACTACCTGGCTGGCTTTATTAGGAACATCACCTGAAACAACAAACCTTCGTAACTCCTCGGAAGTTGTAAATAATCAAAAACTCAAAATACTACCATTAAGCTGACATACCCTGGTAACACTGGTCCAAAAAAAAAGTCTCTGAATTGATATTTTCCAATAAAAACACATTATTATTTCGGAAGAAACTCGTTAGCCGGAACCGCTTCAAAAAACAATGTACTGTAACTCCCTCTGTTGTCGATTTTTTGAAACCACCTATAGAGTAAACTCTTAGACTAGATAAGTATAGTTTATTGTTCTACACGGTTTTTAGGCCAATCTTGTTTTATGCCGCTAGGTGGCGTATGGCCTTATAGGAGCACTGGCCTTATTTGGGCCAGGTACCTTACTCCATTTACTTGACATCTGCACTGTCAGTGTCAAATTTTAAAAAAGTGTCTTGACTATACCTCAAAAATAATGTGTTTTTTATTAGACTGTACAGTAATTTAATTGTTAAAATGTGAAAAATAGCAGTGGTGCCAACATAATGTCAGTTTGACAGTGCAGATGTCATGTAAATGGAGTATATATAAAGATTAATTTAGAAGAATATCTACCTACACAAGTTTTTCTATAAGTAGGTAAAAACAACTGAAATTAAAAATTGTCAATATCGAAATGAGATTTTGTAAATATTGTATTCATCCGTATCTAAAATTATTCTAAACTCACAGAAATCTATTGTAGCAAAATGAGCCTTTTGATCGTGCACTATATCAAACAAAGTCGAACAAAAAGCGTGCATGTTAAAAATACTCTATTTAAATTGTGCCTATCAAAACTGGAAGACGACGTAAATATCCTGGTAAAAAAAGACATAAAACATAATTAATAAATTTTGAATCCCGCAAGTAAAACTAACACATTTTTAACTGCAGCAAGTAAAGAAAGAAATATTCTTACAATACACAGACTTAATAGAAATTTCGCTAATTAATCATTATTGCTTAACTAAAGCTAATAAAAAAACATACCACCCAATTTACTCAATCGTAATTCATAAAATAATTTAGTAACAAGTTTGTAACTTTACTCACGTTATGGCCTTACGGATTGTCCAACTTACTGGATGGAGCCCTTTAAGATACAACTTAAGCACATATGTGCACAAGAAAATATAACCTTGCTGGCAAAAGAATACATGATTATACAAGTATTTCACAAATTATGAAACCTGCAAGTAAAAAACACAAACATTGGTAAGAAATAAATAAAAATACATTCAAAAGTACAAAGCTTCTTTATAAATGTCATTAATGCTGTGGTTTTCTTGCCCGTTTTGTGGCATCTATCGATGTGTGCGGAGCTGATGTCTTTCAGATTAAGTTTATTATGAATAACGTCAAGTACAGTAGCTTCAACATCTTCATTCGCCTCTTCTTTTACCTACTTCATTATAAATTATCAATTTTAATTAGCAGTTCGTCGTTTGCTTCTTCTAGCTTATTCATTCTTTGTAATAGAGGGGTTGTTACCTTGTCGATGGTCTCCATTTTTGTTTCCATTTTTGCGTAAAGCTTATCCACAATGGCATTCATGAATTTTTCTTGCACCAGCAGATTAGCGTTGACCATGTTTATTATTTCAGCAATCTCGTCTTTTTGCGATTTGGTTAGCACTCCCATATTATCTGCACTTTTGAACACTGACTTCACTTTTTGATAATATTTAGAATAAATTATATTAATGTGCACAACTTGCTATCGGCGACAGCATTCAGTAATACATCTACTTACGTTGACTGTTCATACTCGAATGCTGAATTTTTTATTGCTGAAGTGTGGGGATGCTGTCCTTCTGTACATAAATCCAACAGCAAAAACGAAATCTATCGCCCAATTTCGAAACTTTGTGTATTTAATAAAGTACAGGAAAAAACACGTAATATTTACATTCGGTGCTTACAAACAGTGTTGTGGATTTCCCAATGTCTCTAAAGCCCCAACACTTTTGTATTATGTTAAATACTGCCTGACACTTAAACAGTCCTCCAGAGGATCTAACACATTACCTATCTTGTAATTCCGTGCTCTCTAGCCAAAGAAAACGTAAATGTTTCTTCTAATCGCGCATCTGGACATTTGATAAAATTTCTGATTTTCTTTGTTAACTCCTACACTTGTAATTTGGTAAATAAATTTGTTATATATCTTAATTCGAGTTCATCCATATTAGACAGTCAATCCCCGCTGTCTACAATCACATTACAATTTTTCTGGTACTCCCCTTGGAGGCAGAAGTTGTGATTAGTCATTAAGCAGTCACACATATCCATACAAATGCCGGCAAAGTCTTGTGTTATATCTATAAGGTAGAAGTCACCACCTTGGAGCTGTTTTAATATTCTAGTTTCCACTTTAACATCCGCCCGTTTATACGGGATAGCAACTGGATTTTCATATTTTCTTGAGATTTTTTTTTCAACCGGTCTACAGCTCTCTCAATGAGAACAGGTCTGGACAGGTTTCAACTCCAGGCACTGATAATGAAGGTCATTGATCCCCTCATTAACCACATCCAGTGCACATTTTCAGACAATCACATCCGGTTTATTTTTAGCAACCGTGTGCATTCTCAAACGCCCACATCTGTTTAAACAAGTCTGGACAAGTATTTTCTATAGTCTGCAAATTCTGTACCTTTTTCAAGCATTCTACTTTTAGTTTTTATTTACACTATTACAATTTCTAATGTGATTGTTTAGTTACAAAATGATTTAAACAAGTTTGATATTTTCTCTTATGTATCTGATTTTTAGCCAATCTAGATAAGTTTTTTTTATCCAGCAAAAATTATACTGTCCCTCACCGTTGGGTATCATGTATAGCATCCTTATTAGAGTATTTTTACATTTTCATTAATATATTGCTGTGGTCTAATAGCTTTTATTTGGCTTTATTTAATTTAATTCTTAATCTCAGGGCTTTATTTTTAATTTTTGATTGTAATCTTACCTTTTGTCCACAGTCTTTAGCATGTAATTGTAATAACCTCAGTTATTTGACTCAACTTGCTTTATGTAACGTATCCAAGCATTGTGTATATTACGTGTTAAAATTCTCCAGCTTTAATGTAAAATTTTTTTTATGCCAAATGTTTGTCGCCTGTGTTCACATCATTTTTTTCTACAATTTCTACATAATTAACTGGCAGATAATTAAAACTAAAAGCAGAAAGTGCATAATTTATCATCTTATTTTGGTTTTCTAGATTATCGGGTAATTTAATTTGTAATCCAGTCAACTTTCTTGTGTTTCTATTTCCCCAATAAACATATTGTAAGACATTATTAAATACAACACACAACTATTCTGCAGAGTATTAGTCAATTTAGTCCACATTTTAGCAATTGAGACAGAATATATTGGAGCATCTTGGAAGCACATTTTACTAGTTTCCCATAAATTTAATAGCAGATTATGTTATTAGGAGTAAAAGTGATACTTTATGTGGCGAAGCTGAAGTTTATTTAGCCGAACGTTAGTGAGGCAAATAATTCAACTAAGCCACATAAAGTCACTTTTACTCCGAATAACATATACTATTTTATCCGCAAACGTATTCAGGTAAATTTCATTAATATAAATTAAAAAAAAAGATGCATCGGCCGGGAATCGATAGGCGAGCACTGTACCCCTGCGCCAACCTCTGTTGTTCAAATGACGGGCTACTATAATGATATATGAACATACTGAATCACCCGAGCTAATAGCACACGGCCACAGCAGCTGTCACACCATAACCCACGGCGACAGATGCTCCGCTCCGCTGCTTAACGGATTTAATTAAATTAAAACTTTCGTACTCTTTTTGAAAATAAAAACCGGCCTATGATCTAAGTCTAAAAATTTGCAAAATTTTAAGCCATCATACAATTTAATCGGTCCAGTATATTTGGAGGAGATAACGAACAAACATAGAAAGAAAGAAAGAGAGCAACGATTTTATGTGCTTAGGCACATAAAGTGCGCAAAAGTTGCTATTTTATCTGCTTAAGCAGATAAAGTGACACTTTTACCTTGTCAATAGAGACACATAAGTTGTCACTTTTGTGACGTTTGCGGATAAACAACCTTTTTTAAAGAATCAAATACATTGTGTGCATTATAACAATCTCCAATAGTATAATTATATAATGTTGTCTTCAATCTTGTGATTACATGTTCCTTAGCGGAAATTCACGAAAATGTTTCCTTTAAACAAGTATCCGGACCAATTGATAGTCGATACCAATCTGTTTGTTTACTCCTGGATTTGTAATTTGGCAAATAAATTTGTTTAATTTGAGATCATCCATATTAGACAGACAATCCCCGCTGTCTACAATCACATTACAATTTTCCTGGTACTCTCCTTGGTGGCAAAAGTTGTGAATTAGTCATTAAGTAATCGCACATATCCGTGCAAATATCAGCAAAGTCTTGTGTTATATTCAAATCCATGAGGTGGAAGACATCTACGTGGAGCTGTTTTAAAATTTCTGGTATTTCTTCTACAGGGTCTGCACATTAACGTCAGCTAGTTCTACTTTGTACATAATTACTACCGGATTTTTATATTTTTTGTAGTTCGAAACTTTACTACGAGGAGATCGTAACACCCCAGACAGAGATGGTAACAACATCTCTAGCGCAATAATTGACTGTTGCATAATATATTTGTAATAATTTTATACATGTACGTTTTAGACAAATAAATACAAACAATTGTTTAAAACTGTTACAGGAACATGTCAGGTTGACCAGTGGTCTATTTATTCATCGCCGCAAATTTTCAGACTCTGAAAATGGAGGGCATTAACCACATCCGGTGTAAATTTCCAAACAAAGACTCCATTCAATTATTTTTAGCAGTCGTGCAGATTTTCAAACAATGGCTTCATTGTTCAATTATTTTTACCAACCTTGCACATTTTTAAACAATCACATCCGTTTAAACAAGTCTGAACAGGTTTGAACCCCCCGACAATAACATCCGGTTTATTTTTAGCAACCTTGCACATTTCTCAAACAATGACTCCATAATATTATTTTTAGCTGCATTCAGCAAATGCGCAGACAATAACATCCTGCCAGACGCCCACATCCGCTTAAACAAGTCTCCACAAGTCTGACATCTGCATTCCCAGACAATGACTCAGCGTAGGAATTTTGTTTTTCCATGTTTGGAAAAAAAATTCAAAATTAGAGTTAGCCCCAAAATTCATCATGGGAATCTTGTAAAAATTTTCAAAATTAGACATTTAGCTGCAAAATTCATCATAGCCCCAACCCCAGAGGGCACGCCACATAATCTTGACCTCGCCACGTGACATTGAGGTCAATGACCTCGCAACGTGACCTTGAAAAACCTAAGGTTAAAAGTGCACCAGAACCCTAGCTACACTACTAACAACTTAAAATATGCACTAAACTTATTGGTGAAAATAATAGTTCAATGTGGAAATCAGGCTCTTTTTACAACCTGTGTCGCCAAAAATGTCTTTACGTCTTACTACAGTATATAGTGTGTCCCAGATCGAGTGGGATTGCATGGGTAACTTTCTTATCATTGAAGATAGAAATTTGGTTAAATGGGCAATGTTTTGCAGTTTCATATGCTGATTTAAAATCTCTTTGAAAAAGTTCAAAATGTCGAACCAGTCGGAAGTTATTAAAAAAAACTAAAAACTGTAATTTTCTTGTATGTCAAATATCTTGGTAAGTATAAGAGATACGAAAAAAGTTTCATATGAAAGTCACTGTTTTCGATGAGACCAATTTAAAATTGGTGTCGAACAAAAATTCAAGATGGCTGCCTTTGAAGTACTTGTATCAACTTTCTTAAGTTAAATGGGCGCCATATTGGACTTTTAGGTTACTGAATATAATTTTTTATTCTTTTTTCAACAATGTAAGATAAGGTATTATTGAATAAAAATGCTAGTAAAATTTATTGTTTTTACATTTTAATCGAGTAGGCTTACATGGATTCAAACAAAAAAAAATATTTAAAGAACAAAACGTAATCCTGATAATCACATGAAATGATTAAAATGCTGGCCATTGTTAGCTAAACATAGTTGACACCATTTGACCACAGAATAAACACCTAACGGACTCAGAAGCGACACTCCGCGGCGGCGTCTTTTATGTTTGAGTTGCCTTATTTTGGTCAGGCGGCCATACTGTGAGCAAGTAGAAAAGGCGGGAAATTTAAAAAGTTGAATTATAGGCGCACCACCGACAATACCTGTTAAAACCAATCCATGGAAACAAACGTCATGACGTCACAAATGTACTCGCTATCGCTACGCATGCGCACTGATTTTTAGACCCCTGCCAAAGTAGCGAGTGCCGCTTCTGAGTCCGTTAGGTGTTTATTCTGTGATTTGACGACACGACGGGTTACTTTACGCAAACTTTGTTATTGTTTTTCATCATAGCTACTTACCTACTTGATTATACATATAAAAAGTAATAACACGATGTTTTTTGTGGTTCAAGTGCTTAGTACTGAATTAACATGTTGTATTTCTTATTTTTTTGATAGAATAAACCTTTTTCGAGAAAAACGTAAAAATCTGTAACAGCAATTTCGTTCATTGGAAGTTAATGGGACTTAAACGGCTTCGTTTTCAAAATACAGTTTAAAGAAGTTTTAAAAATATATTGCTTAATATCAAACAATCTTACAGTAGCTACAAAACTTTTGTCTAAAAAATAGTGGCCTGCCAGATTTTTCTAAAATAAGGTAACTGAGGTCGCCCCGATGCACGCCACTGCTGAAAATAAATTAAATTTCTCAACAATGCCACTTTATGAAATACTAACCTACACCAAGTTTCATTAGAATACCTCTGGTTTCCAAATTTTTTTAAAAAAATATTTTTGTTTAAACTACAACATCCTGTATCTTGAAAACGAAGCCGTTTAGGTCCCATGTTTGTATGAAATTTTTTGTTTATTTCGTGCTGTAGAACACATCCCTAAAATAGTGCCGTGCAATTCCGAAACACCCTGTATAATTCCAAAGTTAATAGCTACTGGTGTATAGTCTGTTCAATAAACATAAAAACACAAAGTGGCCTTTGATTTCCAAATTTCCTGAGTGTACTCCCAAAATTCATCTTTGTCTAGGAATGTAATTCCAAGAAGTTACTGAAACAATTAGGTTAAGGGTGTGACATTTACTTCCCATCTGTCGTAAATAACTACTTTTAAGGATATTATACAATTACTGTGTTGGATACTATTGAAGTAGCGTTTATTAATAGATACTTTTATTACGTTTTATAAAACTTCAAGTGATACTTTCTATACTTTGACACTGGCAGTGAGAAATATTGTCATTTTTAAATTCAAATTTGCCTGTATACAGGTGTAGAAACCTTTGCAATACAAAATACAGAATCCCTAATACGAAAATTGTATACACATGCCAAATTAAAAAATAATAAAATGTTTTTTTCTACTCATGACATTGAAATCAGGCATTTTGACATTGATTCCGATGGTTGAAATCGCATTTCAACCACTAGAGATTGAAATGTTCCGACTACCGCGATTTCAAACTGTTTGACATGCAGTTTTTGACAAGAGAAATGTCACTTTATGTTTAATTTGTTCTAAAGTGTATTAATTTGTTAAAATTCGTAGAAAAAATAGTATATGCAACTCGTGGCTGATAAAATTTCAACGTCTCGAGTTACTTTTTTCAACTCGCTTCGCTCGTTGAAAAAACCACTCTCAACGTTGAAATTTTATTTCAACCACTTGTCCCATAATATACTATTGTGTTTACTGCATATATTTTTACTTCTATATTGCTAGTAGGGTCTCGGAACAGGAGAAAACATTACGGCGCCGACATAGTCTCACTCTGAACACTACGCGTCTCGTGCGCATGCCTAAGAATTCGAACTCCGCCTTTAGAAGCGAATTTTAAACTTGACCACTTCTTCACCTTGCAGGACGACGCTTGCGCACAGCTCATCAAGTGTGTAAAAGAATTGGTTGTTTGTCTCACTTACGCTGTGACCTCCCCTCTTACACACGCTAGCCATATAGTACTATTAAATACCTATGGGGCCACAATTATAGTGCAGAGAGATTTTCTTTACTACGAACACGGCAGACGATATGTCGAATTTACAAATGCCGAGAATTTGACGTTGACAGTTCGCGTATTTTGTCAGTAGATAATATTTGTTGTCATTTTTATCTTAAAATCGAACTACGGAGCAACGGAATAGTGGAAATTGTAAAATGGTATTATCAGGGTACAGCGGTCCGGGAAATTCAAAATTCTTTACCATTGGAAATAGGCGTTCTTCATCGTTATCAACGTTACACAGAGTTATTTCAAATTTTGAAAAATTTCGATGTGTTTCACCCCAAAAGCACAAAAGGCCTCGTGTTCCCAGCGGAAAACCGAAATTTAAAAGGGGTTTGTATTACCGTTAATGACTATCCAGATTATTCATTTAAATAAATTGCAGAACTAGTAGATTTAGCTGCGATATTTTTTCCGATGGCCATTTTGGATGGATGGAATTTTGTGAAACTGTGACAGTAATGCCGAAAATGTTCTCTAGAAAGTCGTTTTCACAAATAAGTTGACATTTCCAGTGGATGGTCGCAAGAAAACCTGTATTTTGAATCCCGGACCCAGTACCCCAATAAATTAAATGTTTGCGTAGGAATGCTGGGTGAGAACATGATGGGTCTATTTTTTATTGATGGAACCCTAATAACCGGCCCTAAATACATTAAATATTACTACAGCAGCAAATCATTTCAGAAATTCGACGTTTAGCGGTGCGAGATTTAATGAACTTTAGTTCAAGAATATCTGAACAATACATTCCCAAATAGACTGTTGAATGGACGAGGAACCATTTTGTAACCAGCTAAATCTCCAGAACTCTCTCCCAACGATTTCTTCTTATGTGGCTACATAAAATCGAAAATTTATTTTTTCCGGATAATACAATTAACTAACGATTTGAAGAACTGCATTTAAAAATTAAAGAGTTACATCAGAGTACTAGCACTAATAAGTTGGCTAATGTGCGGAGAAGTTTCTATGATCGCTTAGGATATTGTTTAGCGCAAGAAGGCAGGCTCTTTGAACACGAGCTAATTTAAACTTCTTGAGTTTTGTTGTTTGAAATAAAAATGGTTTTACTTTTGTTTACATCATTTTTTGCTATGAGTTAGATTGTTCGGAATAATATATTTATTTGTTCAGAATGCGTTTTACTTTGTAAACTACCTTCTTTTACATTACTATTAATCTCTAAAAATCCTGTTTTTTAATTCTGAATTTATCATCTGAATTAATCACAGAACAACACAGTACCTTATACATTCTATATGTGATATAATAATTTATTAACAAAAATTACACTTGGCGTAGATGCCTCGCCTGCGTTGAACAATTACGTAATAAAAATCAACTCAGACGACCCGTGAACTAATATCAGTAATATCAGGGTACCTTAGATGGATCCTCCATCGGTCTTGGCGTGTTTTTAGGTAATCGTAAATTCGCCTTGATTTACTCGAGTTCGCAGTTCATGATTTTTCACTGTATATAACAGCAATGAGATAACATGAACAACAAAATAGAATGCTTGAGTAAGAAAGAGATGACCATACAATAAAATTATTTTAGTAGGCATGTCATATTTAAAATAAGCGTCATGCCTACTCGAATTTTTACTACTATGTTTATCTCTTTCTTACTCAAGCAATACGTGTTATTTTCTTGTTCATGTTATCTCATTGCTGTTATATACAGGGAATTTATTTTAATGGTTAACATAAGAGTTTCGTTACTATGCTAGCATTTAATCATACACGTCACTTCCATGGTTACAAATGAGACCAATAGATTAGAGCGTGTATTTTATGAGTTAACATAGGATTTATAACTTGTCAAAAAGACAACTAAAAGTTATCCTAATGTGTACAACTGAAGAAAATATACAACTTGCCATTTGTACCTAGGTATCTACTTTTTGTTGCATACTTACATTTCGGTAACAAAATTGAAGTTTCTTATTAGCAAGTACCTAATTTAAATTCGTATGTTAACTCGTAAAATAAACGCTCTAATCTATTGGTCTCATTTGTAACCATGGAAGTGACGTGTATGATTAAATGCTAGCATGGAAACAAAGCTGCTATGGTAACCACTAAAATAAATTCACTGTATATCGTGTGAATAATGTAAGAATATACATTGGCAACTTTATTTTAGCATTAATCATTTTTATCGGTTTCAGGATATTAAGCCTTTGTTTACATATACAAAAGTAGGCTTGTAACTAGGCCATAACTTATCTGTATGGTTAAAGAATATTACCCTACATGGCAACCATAACCATACAGCAACCGATAAACTATTGAACAAATCACGGATGTTATGAATCATAACTGTCTTAGAAGTTTTAAAATCCTCGCTCTACGAGCTCGGATTTCAAAACATCTGCGGCAGTTATGATACTCATAACATTCCTAGATATGTTAGTAGCTATACCCATGCTAGTAACAATTGTCGGTTTTGAAATTACAATGAAATAATCCAGTTTCAATTAGTTTCTGTAATCACTGTGTTGTTATTTTGTTAACAAACACCATGGTAACATTAAGTAAATTCCCTATGTCTAATATCGCATAATTTAGCCATGTATAGTCTTACATTATTCTCGCCGTATAATTATGGCCCCATCCGTATATGGTTTAATGAATGCCCTATAGTTTTGCTGTTGTACGATAATTTGAATGGTTGGTGCATATATATATATATATATTACTTACTATATTGCTAGTAGGGCCTGGGAACGGCCGAAAACATTACGGCGCCGACATAGTCTCACTCTGAGTATTAGGCGTCTCGTGCGCATGCGTGAGAGTTCGAAGTCCGCCTTTAGAAGCAAATTTTAAACTTGACCACTTCCCCACCGCGCGGACGACGCCGACGCGCTTGCGCACAGCTCACCAAATACATGGAAGAGTTGGTTGTCTGTCTCACTTACTTCGGGACCTCCCCACTCATAGCCGCTATCAATATAGTAGTTATTAAATATATGGGTTGGTGCTATATTTTTTCTGTATGCAGTTGGCAAGGCTGGCAGTGGAGCATTGGTGGTTGCAGTGTTGCCAACCCTATTACTATAGGAACATATTTATTACTTTTTACCCGCTATTACTCTTAAAGCAAAATTTATTACGTTTCGCAATTTCCATTACTATTTTATTACGTTTGTTTTTTGTGATGTTGGAACAAAATCTGTAGGTAATAGTTTTTAGTTATAGATTAACAGATTATATGAATTTACGTTATTTTTTATAATAAAGGGTCAATTTAACACTATTATTTTGTACTTGCAAAATTTATTGAACTTGGCATGGGGCAATGGTACGATAGTAAATTTTTGAAAAATGTATCTGCTCTTGTGTGTAAAGCAAATACTCATCGCTATTATATGGTCAATTTTTTTCATATGAAATGCAGTCTAGGGAAAGTATTGCAACTTAGAATAGAATTGTGTTGGTACATACGTTTCTGGTTATTATTTTTGCATTGAGGTTAGGTTTCATGTTGACTGGTTGATATCTTAATTATTTTAAATTGTAGTTCTGTTTGTTATAAACTGAAATTGCCCTCAGTTCAATACCTATCTAGTTAAAACTAATTTATAAAATCAGATTTCAAGTTTATAATAGGGACAACTAAAATTTAAAATAATTAAATGTCAACAACTCAACATGAAACCTAACCTCACTGCAAAAATAATGTAACAACACAAATCAGTCTAGTGATAATGCTTGTTGCCAATGGTTTTCTTAGAATTTTGCTATTGCATTTCCATCTAAAAAAAATTGGGCTATACAACTTTCCCTAATTTGTCTACAGAGGCCGAAAACCCAGTTCAAAAGTTAACGCTAACGGATTTGAGTATAATTTAAATTATTATTAGTCTATTACCCATTCTGCCAAATCTATTACTATTTTTTAAATTTCTATTACCTAAAAAAGTCAAGAGTTGGCAACACTGGGCGGTTGGCAATTGTGCAATTATCTGTGTTTAGAACGGTAGTTGTTATCATCCGTGTTTTAATGTTGATATTAATCATTTGCGAAAATTAAATCGTGATATATTTACCATATGCCAGTCGTTGGTGGGATGATCTATCGTTACAGGAGTTTGTTTAAATACTTTCATGCGGTGCTTGCAGTATATCTGCAATATAACCTAAACTAAAATACACAAAACTTGCCGTTAGAGGCGGCGTGTCTCGTGTCTGGTATGTATCTTAAAAATTTAGTGTGACTGCCGGCATATGCAACCTAGGGAAACGCCAGTGATAAATATTAACGTTGCCTTTACATGGTCTGTGCTGCGTACCGATGTTTTGTCAGATCGGGCTCTCTGCACGCATAAAATGCATTCATTTACATCGTTCTTCTGAAGTTATTTACCGACGTAGATTCTTCAATTTTGACTATACATTTTATAATTCATGGTTTGTTTTCCTTACGGTTCCATTAATTTTAATTTGTAACAAAGTTCTTTGTGTTACGCATGTTGCCAGACGCACTTTATATAACCAGTACAATATTCGTAAATGCTTTAAATGAGCGACAAGCATTCGTAATATGAATTTCCTTCTTTCAGAACCTTTTGCAGAACTCCAACTGTAGCATCTGATGGAATAGCGACAAGATGTCTTTCCTGATTCTGTAGATTTACGTCGGAGGCTTTAGGTATAAATTTAAACAATTGTAGCTTTAACATGGGAAACAATCGTTGAAGGTCATATCACTCAAAAGTATCAAACCGTTTACACTGTTGGTAAATTATTGCCGCATTTGATTATTGATTCGATACTACACATTTTTTTGTTTTGAAAGTTTTTCCTGGAAGCTAAATAAACTCTTACATCTCATAGTAATATACTGTTTGCGTGTATGTAACAATTATGTCTCAAACATCGTGGGCTATAAAAATGAATTAGCTTTAGTTGATTAAATTGCGAATTATGAATAATTCTGTTATAACTTCTGCATGTGCTTTTATTAAGACTACCATGTTACATAACATATTCATATTACAAGTAGTTGTATTTCTAACATTTCTATTAATATTTATACTCTGTCCAAAACAGTGAAAACCATTAATCTGTAATTGGTAAGGGATAAAGATTCGGTTGAATTAGATAAAATGTTCAACGTCGCAAGTACTATGATCCATATTTTAATCGTGCAACCTAAAGTTTTGCTGATGGGTGCAAACTTCTATATAAATGCAAATATTTTCAGTAATAATATCACAAGACGCTCTTAGTGTATTCGAAAATACTTTCCGACGTGAAGACAAAATTAATGCTTCCAAAAAGCAACACTAATTTTGTTCGAAAAGTAGGGAAAGTATTTGAATACCCGAAGTGAGTCGAGTGGTATTTGATCAAACAATATTATTTTGTTCAACTAATAATAAATACCTAGTAGAATTAGTTTCTGCGGACTAGACCATTGTTCAGTATTATCAGTTTCAGTTTTGCAGCTGCTTTAATTTTATTTCATTTTATTGAACAACGAAAGGGAGAATATATTTCATGTGTCACATGACACTTTTTTCAGTAATTTGATTGACTGAAATAATGACACAAAGGAGTAGCAAGAGGTTATCAAGCTGAATAGAATTTTATCCCTGCATGTTGACTGTCAGTTGTTTAACACAATGTTTCTCAGTAATTAATATTATAAGAACGCATGCCGCAGGTCGCCGGCCGACTGACCCTAAGCACTGGCGTGCGCACATGCCCATCACGCCGCAACACGCAGCATGAATGGGCCGGACGTAGGCTGACTACCAGCTTAAGCAAGCATTTGTATTGTTAACCGTTTCTTTACACTGGCAGGGCCAGACGTAGGCTGGCCAACACGTTCTATACTGCGTCTCAGGGTGACTAGACAGTACAGGGCCTTATGGCAAACAGCAACAAACAGCGATGCCATATGTCTTCACAAAAGTGTTCTGTAGAAAAAACGCACCGACACAGACAAACAAATCTCGCTATTGTAATAGAGACAGCTTAACTATAATCCCCCATTACCTGGTACGTTTTGTCAGTGGCATTCAAACAAGTTTATGAACAAAACAATAACGTACAGTAGGATCTCCATCGCCCGTTGCATAGAACTGGCAACGTCGGAGCGAAATTCCCATAAGGAAAGCATTCCCTATCCTCTCCACGCTGTCTTGTCACCCTGAGACGCTCTATAGTATTGTATTAAGAGCAAATGATTTTGCCAGTAAAAATGTTTTACGAAAGTATTTTGTTTTGGCAATGTCACAAGACAAACTAACTTGATCAAATTCCCGAGCCGAAGTCGAGGGAATTTGAAAGAGTTAGTTTGTCGAGGGGCATTGCCTAAAAACAACAAATCTTTAGTAAAACATTTTCCGAGCAAAATCATGAGCCCGAATTACATTTTGTTTTTGAAATACCACCTTGATTAAAACAACATATTTAGTGGGTGCCATGGATATAAGTGGTAAAAGAAAGTGATAAAATCCCAAGGGAAGTATTTGATTTTTTGCCACTATAAAAACACGTGATTGTTGGGTGAATTTTGAAAATCATTGCATTTGATTGGATAATAAGAGATGCGGGAAATAGTCTAAGAAAAATGTGTATTGGCACTGTCAGTTTTGGCATTCACTCCTCAGCAATAACTGTAAGATTATTTGTAGTTTGTGAATTATTAAGTGAAAATTAATGTAGAAGCGGGTTGTAGTCAATGGGGAGAAGCAATTGAGGTCGAAATTAAACATGTAATTAATTATAAAACTCCAAGAAATAATGAAATAAATAAAAACATAATGTCATTTTATAACTCAAAAGAAATTTAGCTTTTTCAAGTTTGATTTACCTGATGTAAAATTTATTGTATTCTCCGCTCAAATATAACACGTACTACGATTGATAACACTCGTTAGAACCTTCGAAAAAAGATGAAATCTTCATTAGTTCTAACTTCTACTAGCATCGATGATAGTCGTTGTTCTAGTTATACTACGTCTAAATGTAGCTCAATGCCATGAAGACAGAAATATACAGGGTGCTTCAAAATTTCTTCTCAACAAAAGAATGGTCAAAATAACTTAAAGTGCAAATAGAAATGGTGTAGCTGTTATAATAACTCAGAAATAATCTTTGAACGTTGCATTTTGTTTTTATTTATTTATGAATAAATATCATAAACTTTGGGTCGAGTTCAGTATACGGTCCGGTCGTATTTTTTCTCTGAATGTAAAAATGTTGTGGGTGCCGCTATCGTCCCGTAATGTTTAAAGCAATGTTGTTGCGCTCTCGGCGGTTCACGTTAGCGGTTTAGAGTAGTTGTTAGGTCTTGATGTATTTTTTTTTAGAGAAAAAATACGACCGGGACCGTATACAGAACTTTTACCAAAAGTTTTCTTTAATTACGTTGAACTCAGAAACATGAATACATGATTAAAATTTTAAAAAATTAAACCACACATTAAATGCAAGCAAAGTGTGAATAGTTTTAAAATGCTTACATCGCAAGTTAAGTTAGAAGAGAGATCCGCTAATTTTGTTTTTAATTAAGTTACTAATTTTCAAAAATTTTTCAAAAAGAAATTAGCATCAGTCAAGTTCAAACATTAAAAAATTCTATTAAGTGTGACGTTTCGCTGAGCGTTTTAGCTTCTTCAGACATGTTAAAAAATTACACTAAAAAACACAATTACATAATGGTTGTGTCTGAAATGGAGACAATTATGATTAGAATTATGATTAGACAGGTGAAAAAATTAAGACCTCACTTTTAAAGTTACCTGCTAGTTAAGCATCTTATTTTTAGGTATTGCAGTTTAGGAATCCTTTTTTTTAATGTGACATTGTTGATTATTTTGTTATCATTTTTATTTTTAAAATATTGGATTTAAAATATTAACCTGTTGGAAATCATAATTCGTTTTTCCAAAAATGTTTGCTAAACGAAGTCTACTTACATTTTTATAATACGTGGAGTCGAAAAGGAAAATTTCAAATATTCTACCTCTGGGGGTGTAAAATTTTGTTAAAGTTTTAATTAGTATCTTAGTGAACCCTAGTGTTACTGAAATAAAAGAAGTTTTTATTAGAATTAGTATGTATGCTTTTATGATAGCAAATTGATTACCTGTAGGTACATCGTTCCAATCAACATTTTTCATTTCTAATCTCTAATTTTAATGGCATCCAAAAAATAGTTGCTGTTGAATGTTAGGAGTGTGTCCCTGTACTCTAGTATTTTTTTGGTGTTTAACGCCTTGCAAGACATAGTATTAACATCCTATCGAATAAATGGTATCACATAGTGGTTAATTTAGTGAAGCTTGTATATTACGCTAGTATTGGACTAAAAAGGGGCTAATCTATCTTGTGGGCATTATAGTTTTAGTGAACATATGCATGAAAAGAGAGTTTTATTTATTTTTTAGTAATGTGGTTATCGACCTCAAAATCACACATTTAGTTTTGGAGCTGAAATTCTTTTATTAACTTGTAAAAACGGGAGATCATGTTGATATATCTATCCGATAAAACAACTATTATTATGTGTAGTAATCGGGAGATTGTTACTCATGTTTAATGTCCCAAAACTTTGAAATTGTTAAAGCAAAATCTTTTCAAGGCAACTCAAACAACCATTTTATGTACGTCATGCTAGCGTCAGAGACCTCTATAAGAGATTGGTTTAGTTAACCGTACTTCCCGCGAATTTTAAAATATATAAGCGTTAAAAGTTTGATGAAAGTATTAAAATCTATGTGGAATTAGACAAGGTTTAAAAGAATATGGTAGTTAGAAGGATTTATAATAAAAATATATTTATATTATGTTTTTGGTTAAGAGGTTGTCATACGTTTTGTTTAGAATTTCTGTGTCGGTTTTGTAGTTAACTGCAGTGAGTGATTCTTTAATTCCTATACATTCCAAAAGTAAACGTTTTTTCAAATATGATTCAGTGTGAAGAATTTTAGGGTTATTAAGGTTTAAACTATGTAGTTGTTCTAAGGCATGTTTTACAAGTGCGGTGTTCGGTTTATTGTCGACCGTGCCATCCTATTATCAAGTAAAAAACATCAGAAAAACAATCTAAATTGAATAACAAACATTCTATTACAAAACAACTTTCATTCAGATTTTATAAACAAAAACATAACAAGATTAATAACTTGACAAAAACGCAACTTCAATAATAAATCAATAAATTTACAACCTAACTTCTCAAATAATGAATTTAACAATCAACAATTTGAAACTAAAAATGACACAACCATTCCATATATTCCCAACTTAGAAAAAATTGAAAGAGTTAAAAAACAATATTCACACTGCCTTTAAGAATCATAACACTTTCCAAAAAATGTTTTATAAAAATTTAAAGATAAAACTGATATAAATATAAAATCACATCTTATTTATCAAGTTCAATGCAATAACTGCAAAGCCATGTATTTATATTTTCTATTAAAGAAATTGATTAAAATATTTCACTATTAGAGTTAGAAAGATGAGTTTGGGTATAATAAAAGGATATCAGAATTATTAACATGTATTTTGTAAAATAACGGAATAATTTGAATTCAGTTGAACAATGAAAAATTAGAAACAGAAGGTTCTAAAATGATTTAAAAATTACCTGAAATATAGTGGAAGATTAATAACAAATACTTACTTGAGAAATGTTATTCAATATAACGGGTGTTACTAAATGTGATAATAAAATATAATGTTGGACTGTAAAAAGTATGCAAAATCGATCACTAAGGAGATATTAATTTTTATGTACACAATAGAAATTTTGTAAAACTGAAATTTTGAAAAGAAATCCTTTTTCTAAGGTGATTGTAATCTATTTCGGTGTAAAAAAGGGTTTACTTATGATTAAATTGGAGAGAAGAGAATAAACGAAAATTTAAAAACTTGAAGAATGTAAATAAGATATGGAGAAGACGTGTATGGTAGGAGGAACATAATTTAAAATACTGCAGGCAATTGAAATAATTTCTGGAATTGGATATTGAACGTAGTTTATTGTCGAATAATTACATTATGTGGACTGGATAACATCAGTTGTATTTACTGAGAGTAGAATACGACAGGATTCTTGGAGTAGGAGCCTTGGTGAGATAGAAGTGGTTTATCATCTAAAGTAGTTGAACTTGGCTACACTTTTGTTGGAGTGACATATAGAGATTGGCACTAGTTAAGGTGGTGTCCTGTGGTTCTAACATATCGGGATTTGTATGATGTAGATTGTCAACATCTTGTTTGGAAGGAACAGTGTCTTCACTGCTGGAGGATTGTGTTGAGGTTCGTGTTGCTGAATCGTGTGTTGGTTAAGATTTGGAAGGAGGCATTTCCGAAGCTGTTTGCAGTTCTTGGCCGTAAGCTGAGCTTGTACTGGGGTTACTCGGTAGTTGGTATACATTTGGATCTTCTAAAAGGTGGATTAAGTTCTTTGGACGAACTCTAATCACAGGTATTTATTGAGCAAACTAAAATAAACAGTAATTGAGTGAAGTGTGGTGAAAAAATAAAAGGTCTACTTACTATTTGAGGTTTATTGAATGACAGGTATTGTAAAAAAAGGGGTATTTGCAAATGAATTCCATATACATGATTTGAAGTGACACTGACGTTATTGGGGGTTGTCACAATAATTTGACTTAAGTTTTCATTTTAAAAAAATGAGAAATAATAAGCAGTCTAGATATTGCATGAACCAACTTGTTTTGGGAGTACATGTGCTACTGAGCTAGTAAAATTTAATAAATAAATATTAACTATTCATAATCAATGGGCATATGAAGTACTTGAATTCATCTTAATTGAGAATCATTTTTAAACAGAAATATAATTCGTACAGTCAAATGTGACATATAAAGAACATCACATAATTGTCGTAATATAAAATAATTACATATTCAAATCATATTGCAGTGTAGTAAATCAGTCGTGTATAATTAAAAATACGTATAGTAAAGTTTTAATAACTTCATTAAGGTTGAGTGACTATTGCAGTATATTAGTCAAACAAAACAATTTCTAAAAAAGAATGACACAACATAAACAATCCATAAAAACTAAATTGTTAACCCCTAATAAACCGAACACCGCACTTGCAGAACATGACTTAGAACAACTACGTAGTTTTAACTAGTGATGGGCATAACTGGACAATTTTCATAACCGAATTATTTGCATTTGAATCATATTAATAACCGATTGATTATTTGAATAATCATTCGAATCAATTTTGGCTCTCGATTCGTTTCGATTAAGTGAGCCGGTTGGCGGTTCACCGTCATCTGCATCGGCATCGTAACTTGCAGATAGCAGACGAACTCAGTTAATCGTTAATTATAATAATTGTATAAATGATTTTTATTTGATTTCTAAGGAGTTTAAACCATTGGGAATAGCTATATCAATACTAATCATAAAGAAATTATAAATATGCCAATACAATGTAACTATTGAATATATTTTTAGTTCCTAAAATTCTCTAGTAGTCACCCTTCCCTTTTCGCTTGCACATCATACCGGTATATTTTAGAATCCATCATTTATCTACGTTCAGCCTTCCGCTGTTCTAAGAACGCACACTTAAAATTTTCAACATCGAAATCCACTTCTTTTCCCGACTGCTCCGTTATTAAAAATTAAATATAAATCTTCTACGATATTGGAAAATCTTATTTCGCTTTCTGTTTATCCCTTATTAGGCATAATCAACCGCGTTTCGAAGCAAAAATTTAGGCCGTTATAAACCAACACAGCTTCAGCAAATCTCATAGTCAGCAGAACGTTATCTTTAATAGGAACGGCCCCATAAATTTAACTCGTCGACTGGGAGTCTTAATAACATCAACAAGCAGAGGCGAGCCTCATTTGGGTCAATCAAGTACATACGTAGAAAAGGTTATATGAGTATGAATGCCGTATTATTTACAGAATTTCGATCACTCGCAGGTCGCTGAGACGCGGCACATTAGTACGTATCAGGATGAGGTTATTTTTCATCCGAATACTTGGAACGAAAACCGAGTTACACAGGTTATTACAATAACCGGATAACCGGTTATTTTTGATTCGAATAAGCCCATCACTAGTTTTAACCTTAATAACCCTAAAATTCTTCACACTGAATCACATTTGAAAAGACGTTTACATTTGGAATGTATAGAAATTAAAAAATCACCCACTGCAATTAACTACAAAACCGACACAGAAATTCTATACAAAACGTGTGACATCTTAACCAAAAAAATAATAGATGGTAAATCCGACAGTTATTGGACAGTTAAGCATTTTTTATTCAATAAATGTCAATGAATTCTAACTATTAACTGTAAAAGTAAATGTGATTATACCATTGAAAAGCATAAAGTATGTTTATGAAGGTGACATTTATAGAAAATAATTTTGATCTATGAGAATGTTAAAATAAATTGTTTAAATAATAATACTTAAAAAATACAGTTATTGGACAGTTTTTATAATCATTGGACATTGGAAACATCAATAAACATACAGAAAATAAGTTTATTAATCATAAATTACAAAAAACAGATGATCTTCAAAAATTATTTGTAAGTAGCTACCTACGACCCACTTAGGTGTAACTAAAAATATAAAACTAAGTTACCTATGTAGTAAATACAATTTCTGCCTAAGTTTTTGCATTTCACTTTTATATAATTCGTATAACAAATCTGTTTCTTTATCGGCGCCAACTTCGTCATCAATTTCATTATTGGATTTGCCGGCGT